>CAHIKZ030001026.1:477500-827500 GCA_903632075.3 Acanthosepion pharaonis
CGATTGCACTATCAATGAACAACGTGCCCTAGTGCATTTCTGTGGGCAGGAGTCAAACCTGGAGAAATCCAATACCGAATGTTGGTGCAGTATGTGTCGTGTTGTAGCTCTGATGAGACACCAAGTTCATTCTCAGGGTGCAGCTTCTTCAGTCAAATGCTTGTGGCTTAAAAAAAATAACTATCTAGCCAGACCATTACCCACAAAAGCCAATTGTAGCAGAAATAAAATTTTATTTGGCTCTGCTGTAGACGACTGAATCAGAGATGAAGTGAGGTGAAGAGAGGTAAATAGTCTAACAGGTGTCTTCCTTTTGCATCACAGCAATGTAATTTCTTGCCTCTTTCTAAGTCTCTCTCTGTTTTCGGCACTAGTGATCACTCTCTTTTTGAGAACAGTGTTATTTGTTTTGTCATCTTTGTCTAAAAAAGTGATTTATCAAGAACTCAAGGTGTGGCTTCACTCTGCGACCTTCTTTGTCAGGATCATTTGACATGGTTTTTATGAGGTCCACTTCACTTAACTGATAATCATCATCATAATAACTGTCTGAAAAAATTTCTGTAACATCCCTCAGATGTTTTCATTTAACAAGATATCTGCTGATACTGATATCACTACATATGGAGCACGTACCATGAATCAACAAAAGATGTATAAGTGGGTAAAATGCTTTAAAACAGAATAAGTGTAACAGACAAAAGCTGATCTGGTCACCCATCAACATCATGCATGGAAGAACATATCCAGAGGGTTGATTGCCTTAATCAGGGAAGACCAATGAATCTCATTAGCACAAGTGGCAGCAAATGTAGGCACTAGCTAGGATTTGCACAATACATAGTGTATGATAACTTATGGTACGATAAAGTTTTTTGATTTTTAAGACTGATGTTCACCCTGTACAGAGTAAGAGGCACAGTTTATGCAGATAGGTGGGGAAGATAATGGTTAAACCTAAACTTTAACAGGTTAAAATTGTAGTGATCAGGAAAGTATCCTCTTGGGAGTCAGTTACACAAAACAGGTAGAGGGTTACAGAGTAAGAGGCACAGTTTATTGAGATGTGTGGGAAAGTTAACAGTTAACCCTAGACTTGAAGAGGTTAAGATTGTAAATGATCAGGAAAGCATCCTCTTGGGAGTCAGTTCTACAAGTTGGTTCTTCATGAGAAGAAACTGTTTGAGGAGAACTTACATTGCACCAGCAAAATACAAAGAGAATGACGATGGTTTGCTACAATGTGCATAGAATGTTGTATCTTAAACTTGAATGTTAGAACTAGTGGAATTAAGGAATATAATTCATCTGAGCACTTTCCATGGAAATTAGCAATACAAAAATGAGAGACTTGCAACATTTTGCTATATGAGAAAAGGGTTGTCAGATGAAAAATAATTTGTGTGTGTATTGGGTGCCCAAGCAAGCAGGCAGTGCTGATGTGACTTCATGAGCAACTGAAGAACTTCTTTTGAAATGGTGAAATAACTCATTAAATGATACCAGTAGCTCATCAGTATTATGTTGAAAATTTATGTGCCTTTGATCGTCATCAATATAAATAAATGTGTTGTATAGAAATTGCCTTTACATTTTAATCTACTCTTCTAACATCAGGGGCTGGTGCAAGGGTCTCATGACAATCCCCCGATGCCAAATCATAGATATGCCCCACTCTACTCAGTCAGTTTTGTGTCATGTGTGATACACACTTAGGTGATCATGTATCTTTCTATTTTTTTCCACAGTAGGTTGCCATTTCTGTCTGTGGTAGACCAGTTGCCATCCTGGGCTATAGAACCTGGTCTTTTCTGCTATTTACCTATAGCTGGGGGGGAGATGAAGAGGATTCATACCTTTCCCAAGGGTATTAGCACATAAGTGAATATAATGGATTCGACTGGAATTCGAACTCGGCTCTCTGATTCCTCAATCCGAACGGCTATCCATTACTCCACAGTGCCTCCTTTTTATTATAAATTATAATAAATGGTTTTGTTTGTGTTAATAAATAAATCAGGGGAGAAGAAGAGGATTCATACCTTTCCCAAGGGTATTAGCATATAAGTGAATGTAATGGATTCAAGTGGAATTCGAACTCGGCTCTCCGATTCCTTAATCCGAGCCACTATCCACTACTCGACCATGCTTCCTACTCTGCTAAATCTCAGTTTTTCATAAGGTAGTATTCCTATAAAATACCAATTTTATTGTAACCTAATTGTGTACAATAATGGATCATATGCAATACAGGTGAACAATTCAACTAGAAAAACTAAAAATAAATTCAATGTAATTAAATATAAATTAGAGATATGTCATAATAGATCATTCCATCTTAAATAAATTCTTCCAATAAAAAGCAGCACTATATATATATATATATATATATATATATATATATATATATATAAAGTAAAGGTAATAAATCCGTTGGTATATAATCCAACTGGATCCTAGTAATATAAAATATTAAAACTGATTTATTAGTATCATTATTTTGTCATTATTTTGACCAGAAATTAAAACAAACATTCAAACATTAGAACAGCCCATGATCAGACATAGTAGACATTCATTTTCTGTCATATTTAATAATATATATATATATATATATATAAAAAGGGAAGAGGTTATAGTAGTTCCAATGAGAGAAAAGTGTGTATATTAAAAAGAAGAGAGAAACTGCAAACATTTTTGGTTGTAATGTGGATTTTTTTTAAAAAATATGCCTTATTTTTCATAATTTTTCTACAGGAATTTGCGGTTTTGCAACCTTCATCAGGCAAAGTGTGGAGATTTCCACATATTAAAAATAATTAATTTTTTTTTTCTTATGTTTTTCAATGTTAAATATATTCTTGATATGAGATATTCTCTTTTTTGTATGTTAGTAACCCAAATGTCTTTCTTGAATTGGCAGTGAAAAGTTCTGCGTGAAGGGTTATAAAACAAGATATTATATATAATTATATATACATACACACTACTGGACTCTCCTGTCATTTTCAATGTAGGAAGGTTAAGCAGCTCAGTTCTTAAAACCAATAGCCAGACTACAGGCATATATCATTTGATTACTGTGTTGTTTGTGCAGAACCAACCCCACTTTTTGGAAGAGCTGAATACAGGAACTTATGTACAGTATGCAACTAGGTCCAAACGACCCTCTGTAGATTTTGAATTTAGAATTGTACTTCTAGAATGGTTGCCACCCAAGGCTGTGGAATTCATTCTGTTCTACTATTTATCCATAGCGTGGGGGGAAAGATATGGATTCCTACTTTTCCCAAGTGTATTAGCACATAAGTGAATGTAATGAATCGACTGGAATTCGATTCCTTAATCCAAACCACAATCCATTACTTCACTGTGTGCTTCCTATCTCTCTCTCTCTCTCTCTCTCTCTCTCTCTATATATATATATATATATATATATATATATATAAAGACAACAGACATTTTGTGGTCATTAATTTTACTGATCAACTTTTCCAACTTATGAATAATTCTCAGATAAAGAGGAAATTCTGTCAGAAATTGTCTGAAGTTCATCTCAGAAGAAAAGTACAAGAAATATGATCCATGATTTCGACTTTCTTAAGTCATCATCAGGGTAGGTAGTGACAAATGGTGAGTTTTGTAGAACTAGTGAGTGTTGTGACAAAGGTATGGTGTGACATGTGTGTTTTGTTTTCTTGAGGAAGTGGTCTTTTAAGTTATATTTGTTTTTATTTATTAGTGGTTGTTTTTGTTGTATGAGTATTGCTTCAAGGTCTGTTTTTACTATTTGATTTTGATAGTATTTTGCTATTGTCTGTGAGTAGCTGTCTAATGTAACTATGATCCTTATGTTGCTTATTAATGTATTGTCTGATGGCACTTTGGTCTGATAGGTGGCAGGTGAGTTTCAGAATATATATTTATTATTAATATATAATTCATAGCTCTGTTATTTTACAATTTGGAGCCTGAATCTTAAAGAGAGTCTGACATTTCATTCAATGTTTTTCTAGGTTCACTTTCGCCAATAGAGGACACACTATCATCCTTTACCTGTGCTTGATTAATAAAACTAATACTACCCTATCACCACCAGATTAATTAGGAAAAAAAAAAAAAGAATTATGTCCTTTTGAGACTGACAGATGCTACACACAAAATCTGGAAATTTTCTTTCTACTATTGTTCACTCGATACAAGGCCCAAGAGCCGCTCAAGGTAGAGGGTTATTGAATGAGATTGTTGTAAGCGTCCAATGTAGGAGGAGGAGGTGCATATTATGAGGAGATGTAAGATAAATATCGGTTGACCTTAGATTTGAAGAGGTTAAGGTTGTAGTTGTCAGGGAAGCATCCCCTTGGGAGTCTTTCACAAAATGATTTTTTTTTTCAAGATAATGTATCCAAAAATATACATTCATAAATAAGAATATGATGATAATGTAAACCAAAAGACACAACTTTCAGAAGGTGCCTTCACTGATAAGTCAACAATGTAAGTTGTTTATTATGAGATATCCAGTTGAAGATTTGTTTCATGAAATTATTCTGTGTTTCATTGTACAGTGTGTGCTTGTAAAATCTAGAATGCAAACATCATAAAGTATACCCAAATTAATAGTTTTCTATTTTGTTCAGCTTTTGGGGGAGAATGCTCCTCAAATTTCAAGGTACTTTGCTGAATACCATTAAAGACATTGAGACGTCACTGTATATATAGTAAGTCAGTGGCTACCAACCCTGATGTCTCTGTGACTGTTGGGTAGCTTAATTTAGGGGTGAGTAATCTGATTCAAAAAACAAAACTGAGGGGCTCTTTTGCTGGGTAAAGCACTCATTTACAGACATTAACAAGAAAGAGCAGTAGTTTACCAAATATTTCAATCAAGTCTTATGATTAGCAGCAGATCTTAGAAAAGCCTGAATTAGCTCCTGACTTGAAACCAGATCCAAAGGTATTTGCATAATGGTTGCTAAACTTAACCATTTACCTTCATTGTCAAGAGATACTTTCTATTTATAAAAATTATAATTATTTGCAAATCAGACAAAAAAATTAATAAAGGGAGATTACTCTGTAATTAGCAGTTAAATTTTATTTTGGCATGAAAATAAGTAAAAAATATTTTAAAAATAAATCTCATTTTCTCATATCTATATATGTACATGTGTGTATGTATGTATGGTTGTATGTGAATTATTGGATTGAATGAGCAAGTGAAGCATACAGAGAAATTGAAAAGAGAATCTGGTTTGATTGTAACATCTCCTTAAGCACAAAGATCTGTATCTACGAAACAGTTGTCCTAACCATCCTTTTATATTCCTCTGAAATATGGACTACCTATCGAACGCACATTAAGGTCCTAGAGCATTTTCACCAGCAGTGCCTGAGATGAATCTTAGACATCAATTGGCAGTCTTGTACACCAGACACAAAAGTCCTTCAGCACACAAACATAGCCAGCATAGAGAAACGGCTTCTCTATAATCAAATGCACTGAGCAGGTCATCTAACATGTATGGAGGATGACAGATTTCCCAAAACACTTTTTTATAGTGAGCTGGTACAAAGGTTATCAACCCGCTCATAAGCCTAACAAAATGTTTCAAGGATAGAGCTAAATGTAACCTAAAGACTCTTGATGTTAATGATGAAGACTGAGAAATAATTGCTGGAGATAAATCTGGATGGAGATGGTTGATCTGATGGGAGAACACTGCAACAATTTTGAGCAGAAGAGAATTGAGCATTCCAACAAAAAGCACACCATTAGGAAGAGAGAAATAGAATCTGTCCCAGAGCTGTTAGGACACCAACACACTTGCAGTATTTGTGGAAAAGTCACCCTGATGGTAACTGATTTAGCCAGTCACATGAGATCACACCAAAGAGGTCAGGAGCAAACTTCTATGAATGTACCCCTACCAGAAAGACCTGCAGGTTATTTGTGTGAGTTTGGTGACAAGGTTTGTAAGTCTGTTGCAGAACTCATGCTCAGTTGATTGTACACAGGGACAGGTAAGTTTCCAACATGGCTAACACAAACTTTGTTTGCCACTTGTATAAGAGAGGTTGTAAAAGTGAAGCTGGCCTTAAGAATCACTTGCGGACACATAACAGGGCATTAGCTCAAGTATAAATGATGGAAATAATTAAATTCTGAATAAAAAAGCTACTAAATGAAGAGATGGTCTTCTTTAGGAAAGAAGTGACAATCATTATGGGGATGTAGGTATCAATACTCACCATCTAAATGTCAAGCCAGTTTTCAAATATGTGTATGAGATAGATAGAAACAGACTGAGAAAGATAGATAAAAACAGATTGAGAGATAAAAACTGAGATATATAGAAACAGACTGATAGATAGATGGATTAAAACAGACTGAGAGAGATAAAAACAAACTGAGATAGTGTTGAGATGTTGTGAGTTTCCCGCGTGTCGGTGTATGAATCAAGACAAACACAGTTGTAGAGGAAAATACTGGTATATTCATAAAAGCAATTAACAATAGAGTGATTAGTAGAACGAAGGTTGGTTAGTACGAAACAATATCCAAAGTCTATAGTGCAACGGTATGTACCGGGTAAGCTTATCTGGACTGCTCACGCTGACTCTCTCTCTGACGCTCTCTCACTCTCTCTCCAGAGCTGACTTATATAAGAGGGACCAGTCCATTACTAGTTAGAAGGTGGGTGCGCCCCAACAGATAGATAGAAACAGACTGAGATAGATAGACAAAAACAGACTGAGAGATAAAAACTGAGATATATAGAAACAGACTGATAGATAGATAAAAAACAAACTGAGATAGATAGATAGATAGATAGACAGATAAAAACAGACTGAGATAGATAGACAAAAACAGACTAATAGATAGATAAAAACGAACTGAGATAGATAAAAACAGACTGAAATTGATAGAAACAGACTGAGATAGATAGACAAAAACAGATTGAGAGATAAAAACCGAGATATATAGAAACAGATTGAGATAGATAAAACCAAATTGAGATAGATATAGACACAGATAGAAACCAACCAAGACAGATAGATACCTCATCATACCTTTAACTTTTGTAATCATAGGGTAGATCCAAATGCAGAAGCCCAACTAATTCTTTTCCCCCAACTATCAATGGCAGCCATCAGCAATTTTGGTAAAGTCATACCTGTCCATTGTTTGACATTGTCCAACCAGTTTTTGCATTGGCGTCCTCTCCTACATCCACCTTCAATGTGCCTTGTATGATGGTCTTGCACAGGCTGTTGTACTTTGTTACGTGTCCAAACCATGCCACTTTTCTCCATTTGATAATGGCAAGAAGAAGTTTCTGGTGTTTCATAAAACTTTCAGCCTAATTCAGCACAAACTCCTTGTTTTTTTGTTCCCAATAGAAGATGCCAAGGAGTTTTCTCATGCATTTGTTCTCAAACACTTGGATCCTTCTCTCTGCTTCTGCCAACAATGTCCATGTTTCACATCTGTATAGGAGAATGGAGACTACCAGCGATTTGTACAGTCTGGACTTTGTTTGAAAGTTGATTTTGCTCCTCCATATTCTTGTCAATTTGGTCATCGCTGCCATGGCTGTGGCAATCCGTGTGCGGGTTTCCGAGTTGCAGGTACCATGCTTAGACAAGATTGCTCCTAAATATTTAAAACTGGACACTTCCTCCAGTGAATTCCCATTCACGGTAATGCTGATGAAGGTGTTACTGTTTGTGCTATTCACCATTATTTTGGATTTTTCCATAGATAGATATAGAGACAGATAGATAGAAACAAACTGAGATAGATTGACAGATAAACAAATAGAAACAGACTGTGATAGATAGATATATAGATGGATAGAAACAAACTGTGATAGATAGTATCAAACCAAGATAGTAAAAAACTGAGATAGATACACAGAAACAGAGAGACAGGTAGAAATAGACTAGATATATATATATATATATATATATATATATATATAGATAGATAGATAGAAAGAAACAACTTGAGATCGGCATAGATAGCTAACTAGATAGAAACAGACTCAGAAACTGAGATAGATTCACAGACAGAAACAAACTGAGATAGATAGAAAGAGACAGATAAACAAATAGAAACAGACTGTGATAGATCAACAGATAGAAACAAACTGAGATAGATCAACAAATAGAAACAGACTGTGATAGATCAACAGATAGAAACAAAGTGAGATAGATCAACAAATAGAAACAGACTGTGATAGATCAACAGATAGAAACAAACTGAGATAGATCAACAGATAGAAACAAACTGAGATAGATCAACAGATAGAAACAAAGTGAGATAGATCAACAGATAGAAACAGACTGTGATAGATCAACAGATAGAAACAAACTGAGATAGATCAACAAATAGAAACAGACTGTGATAGATCAACAGATAGAAACAAACTGAGATAGATCAACAAATAGAAACAGACTGTGATAGATCAACAGATAGAAACAAAGTGAGATAGATCAACAGATAGAAACAAACTGTGATAGATCAACAGATAGAAACAAAGTGAGATAGATCAACAGATAGAAACAAAGTGAGATAGATCAACAGATAGAAACAAACTGAGATAGATCAACAGATAGAAACAGACTGTGATAGATCAACAGATAGAAACAAAGTGAGATAGATCAACAGATAGAAACAAAGTGAGATAGATCAACAGATAGAAACAAACTGAGATAGATCAACAGATAGAAACAGACTGTGATATATCAACAGATAGAAACAAAGTGAGATAGATCAACAGATAGAAACAAAGTGAGATAGATCAACAGATAGAAACAAAGTGAGATAGATCAACAGATAGAAACAAACTGAGATAGATCAACAGATAGAAACAAACTGAGATAGATCAACAGATAGAAACAGACTGTGATAGATCAACAGATAGAAACAAACTGAGATAGATCAACAGATAGAAACAAAGTGAAACAGAACAGAAGCAAACTGAGAATGTTAGTAAACAAACTGAGATACAGTGATAGTTCTTATTACTATAAAAATTATTTTTAGTGAGTTTCAGTGTTTTCCTGCTTTTTTTTTTATTTTCCTAAATAGTGAAATTTATAACAACAGGCCTAGAGTGAGAAGTCCTGCTAAAGAAAGACCTGCCTCTCGACAAAACATCTAACTTGTATCCCCTTTTTGCACCAGGGAAACCACTGCTGTAGCTGAAGCGTGCCATTACTATATATATAGATATATACAGACTTAAATATGGAGATATACAGATGCCTATGTATTTACATAAATGATATATACATATCTATAATGGTACAGACACACACACACATAAATGTCAGTAAGTAGAAAAGTAAGCTATATCAATAAGTTGATAACCAGACATGTAGTTATTAGCTGAATTTTGATCTGAAATTTTCTCTGTATAATGTTTGATATATATGGTTAATGCTTACCATTAAATTAAGTGCCTTGATAAAGAATGGAATTATATTGGAAAATAAATCCTTTTTTTTCATCATTAGGTTGTGATACTTATATACTTGTAATAAATATGGCGACAAAGATGAGGACAATAGTCCAAATAATGTAAATAGTGTGCATAATACCTCATCTCAGAAATATAGACAGATATAGATGTTAAAATGTATACACATTTTGTTAATAGCAAAACAATTTCATAATAAACATTGATATGAACTTTAAAAAAAAAATAATTCAATGTTTACATAAAAAGACAAAAAAGTCAAGCAAAATTTCATGTTGATAAAATGCATACATATTGCTTTTTATCAGCATTTTTCTTTGTGGAAAAAAAAAACTATTACGCAATTGCAAGAGACTAACTTGTTGACAAGAATGATGACAGGTTTCATGTTTTATTAGAAAAATTTTTAAACTTCCAGGTTATCAGCATAGCTTACATTAATAAAATGTCTATATATTCCAAAGACATTCTTATATATATATATATATATATATAGGGTGCAATGGATTAATCGTCATCTAAATGATGCACAAAATGCAAAATAACACTGACATCTCATTTTAACAGATATATTTACCAAAATTATACAAAAATGAAATACTAAAGAGTAAATTTATTCAATAAAATTGCCAATGGCTTCAGTCATGGCCTCCAGATGACTTTGGAATCTTCTGCAACTTTTCTGGATGGTCTCCTTGTTTAAGTTGGTGAATGCTGCCATAATCCTTGCCTTCAGTTCATCTTTGGTGTACCAAGGAATTTTGTTGGTCTCTCACTCAACTGCACGTCACACATAATAATCAAGAGGTTGCAGTCTGGGGAATTAGATTGCCAGATTTATGGAGTGATGTGGTTGCAATAACTGTCTGACAGCAATGACTGGGTTCTCCTGCTTGTGTGTCTTGATGCAGAGTCCTGTTGCCAGACAAAGGGTCTTCCAGCAGCCACCCACTTGACCCAACACAGTACTATCTCCTCAATGATAAGTGCATAAAAAAGAAACAAATATAAACATTCAATTGCTGATATCCCCTGAAGAGTGGATGGACATGTCCATCTATGAAACTCTGGAGTTAGGATGCTGAAGGTAACATCAATCAACAAAGTGACAAACTTTTACTTATCTTAATTCCCTCTCACTCACTTACTCTCTCTCTCATATATATGTATATGGTGGACTCTCCCATAGTATTTGACGTAACGTATGAGGGTCAAGCAACTCAGTTCTTAGGAACTGACAACCAGACACCATCACATATGATTTGATTATAGCGGTGAAGGTTTAGTGCATAACCAACCACACTTTTTGAAGGGCCAAATACAGAGACCTGGTGCACCACATACCACAAGGTCCCCAAACGACCCTCCACAGATTTTGAATTTCTTCTCCTAGACCAGTTACCATCCAAGGTTATAGAACACAGTTTATCCTGCTATTTACTCATAGCTGGAGGGAGAAGAAGAGGATTAATACCTTTCCCAAGGGTATTAGCACGAAAGTGAATGTAATGGATTCGACTAGAATTCGAACTCGGTTCTTCGATTTCTCAATCTGAGCCACTATCCACTACTCGACCATGCCTCAGAAGAAAGTATAAGGAGGCAAGAAAAAAAATGATGAAAAGGAGAAATAACCGCAGCATTCAATGCATATACACAAACACAAACTGAAAAAATCAGCTTAATAGCAAAAACAAGAGTTCTCAATTAGTGTATAAATTAATTACGTCAAACTTAGTATAAAGATAATGAAAATAGGAAAAATCAATTATCAATTTTTGAAACCTCCTGATGAGTGGACTGAACAATTACAAAAAGTCTTTGTCTATGAAACTCTGGAGTCAAGCTGTTTAATATAACATCAATCAGCTAAGTGACAACTTTTATTTGTATCAATCATATACATTTCCAGAAATCATATATTTCTGGAAAGAGTTGACTTTATTCTTTTCTATCACTTATCTACCTCCTGATATTCAGCACTTGTCGAAAATTTTTTTTTTTTGCTGGAGGGGGGGTGAATCAGAATCAGAATTACTTCTTTCTGTTAGGGCACTCTCAAGTGAGTCCTTAGACCAGCCATCAACAAACACACTCTACCACAATCTGTATACATTGGATCAAGCTGCCTGTGGGTGTCTTCAGAAAGTTCAGCAGGGATGCCTTTATGCACATCTCTTTTAAGCCTTGCGTGCCTCCACTTCTCCTCTTCAAAGTGGCAACTTCCACTCTGAGAAGCCTCATTCCAAATATATATATATATATATATATATATATACACATATTTCGATCCTAGCTAGAGGCAACCGGATGTCTAGCCACACTGATGAGCTGTGATACAAAACAGTCTATCTGTGGATGACAATATATATATATATATATATATATATATATATATATATATATATATATATATTTAATAATGTGATGTTTATATACTTTTAGTTTGGGATTAATTTATGTTTTACATATTTTAAATAATAGATGGTTTTGTATTTGACCTATTTTTTATTTTTAACATTTTTAGTGATATATGTTGACTTGGTCGACTTGGGAAAGGAGTGATTCTTTCAGAAATGGAATTATTTGAATAAAATCTAGGGTGCATATATATATATATATATATATATAATATAAACGGCTCAAGCACTAATATTTAATTTATTACATTGGAATTGTAATGAAATATTAGTGTTTGAGCCTTTTATATTATATTCTTCCTCTGTCCTGGACATTGAGTTCTACCTGGATTCTATCCTCTTGGGAATTTATTTAATCTTTTAATCTTAAGTGGTACTTAAGACCCACTAGTGATTTACAAAGCAGGCCACATATGGAGCAAGAGTGAGGATTGTGAGATGAGATCACTGTTAGATTGGCAGACCTTTTAGATCTTGCTCTCCCTTCTTGAAGAGAATTCAGACAAACAGATTGAAAATTGCTGAGTCCACTAAAACACATTGATCTCCATTCTACCTGCTCCAAGGCTAAGCACTCAATGGTGTTATGGGGTATATTGACTGCTGACAAGTTGCTTTTCAGCTTGTCTTTGTATCTTAGCCATAGGTGTCCTACATTCCTGTAGCCCTGATTTAACTGGCTGTACATTAGGATCTAATATAGCATATACATACATATATATTATGAATAAAAATGACAATAGGAAAACTGGTAATTGCTGACGCGTTTCGTCCAATGTGGACTTTATCAAAAGCAAAATACGGAAAAAAAAAAAAAAAAAAAAAAAAATTTTTTTTTTTTTTTTTTATTTTGCTTTGATAAAGTCCACATTGACCAAAACGTCATCAGCAATTACCAGTTTTCCTATTGTCATTTTTTATTCATAATATTGTCTTCTCCGATTAAATCGGAGAAATTTTCATACATATATATATATATATATATAATATAAAAGGCTCAAGCACTAATATTCCAGGGTTATAATTTATTACATTGGAATCATAATCACAATCCAATTCATCAGACCTACAAATTCAAACAGAAAACATAACTTCAGGTATAAAAAACAAAATTTCAGTGAGAATGTATATGCGGGAGTGAGAAACTATAGTGAGAGGGAAATGTATGAAAGCTTTAGAGGGAGGTATAATGGAAGAAAGAAGAACAAGAAATGCCTTAAGGTGAGGGTGGGGAATAAAATTTTAAAGAGAGAAGTTTTAAAGAGAGAAGTCAAATAACGGTTTAAATGAGTGAGATACGGATAAATATGAGTTATTATCAGATACATAAATCACTACCGATTTGTTGACACCTGAAATTAAAAAACACACACCTGAAAAGTGTGGATACATTTGTGATGACATTAGACACAATAAAAGATTATACAATCCAAATTTAAAAATCCAATATATATATATATATATATATATATATATATATATGGTGGCTACCAATTATATATATATATATATATATATATGATGGCTACCAATTATATATATATATATATATATATATATGATGGCTACCAATTATATATATATATATGGCTACCAATTATATATATATATATATATATATATATATATATATATATATATATATATATATATGATACCAATTACCAATTATATATATATATATATATATATATATATATGTGATGGCTACCAATTATATATATATATATATATATGATGGCTACCAATTATATATATATATATATATATATATATATATATATATATATATATATGATGGCTACTAATTATATATATATATATATATATATATATATATATATATGATGGCTAATTATATATATATATATATATATATATATATATATATGATGGCTACAATTATATATATATATATATATATATATATATATATATATATATATATATGATAGCCAATTATATATATATATATATATATATATATATATATATATTAAGAAATGGACAAATTCCGACAATTTATTTATTAAAGACATTTTATGTTTAGCGTGCAAAGGACAAATATTTTCTATGAAATTTCTCGGACATTCAGGCCAGTAAATGTTATTTAATACTGTTTATTATAAACAGAGCATTTACTTAAATACTTGTATCTATAAAAAGAACGTTAAACATAAAAATGTCTTTAATAAATATATATATATATATGATTAATACCAATTATATATATATATATATATATATATATTATGGCTATTATCATGTTTTTAAGTATAATCATCACAATTCTAAAATCTAGTTATGCTTTAAACTGGATAAACTTCTAAAATCTATGACACAATGTTCGCAAACATCAGAAACATACATTTTATTTTCATTAGGTTTATTTTTATGATTGTTTGCAATCAAACACTCCAAATGTGTTATATGTGTGTGTGTATCCTACTTTTTCTCACCCTGGGTTTCACAATAAACTATATCTGGTGGCTGGAGGTTGTGAGGTGAGTAAAACAATGTCTTAACTGTTGTTGTTCACAGGTCCACCTTGACATGTGGTGGTAGCACCTGTTAGGGTCCCAGCTATGGTCAAATAGTGCCCCCCCCCCAACCCCAAGCAAAAATCAGCGGTATATTTTTATAATTAAATGAACAAAAATTCATTTTTATTAAAAAATGAAAATCAATGCAAAACTAAAAAAATATAAAAATAGATCAGTCTATATTTCTGAGATGAGGTATGATGTACACTATTTACATTATTTGGACTATTGTCTTCATCTTTGTCGTCATACGCTTTGTTCTTCTTCAGCTGGAATGTCGAACTGAACCCTTTATTTCATTCACTGGGGTAGACTCTTCTAGTTCCACATGCCATGTTTAATGGATGTCAGTTATCAGTTATCTCCTGGTTATTCTCTTCTCCAAGTTCTCCACTGCCTTAACCGGGTATTGAACTCACACTCTTTAGGTCCTGTCACTGGATCTAACCAACGCCTTTATCCACCATGCCATGTGTCCTCTGAAGAAGGCCGGATTGTTGTAATAAATATGGCGACAAAGATGAGGACAATAGTCTGAATAATGTAAATAGTGTACATAATACCTCATCTCAGAAATACAGACAGATACTGAAGAAGGCCGGAGTGTACAACAGCTGAAACATTGTAATAAATATGGTGACAAAGATGAGGACAATAGTCCGAATAATGTAAATAGCGTACATAATACCTCATCTCAGAAATACAGACAGATACTGAAGAAGGCCGGAGTGTACAACAGCTGAAACATTGTAATAAATATGGTGACAAAGATGAGGACAATAGTCCGAATAATGTAAATAGTGTACATAATACCTCATCTCAGAAATACAGACAGATACTGAAGAAGGCCAGAGCGTATAATGCCTGAAACGTTGTAATAAATATTGCAACAAAGATGAGGACAATAGTCCAAATAATGTAAATAGTATAAAAATAGATTTTTTTTTAGTAAAATTACCATTTTATGATCTACAAACAATGTATCTGAATTCATACCTTTTCCATTAAATTAGAAAATTGATGTACAAAATATCTGTAATTGAAGGTGTAAAATTATGTACAAAATATTCTGATTTTGATATTACGTGACCTATAGAGATGTTGATATGCTGCTGAACAAAATCAACCAAAAAAACCTACTATTTCAAACATTGCCTCTGTCTGGCCGACAGCCACATCACACTGAAAAAATGGTTCCCATATGATCACCAAAGTAAAGCAATGTTGAGTCTTTTCAGTACTTAGATGGGTGACCACTTGTGAATACCAGCTGCTGTATGCAAGGATATGCATGGAGGGGTGTAATGGATTATGGCTCAGAATTGTTAATTGGAGAGCAGAGTTCCAATTCCAGTTGGGTTTATTATTTTCACTTATGTGCAAATGCCCTTTGGAAAGGTATGAATCCACATCTTCTCGCCCCAGCTTGTATAATTAAACCATTATTATCTCCCCACCCAACAAAAAAGCTTCCAATCTAAAAATATATTCTGGCTTTAAATAACCTGCAATGGTTTGATAAGCCATAGAAAACAAGTCAGTCAAAAAAAATCCATCAATCTCTCTCTCACTATACATATATATATTAATAAATATACATATTATCCCTCACTTTTCACACAACTTGGAGTTTTATGCAAAACGCAATCTTCAGGTTTGCCTTTCGTATAAAACTTCCAGTTGTGCAAAACTTGAGGGATAATATGTATATTTATTAACATATACTTAATATATCTGTTGTATAACATTGAGAGCTATTTTATTAGCACCAGAACTTAGTGCATTTTGTGTGTGTATATATATATATATATATATATATATATAATTATTATTAATATGTTATCTATCTCTCTCTGTATATATTATTCCAATGTTCATTTCTCTCTCTCTCTCTCTCTCTCTCTCTCTCTCTCTATATATATATATATATATATATATATAGATAGATAGAAATATATTTATCTCAGTCTGTTCATATATATATATATATATATATATATATCTACCCAAGTATAGGATTGGTGTATATGTAATAAATTCCAACAACCCAAAAAATACCATTCTTAAAAGGGTTCATAATACAGAGTAGACAAAATATAATTTATTTGAAAATTATAACATATAGATTCAACACCATCACTTGATAAGACTCCAGAAGGGTTGAAACAAATTTTTGAATATATATATATATATATACACACACATATCTATATTATATTCTACTATTCAAACTTTATCTATCTATCTATTTATATTTCTTACTATTCTAAATATATTATTATATTATATATATAGATATGTATGTTTATTATATATATGTATATGCATGTGTATGTGTAGTGTTTGTAATATTAATAAACAGATTTT
Organism: Acanthosepion pharaonis; assembly: GCA_903632075.3. Classification (NCBI taxonomy): domain Eukaryota; kingdom Metazoa; phylum Mollusca; class Cephalopoda; order Sepiida; family Sepiidae; genus Acanthosepion; species Acanthosepion pharaonis. Next base: position 494,319 of record CAHIKZ030001026.1, read on the forward strand.
TGATATTTGGAATAGTATGATATAATTATACATGTGTGTGTGTGTGTATCTATTTGTGTGCGTGTGTGTGTATACATATATATACATATACAATAAAATGTAATATAGATATATACATGTGTGTATGGGTATATATATATATATATATATATATATACACACATGTATATATATATATATATATATATATATATATATATATACACACATACAATACAATGTAATATGGGTGTATACATGTATGTTTGTATACGCATATATATATATATATATATATATATATATATATACACACACATACAATACAATGTAATATAGGTGTATACATGTGTATGTTTGTATATATATATATATATACACACACATATATACACACACAGACAAACTTATCAGACTCCATCCGAAACATACTAGTAGAAAATACAAGCTTAATAACCTCATCCACATATAAAAAAAGATTAAAAATAGTGGAAGCCTTAATAATAAAAAAGAAAAAGCCAACACTCAATGATATTAACTATCAACACTGCCACAATGTGCTGACCATGTTCAGAAAATAAAACATCCCTATAACTCTAGAAATATACACACAACCCATGCATACAGTTAAAAATAAAATCACTCTTGATAACGGCTAAAAGTATAGCCAAAAGCATTCAGAATTATATAACATTTGGACAGTTTCTACACAACCTGTGTCCAGAAAAGAAAACACTTGTTCAAACACAAGAAAAATTGAAAAAGTTGAATTGCAGTACCTTGTCTCTCGTCTTTATCAAAACATGTATAAATGAGGGATTGCTGCCTAAATACACAATACACACAGTAGAATATAATATAGGTATACATGGATACATATATATATATATATATATATATATATATATATATATATACACACACAGTAGAATATAATATACCTATACATGGATGTGTATATATATATATATATATATATATATATATATATATATATATATACACACACACATACACAGTAGAATATAATATAGCTATACATGGATATATATATATATATATATATATATATATATATATATATATATATATATTTATACACACAGTAGAATATAATATAGCTATACATAGATGTGTATATATATATATATATATATATATATATATTTATACACACAGTAGAATATATATATATACAGACAGACAGTAGAATATAATAGAGAAACATATATATATATATATATATATAGTAGGATATAATAGAGAAACACACACACACACATACATACATATATGTATATATATATATATATATATATATATAGTAGGATATAATATAGAGACACACACACACATACATATATATATATATATATATATATATATATATATATTATATTCTACTGTTCCAAACATTGTATATCTGTCTATCTATATTTCATATTATTCCAAATGTTATACACACTGACACACACACACACACAGAGAGACACACACACATATATAAATGAATATCAAATCAGAAATGTTTCATTACACATGTTTGGTTTTTACATGGAAATATGACTGGGTTGCAAATGTAGAAAAAAAGGAATTAGGATTTTTTTTTTATAAATTACAAATGAAATATTCCTTGTTACCTTTTACGCGTGAGTCCCTTTCGTTCCATTAGAGATAATTTTTCCAGATTCTTTTTTTTTTTCGAAAAATCTAAAACGAAACGGATTCGCCAAGAACTAGTAGCACCCAACGTTTAAAAAAGCCCACGGCTGCAAACAGACAGACGCGCTCTGGCAATATTAAGGCAGCACTTGGAGAGGGAGTAAAGAGCCACTGGGGGGTGGAGGATATGGGTGGATCATGGTTAAAAAAAAGACAAAAAGGTAAAAGGTAAGAAAATGATAGAAAAGAGAAAAAAAAAAGTCAGGAGGTAAGAGATTCAACAAGGTGGGTGTGAAAGAATCATCTCGCATTTCGCCTGTTTTGGGCAGAAGGAGAAGTTAAAAACAGGAAAAACATACAGTACTTTCAGCGAACAACAAAATAGATATGAAGAAAGTAAATAAGGTTAAGTTGGAAATAAATATCTTGTGTCTTGTGTCGCATTACAGGTATACATCTGCATGTCAGATCTTTTCAAGAAAATACACCTCACACCTGAGATGAAGTAGAGGAAGAGGAAAAAGAATAAAGGAAGGAAGAAGATCAAAAAAATAGTTTTTACAATTTATAATCCAAATAAATTTGATTACATAATCACAACTAACAAAATACGTCTGTTTAAAATTTCCAGTTTTTTGAATAAGTTGCTTTAATATTTTTTTATAATCAGTATCACCCCAGGCAAGGCAGTAAAGCCACTAAGATACAAGGGGTTACAGAATGTAGAAGAATTAGGAACAGAAACATTAGTAATAAGTGGAAAGAGAAAAGAGTAATCAGAAGGACAGTAGATAGCAACTAACATTACATTTAAATTTTACAGATTAAAGTTGTCTGGTGTTATAGTGGAACACACCTATTCTATAGTTAATAGACTCTCCCACCTATAATAAGTAGGAGTCGCTCAGGGAGTTGTTCAGTCAATCGATGCCGGACAACCGTTAGTCGGATACTAAAGTATCAGCGAACACAACTAGATTTCTCTGCGTCATACCTATTATATGAAGTTCCTAACGTTTTGTACGTCGTACCTATTTCAGGACCGACTTAGTACAAATACAAGCCTCCACTGTGAAACCACTCCATAACAGCTGTAAAACATGAAGCCGGAAGGGACTTCCACAAATGAGAAGTAGAAAGAAAAGAAGAAACATTTAGCATAGAATTTACAGCTACATCTAGCTAGCTCAACGCTAAATTGACACGATCTCGATTCCAGTCTAGTAATGTGCCCAAATTATGTAAGGTGATGCACCCATTGAGAATCAGAGATCAGCATATATATATATATATATATATAATGTTAGTTGACTCTACCTTGTTGCCATTAAACAGATAATAAGTCACAAAATATTTCAGGTGTAACTTCTAAAAAAAATGCAGTGTTGCTGCCATACCTAGGCTGGAGCTGCTAACCCTAACCCTTCCCCCCAAGCAAGGAAATAAAGCCACTAAGATGCAAGCAATTATCAAGTGAGAAAGAATAGGAGAAAAAGAAAAACATTGTTAAGGAGTGAGGACAAGAAAAGTATAAAAATTAAGAAGACGGAAGAAAACAGTTGACACTGCATTTAAATCTTTGAAGATAAAAATTGGCTGGAAAGCAAGAAGCCAGAACAGAGTTCCACAAGTGAAAAGTGCGAGAAAAGAAACTGTTAGCATAGAATTTACGGCTACATCTAGCCACCTCAACTATTGAGATCGATATTGTAGATAAACTGCCAAAAGTTCATGTTCGTTCTGTTTTTGTTTTTTGTTTCAGTCCTGTGAATGAGGAAAGAGGGCTTGGAAAATTTGACACTCATAAGACAGATTGAAGGTAAGAAGACCAGAGGAAAGCAATACACAACCTACCCGGCAAGTGTGAGCAAATGGATGGCATGTCAGGGTTTGGGAGCTACAAAGGACAGGAAATTGTGGAGAGCCATGATCGCCAACATCCTGAAGGTGTAAGTGTGGTAGATAGGATTCCGTTGGCTACATCCTTTAGAAAGATGACCATCTCAGTCATTTTCAAGAACTATGTGGTGTCTGTGTGACAGGCATGACTCCATTCGCTACACCCTTTAGAAGATAAAATTTCAAAATAATCTATGGAGATGTGTAATGGTAAAGGAAAATAAAAGATCACACTAAAAACGATGTATTATTATTATTATTATATGCATATTAAATATTTCATCCACACTTCAACATAATGTCTTCTGTGGTGAAAGATATTTTATTTAATGTGTGTTTTTTTTAAAATGTGTCTGTCTCTAATATATATATATGGAACAAAAACAGAAATAAACAGTAAGACAGTCAAACACCAAATGATAAAACATGGTTTCTGAGTTGTAGGATTTGCACATCCTTCTGTTTAATAAATTAATGCTTTGAAAATAAATATTTAACATTTTTCAACCAATGTGTCGCCTTCCTGTTGACAATAAAAAAGCATGTTTGGTGATCCCTTTGAAGGGTATTTAAGCAAAGTTTCTAAACCAGACAAACAGTAGGGAAATAGATGCAACAACAGTTCATTCACACTCTTCCTCACCAAGCTATGTGACACTTGCACTTTCCTCCTCACATTCTACCTTGTCTCTTTTTTCTCACACAAGACTGTAAGAACACTCATACATGCCACAAAAAATTTAATTGTAAAAGCACGAAAATAAAAATGTTTTGTATTTTTATATTTAAACACTTTTCTCACCATTTTCTTTGTGGTGGGTTGATTCAAATCCACAGTATATATATGATTGTTTAAAACAGACTTTGCTACACAAACGTATACCAATAAATATACCTTTTATAATTATAAGATTATATATATATATATATATATATATATCATACTTATTATAAAACCCAGGTTGTGTGTGTGTGTGTCTGTACATTTATATCTTGGATCGGATTTCCTACATTTTTCAACCAATTTCAACAAAACTTCACAGGACTAAGTAAAATTACCTTGCGGTGGTTCTGACAGCACCAAAAATTGGAAAAACAATTGTTTTTGCACGAAATCAATTTGAAAACAAGATTAAGAGACATCGGGAGAATGAAAGGGGGACAACTCATATCGAGTTATACTTATTATAAAACCCAGGTTGTTTGTGTGTGTTTGTTTATATATAGGATCAGATTTCCTACATTTTTCAACCGATTTCAACAAATTTTGGCAGGTAGTGTTTCTTATTGTCTTGCACACTTTTTTCTTTATTTTTACATTCAGAATGGCTTAAATTTTCCATTTGCAAGATAATTGTTTATAATAAAATTCTATTCAATCAGTAGCCTCATAATGATTGAAAACAATGCTTTTGTTTGAGTTTGGGTTTGACCAATTCATAAAAAAAAAAAAAAGAAACAAAAAAAATAATTAAGACATGCGTGTCCGTCAACCTTAAACAATAATCTTTATGATGGTCGATATTTGATCTATCTCTTACTGTTACATCCCCGGGCAACGCTGGGCTCTACTGCTAAGATAGATATATATATATATATATATATTTTAAAATAAAGAGAAAGAACTGTAAGATTTATAATCTGGTGTTCTTATTAATTATATGGCTTGTCTGGTCGAGAAGCTTTGCTCAAATACTTTTTGAAGGGATCATAAAGCATGTTAGTTTTTATTGTTCATGGTCAAAAAATGTGAAATATTTATTTTTGAAGGATTAATTTATTAACGGGAAAGATGTGCAAATCCTTCAACTTAAAAAACATTTCTAAGTCATTTGATAATTGGCTGTCATGGTGTTTATTTCCGTCTTTGCTCCACAAGTAGTATCCTGCCAAAATGAGTAGGCTGGTAGATAAAACAAAATACTGTTTAAGAAATAAATGGGCATCTATGCAAACATCAGTTACCACTAAAACTAATGTTTAAATTAATATATATTTTCACACTATCACCATGACAGCCGGGGTTCATTTCCCCGCTTGTAAATAGTGTTTGAAATAATAAAGTTCTGAATGGAAAACAAAAAGCTACCATGTGAAGAAATGATCTTCTGCAAAGAAATGACAGTATATATATATAATGTTTTTATTCATATATATATATATATATATATATATATATATATATATATATATATATATATAATTATTTATTTAAAAATATGATTCAACTCGCGACATAAGAGGTCTCATGTTTCAAAACAAGAGCCGAAAACTTCAATATAATTATTTGAATTAAATTGAGTTAAGGTAAGCTCTGTTCCATCTTCAAGCGAAATTTTTTATGGAACAGAGCTTACTTTAGCTCAATTTAATTCAAATAATTATATTGAAGTTTTCGGCGCTTGTTTTGAAACATGAGACCTCTTATGTCGCGAGTTGGTATCATATTTTTAAATAAATAAATACATTTATGCTCTACTTTTGTATCGAGCACTATTTTTTAAAAATAATAACTAAAATACTAAGGAACTTTGGATTATTTACCTAACCAGTTCCTTCCTATTTTCTATATATTTTCACATATTATATATATATATATATATATATATATATATATATATACTAGCAGCATATCATGCTGTTACCCGTGCTTGATTCAAAAACTGTACAACTCATACAGCAATCGCTATCACTTGACTTCAAATATTTTGCCCTTCCTTGCCTTTAAAGGAGTGCCCTTTGCCGTGCTGATGTTGCTACATGCCTTACTTCTTGCCTATCTCACACTGCAAATTTTTTTCTAAGGTCTATACTAAACATTAAATCTGTTATGAAAAAAGAACTAAACAAAATGAACACAAAATGATCAGCTTTAAAAAAGGACTCGTAACTGGAAAAACCGAATAAAAAAAAAAGAATGTTAACAACAAATACTTTTTCACACCCAAGACAGTTCTGCGGAATCAGAATCAACGTTGAGTTTAAGCAAGCAAATGAGCCAATTGGAGTAAAGTGCCATGCAGGTTTAAATTTTTCCCACTTGTGACAAATGCAGCTATCGATTTTTTTTTGTATGCTAGTTAACATTCGTGTTAGTCAGCTGTTGGCTCTCACTCTGGCCAGTACAAAATGGCCACACACTACATGAAAATTGCCATAGAAGCATGAAAAAATTGATTATTTCCACTATCGATGGGAGTTGGGAAATGCAAAGTCATTGGCCTTTCCGCTAACTTGGAGCATGTGCATTCATTACACACACACACCCTGCTTTTTATAGATAGATATATATATGTTTTTATTCATATATATATATATATATATATATATATGTAACTATACTCGTTTCGAAAAACCTTCGAATTTTTGATTTTCCAATAATCAAATCAATCTCAAAGGAAAAAAAGGTTTTAAAAAAAGAAAGAACTAGAAACATGAAAGTCTGTCGAAAAAAATTGCATGATACAGGTTTGAAGCCCAAAGAAAAAACCCTGACACGAGTAAACAACTAACAAAAGAGCTCAATACAACCGTAGAGCAGACCTAGATAAACCTACCCAGGTTTCACCTAAAATCTCCCCGTTTGTATTGTCATTCCACCTTTATTGTTCATGTTTAATATCCCCTCCCCTTTTAGTCATTTGAATAAATCTTTAACCCCCGGTGTTCTTGTGTTGTTTTCTTTTTCTTTGGTCACGTGGTATGATTTTGATTATCACCTATAAATATGCTGTTTCTCCTTTGCCTCTTTAGCCGGCTTTCCTTGACGATCCGTTTAGGTGAAACCTGGGTAGGTTTGTCTGGCTCACTAGGTTTATATATATATATATATATATATATATATATATATAAGCAAGTGTAAATGGATATAAATCCGACAGAATGAAGAAATTTTGAAAAAACAAACAAAAATCCTTAAATGTAGTTAAATGAAAGAAATGTCGACGTCTGACGTTTCGGTTTATTAAACCTTTTTCAAGACAATATTCATCAAAATACAATTCAGTTCAATATGACAAATACGATGGACATAAAAACACAAGTCTTCTCTAATTGGTTCTCTAATTGTTTAATGCATCCACCTTAAGAAAATTGACTTTAAGCTACCTATCTCTATCTCGAAATGCATCAAATTATGCATCCTTTGCACTTCACATTGTTTCTTCCAATATAATAATATTTATTATAAACAAAAATTTGGTTTACCGATGGGGAGTCCTCTCTCTGGATTCCTAGCATGCATATTTCTAGAATTTCTTGAATCTGGACCTTTAAAGATGTCATTCCACCTGATACACATTACTTTCGATACATCGATGACATTTTATTTATCTACCCACATAAGCATGATTTAAACGAGATTACTGATAGATTAAATAGAATAGAACCTACTATTGAATTTACCTATGAACTTGAATCTAATAATTCCTTACCTTTTTAGACATATTACTCATTAAAAATAAAAATAAATTAGAATTCAAAGTATATCGTAAACCTACATGTAAAAAATGACTATTTACATTTTACTCTCACCATGATACTAACACTAAGAGGGGTATTGTTATTGGATTCTATTTGAGGGCTCTTCGCATCTGTTCATCAAAATATTTAAATGATGAATTTACATATATTGAGGATACCTTTTCAAATCTTTCGTATCCGAGACAATTATTACAGAGAGCTAAAAATAAAGCGTTGAAAATTCACTCATCAGCGCAAAATGACACCTCAAAGGCCACTACAACTAGATCAATGAAAGATACAATTTCAGCTACCTCTGATAATATTTCGTTTGGTCGCATCTTTTTACCAAATAACCATTTGACCGAACGTATCTCTCATAATCTAAATGCATTAAAAATTAGAACTACTATATTACCTACTAGGACTATCCGTAGTTTATTAAATAGCACCAGCAGACAACATATTACATCCGATGCTTGCATCTATCAAATATCATGCAAAAATTGTGACCTAAAATATGTGGGTGAAACAGGTAGGTCCTTAAAATCTCGTGTTTTCGAACATAAACGAGATATTCGTCTCGTAATTTTAATAATGCTTTAGTTGTACACACAACTAAAGCAGATCATAATTTCGATTTCGATTCCGTGAAAGTATTAAAATATTTTCATAATAAAAATCTCAGGAGGATTTATGAAGCAGGTATAATATCCATCTCACGCACGGTGAATACTAGACCTGGTTTCTTTAATATTTCCCCTTTTTTAGCGAGATTGATGCTCGACAAGCATACACATAAGAATTTTAGAACCTAATAGAATTCTTTTCATTTTCTTTTTCTTTTTCATTTCAAAATAATCACAAACTTTTAGGAATACGTTATGAAAGCGTCGCCCATGTGACGACAGCGTGACCATGTTAGACGGAAGGCTGATCATTTTAAAAATTTTCAGTTATCTGTTCTGAATAAGACTTGTGTTTTTATGTCCATCGTATTTGTCATATTGAACTGAATTGTATTTTGATGAATATTGTCTTGAAAAAGGTTTAATAAACCGAAACGTCAGACGTCGACATTTCTTTCATTTAACTACATTTAAGGATTTTTGTTTGTTTTTTCAAAATTTCTTCATATATATATATATATATATAATATTTTTATTCATATACAGTGCTGTTCGATAAAAGTGACTCACCCGACTTTTTTGACTAAATGTTCTCTTCTCCAATGAAACGAACGTTGAGCTAAATTTAAAGGATAAGCGATCTAAAATCTGAAGAAAGAAGCTTTGAAAGCTCTTTGAATTTAGCAGTAAGTACTGTTAAGCATCTGTTCAGTATAATGTTCTGGGGATGCTTTTCTTTTCATGGAACTGGTTTCTTAAAACCTATTGAGCGAGCAGTACAAGAGAATTTTAGAGTTTTGTCTGCTCCCTTCTGCTGAAAGGATGCAAATCGACCCCACCAAGCTAATTTTTATGCAGGATAATGTTCCCTGTCACAAATAAAAATTGATGAAGGAATACTTTGATGAGAAGCAGGTTAGTGTTATGACATGGCCACCCCCAATCTCCTGACCTCAACCACATAGAAAACTTATGGAGCATGTTGCTCAACTGCTTTCTCAAGAGCCTGTACTTTATAATGCTAATAATAATTGTAATAAATATGACAACAAAAATGAGGACAATAGTCCAAATAATGTAAATAGTGTACATAATACCTCATCTCAGAATTATAGACAAATAGGGTATTACACAATTAGTGAGTACGTGTCGGTTGACCCAGCATTCAATGTATTCGACTGTTCCCCCCAAGGTCTTCTCTCCTACTAATTTTATAGTAGGCGGAAGTGTCCAACATAGACTCTTTAGAGGGAGGATACCACAACAACCCCTATTTTCTGACAATGATTTTCCAAAAGGATTCTTTAATCTTTCTTTGTAGTATTACTTCCCTCTTTTTTTCTCTTTTCTTTTTATTGACTTTTTGCATTCCGAATCTATCTCAATATACAACACATCTATTTTTGTATGTTTTTTTCATGTCCTCTTTTCATATTATCATTATCTTTATTATTAGTATTTTGGTGTTATTTTTTAATTTTTATTTCAGTTTATTTTTTTCACCCCCCACATTATTGTCTAATAGTGATGTTCCTAAAAGAATTCTTGATATAATGGAATATGCGTACACCTGTGTTCCCCCTCACTGGAATATGATTGGCTGGTGTCCGTCATAAATATCGACAGATGTGTAGGTACAAGGGTCAGAGCCTTTGTCTGAGAGCTAAGTCTATAACAACGCCGATTGGTCTACGCCATTGATCTACACTTCTTATCTGCGACTATGATGTGTATCAGTCGAGTACTGCTATCGTATTCTACTTGGTGATAGTAGCCAAAACCACTTAGCTACTTCGTTCAAGTATATCCCTTTCTGGGACATATCAATTCTTTATCCCTTTTTTGTGCTTTTTCTTTCCTCTCCCTCTTTTTTTTCTTTCATTTTACTTTTACTGACAATCTCGCTATGTTCCCATACTGTTCCTAACACACAAAATCTTTCAACACTAGCACCACCCCCACCCCTGATCCACTCTGACTCTTTTTCTTCTATGGTCAAATATCTCACTCCCCTATCACTCATCACCAATCACAATTTTTAAATCTAAGGTTATTTTCACATAAAGTTTTGCACAGCAAAAATCAGACAGGGAACGGATTTTTTCTAACAATTCCACCTACAAGCGAACTCTACTCACCTTAAAAACTAATGTTGCATAGTCTCCACCATCCCTCTGTTTATTTCTTGCATCCACAGATGAAGAACATAGGCATGTTCAAAAATTCTGAACTTGGAACCTCAATCTCCGTGCTTCACTTTTGTCACCTGGTTAATATTAGTAAATGTTTTTTGTAGTGATTTCATCGGTATCCTTTTGTTTGACTTTTTTTTATTGACCAACTTTTGTAATGGAATGTCCTATACACCCTACCGCCTATGTCAACTGACTATATCAGTAGCTATATATAGTGGGCACAGGATATACCTGGGGGCTTGCTTCAGAAATTACTAGCCTGTCACCTGATTCAATGTCTTTCAGTAGTGTATTCTCTTTTATAATAAACCTCTCTTTCTTTCATCTATGTGCGTGTTGCTGTTCTTTCATTTAAGTACCACCTTTGTATGCAACCTCTTTAAGGTTACAACAACTTATCTACTCTATTTTATATATATTATATATATATATACATACATATATCAGAGGAAAATGTATGAGAAAGTGTTATTGATACATAAAAATTTAGATGTTATTATCTTTTATATATATATATATATATATATATATATATATATATAATGTACTTGGATAACAATTCCACTTTTATACAAGTTTCATTAAAAATGACAGACAAGGTACTGCAATTCATCTCTTCATTTAATTTTTCTTGTGTTTGTAAAAGTGTTTTCTTTTCTGGACACAAAATGTATAAAAATTGTACAAATGTTCTATGTCTGTGAGCACTTTCAGCTATTCTATTCGCCACTAGCAGTAGAGCCCGGCGTTGCCCTGGGATGTAACAGTAAGAGACAGATCAAGTATCAACCATCATAAAGACGGAAAAATAAAATTGACAAAGATTATTGTTTAAGGTTGACGGACACGCATGTCTTAATTATTTTTTTTTATTTGTTTTTTTTTTTTTTACGAATTGGTCAAACCCAAACTCAAACAAAAACATTGTTTTCAATTGTTATGAGTCTACCGATTGAATAGAATTTTATTATAAACAGTTGTCTTGTAAATTTAATTTTTAAAGCATTTTGAATGTAAAAATAAAGAAAAAAGTGTGCAAGACAATAAGAATCACTACCTGCCAAAAAAAAAGTGAAGTTTTGTTGAAATTGGTTGAAAAATGTAGGAAATCCGATCCCATATATAAATGAACACACACACACAACCTGGGTTTTATAATAAGTATAACTTGATATGAGTTGTCCCACTTTCATTCTCGTGACAGCAATGCCTCTTAATCGTGTTTTCAAATTGATTTTGTGCAAAAACAATTGTGTTTTTCCAATTTTTGGCACTGTCAGAACCACCGCAAGGTAATTTTACGTAGTCCTGTGAAGTTTTGTTGAAATCGGTTGAAAAATGTAGGAAATCCGATCCAATATATAAACGTACAGACACACACACAACCTGGGTTTTATAAGTATGATTATCAATATATTTTTGTTTTTTTCTGAATGTGTAGATTTTTATGTATGTTTCTTGATTGATCTACAATTAATGTTCTTGATTGTTGGCTTCTTTTTCTTTTTTTATTATTAGTGCTTCAATTATTTTTAGTTTTTTTTTTACCTGTGGATGAGGATATTATACCTGCATTTTCTACAATGATGCAAATGGAGTTTGGTAGGTGCCTGTGTCTGTTTAAATGCATCGTAAATGAGCTGTAATCAGAGAAGTGTAACATGTGACTTCTTGTTAGGCATGTAGTGTTATGTCCAGAAAGGAAAAATCTATGTATCTATATATCTATCAGTCTGCCATAGTCCATTCATTATCTATCTACCCATCTATCACAGTTCGTTCATTATCTATATCTATCGCAGTCCACTGATTATCTATTATTGCAGTCCATTCATTATTTATCTATATATCTGTGGTGGACTGTGGCTGTGATGTTGTTGAGTAGACGTAGAAGAACACATGTGGGTTAAAATTTTCCTGCTAGCTGGTCCAACTACATGAGAAAGTTGGACTTTAATTAAGTCCAAAGAATGCAAAGAAAAACAAACACAAGACCGATAAACATATGTATACAAATATATATATTAATAACAAGTTACATGGAACAGTTACAAAGGACAAAGTGTGTGTGTGAATATTATATATGTGTGTGTATTGTGCTTAGCGTGTTCCCAGCATTTGGAAAACGCTATCTCTGTGAGCGCTTACATTTACGAGGACGTAAGACTGAAAGCCTGAGGAAAAAGAGAGGAAGAGGCGAAGGGTCAGCGACTATTTATATCCAGGGAAGAGAGGCCCCTGGTGAAAGGGTTAACAAACTAAAGAAGTTAACTCCGACATATCTATTGCAGTTCACTCATTATCTATTTATTTATCAATCGTAGTCTGTTCATTATCTATCTATATATCTATTGCAGTTCACTCATTATCTATTTATTTATCTATCATAGTCTGTTCATTATCTATCGCAGTCCACTGATTATCTGTTATTGCAAGCCATTCATTATCTATCAATCTATTGCCATCCATTCATTATCTATCGTCCACTCATTATCTATCTATATATCTATTGCAGTTCACTCATTAACTATTTATTTATCTATCGTAGTCTGTTCATTATCTATCTCGCTGTCACAGTCCATTCATTAGCTAGCTAGCTAGCACATTTCATTCATTATCTGTCACGTATCCTAATATTTCCTTCATAGTAATGTAATACTCTGTTATTATGATAATAGGCATTTTTCGATAAGAAAAACAATATATTTATCAAAACAATATATTTTTTTAGTAAATATGATAGATCTGGCTGTGTATAGACTGCTATTTATTGTTGTTTCAAATATTTTTACCTTTACTGATTTAAAATATATAATTCTTTTTTTAAATCAATAGAATTAATTGTATAAATAAAAATCCTTGATTATTTGTACAGGTAAACAATTATGTATTATTAGGTAGATGCAAAAATCCCCAGTATTTTTATTAAAATAAAAATGATTTTCTACTATGTGTTCTGTTTCTTGTATTTTTTTTTTATAGTGAATGCTGGAAACTTCTGCACACTCATATATCTATATATATTTCTACCCCTTTATTGCTAAGAATATTTACAATTAAGGTCATTTTTAAGACAAGTCCTACCTTATATAAGAACTAGATAAAAATCACTAAGCACTGTTGTGTTATATCATAGAAAGTCTGTATGGATAAAAGAAGGTCAACAATGTCACTTTGATGTCTCCATGGCCAGTTATGATGGTGTTTATTTGCGAATTACTTGGCATTTATTGTTCTCAAAATTGTTGGTTCCAATCTCGGAAATGAATGCTAAAAATACAGCCCCCCCCATGTTTATAGACAAATCTTACAGATGCATGCTGAGATATCTTCCTCGTCAATACAACTGGACAATTCTCTGCCTTATCTACACATTTTTTTTATTGAATTCAGAAGGCTAGAATCACTTGATTGTATCCCATTTAGAAGTGAACACTATTTCTATTTTTTAAATTTTTACTTTATTGCTGTCTATTAGTTGCTTTGCTTTGCCTTGCATTACATTGTTTTGTCTCATTATTTTGCCTTGTTCTTATAGTTATTGAGACTTTTGTCAATTCTGCCCACATCTGCAACAAAAGTTGATGAACTTTTTTATCAAGAATTATATTGGATGACAGATTAATGGTAGAAAACTCAATATCATAAGGAAAAGTGTTGGCCCTTAACATCCAAACTAAATATCTTGGATGTTGCTTTTAACCTTGATAATGGATTTTACAGACCATTCAGAAAATTGGATTTATATAAATGACTCATCTAATCATTCAACTACCATTTTTAGCAGGTTCTGAAATCTGCAAGTAGCAAGCTGTTGGCAAACTATAATCCCAATATTTTGTATCAAGTGAAAGTTAAAAATAAATAGAATGAATTGTTATCCATCTGATTTGATTTACAAACAATACTTTATGTGAATAAAGTACCACAAAGAGTGAAACATAATTTGGTTTAATCCTCCATTCAACAAAGATGTCAAGATGAAAATGGAGAGGGTCTTTATTAACTGTACAGGCTTTCTAAGGAATTCCATCAAGGTCTGTTATTGTAACAAGAATAACATACTTCACTTAGAACTGTAGAAATAAATTAAAAATTGATCTTTGGCTGGTGAATGCTTCATGCAGAATGTGGTATACCAAGCTACTGTGAAGACAAATGACAGGCCTAATATGGTGTGCATTTGAGCTGCCGAATAACTTTGAGAAAAGTTTTTTCAATCACAATGAGAAATGTAGAGAACATCAGAGGAACAAAAAATGTTTGCACAAATAAATGAAGGCATGAAAACAAGACTCAAGCAATTTTTCAGCCATCCCCAACCTTGATATATTTGGGAAAGATATAAGAATAATTCAGAACCTATACTGGCATCAAACAGCCTGCATATGGCTAGAAAATAAGTTCAGCAGATTTACAAAAATAAAAAGATTGAAACTATACAGCAAGGTGATTCTGATATAACAAGAAGTGCAACCAGAATTCAATATTGGCAGCCATAATCTTACGAAAATAAGGTATGCAGATAAAGTCATAGAAAGAAAGCTACAAAATCTCCTACAGAAGGTATTGAAGGAAAGTCACAAGAAAGGACTAAGCATCAACTGCAAGAAGACAGAATGCATGGCTGTAACAAAAGGATGAGCCCAAAGTCCAAATTAAAAATCGGAGATACCAAAATCAAACAAGTACAACAAATTAAATATCAGGGAAGTGTTTTAACAGAGGACGTAAAGTGTGACACTGAAATCTGAAGATGCATTGGGATAGCAAAAGATGCCCTCCAAAAGCTAAGCAAAGTATTGAGAAACAGGAAAGATTTCATTAGAAACAAAGAAAAGAGTACTGAACTCTTATGTAATATTAGTCCTCCTATATGGCAGTGAATGATAGACAATCTCCTCACAGATGAAGAAGAGACTTGAAGCAAGAGAAACAAGGAAAAGAGTACTGAAATATTATGTAATATTGGTCCTCCTACATGGCAGTGAATGCTGAACAATCTCCTCACAGATGAAGAAGAGACTTGAAGCAAGAGAAACAAAGAAAAGAGTACTGAACTCTTATGTAATATTGGTCCTCCTACATGGCAGTGAATGCTAGATAATCTCCTCACAAGCAATAGACATCATTGACAACTCCAATCACTTTTCACAGATGTGATGTGACTTCCCTCTGTCTTCTATAAATATTTTCATGGTATCATCAGCTCTGATGAGCTATTTTCACTGGTGCTCCAAGTGCATGAATTTAAGCATGCTACTAGGTTGGCATCTTGGTCCCAGCCTTTTACTGTTGCAACAGTTAAATGTAACTTTCTCTTTTACTCCAAAAGCTTCTTCTCTTGCACTTCCTGACAGTGGAACTCCCTTCCACTTACTCGCTTCCCTGATAACTATAATCTTTAAAAATTTAAATGTAATGTCACTTGACATCTTCTGATGCCTAGATCCCTGTTCTTCTTTTTATCCTTTCTTCAATCACCTTTTTACAAAGTCTTTTTCCTGTAGCCCCTTGCATACCAGTCACACTCCTGCCTTGCTTGGGGTGAAATGCTTAGAAAAAATAAATAAAATAATAAAAGTCATTATGAGTATTTAGTTTGGCTATAATTGGCATGAACTGAAGCCTCAACTCAATATTGTATCACATAAAGTGTCATGCATGATACAAGCTTGGGTAACCATGTCTCTTTCGATTTATGGCTGACAGCAGAAGATTTACCCACAGCAGGCTGTCATTTCTTTCTATGGTAGACTGGTTGGCAACCAAGGCTATAGGACTCAGTCCATCTTGTTATTTAACCTATAGCTGGGGGAGAATAGATGGATTCCTACCTTTTCCAATGATATTTGCATGTAAGTGAATATGATGAACCTAACTGGAATTCAAACTTGTCACTTTGATTTCTCATCAGGAGACATTATCTGTTACACTCCATGTCGATATTGGACAGAGGATATAAACGGAGAAAAAGCTTAAAAATTGTTACATCAGGAATGTCATTCCACTTGACATTAAGCCCAAAGCTCTTTCAAGTTCACTGACTTTCTCTTATACACACAAGTTTTCAACTCTATCCACATAGGTTCAATTATGTTAAGGTCAGGGATTTGGAGAGATCAGTTTTGTTATATGCAATGTATAGCAAGGTGATCCACCATGTTTTGATATTTTACCTTCTGCTATATTTGCTAATTGGTGCCAAAATAATCTATGTTTTCACAGTTCTATTTTCCATTGATTTTTATCAACTTTCTTGTTAATATTGCTATTTTTTTCATGATTCCACCCCCAAGCAACATGGAAATGCCACTATTACACAGGGGGTTACAGGTAGTGAAAGTGAGAGACAAGACTGAGTGTAAAAATGATTGAAGAAATGACAAAAAATGAATGGGATTCAAGATAGAAGATGACCAAACGTTGGTGACTGGTGTTAAATTTAAATTTCTGAAGATTGTAGGAAACAAACGAAAGGGAGTTCCACAGGTGAAAAGTGTGAGAAAAGAAACTGTTGGTGTAAAAGTGGTGCTTGCATTTAGATATTGTAGAAGTCAAATGACTTACCTGCCAAGATGGCTACCTTCTTGTATCTCCTTGGAAAGGCAAACCAGCTAATTTAACTCATTTATAGGAGAGCACCTAATGCAGCAGGTGGGTAGGTCCACTTTGCTGGAATGGACCTGCCCAACACATTTGTATGAGTGGACTCTATTCACCCATATATCTCTCCATTAAATGACTCAGGGCTCTATCTCAGCTTGATGTGACTAAACCAGTCTACTTGTGTGTCAGACCACTTACAAGCCAACTAATATTCTACAGATATTTCAACAGTAAAAGGGTGGGACCTAGATGCCAATCTAGTAGCATGCTTCAATTAATGTAGTCAAGGCACCAGGGGAAAAAAGTTAATCAGAGCAGTTGCCACAAAAATATTTGCAGAAAAGACAGAGGGAAGCCACGTCACATCAGTGAGAAAATGACTGAAGTCGAGATACCAAGTCAGGATCAATAACATTACAGATTCTTCCTTGAATTTCATTAAGAACCTCAAGATGAGTAACAGGAGCTCCAGACAATACTCAATGCACAGAACAAATGGTAGATTTGTAAATGTACAAGATAGATTTTGGCGAGAAAAATTTTCTGATATAACACAGTGACCCCACTTTCCTTGAAGTAGATCCAACTATGATATTTCTTATGAAGCCCCAAATAATTAAACGCACAGTGTTGGAATAAAAAGCAATATGTGATAAAATAATACTAGTAATGAATTAATAATAAAAATTAAGAGTGTATAGTTCCAGAGTGTTGGGATAAAAAGCATCAATAATATGATGGAATATAATTAGTAATAAATTAATAATAAAAATCAAGAGTGTGTAGCCACAGAGTGTTGTGATAAAAAGCAACAATAATAAGATGGAATAAATCTAGTACTAAAATAATAGTAATAATGAAGAGTGTATAGAGCCAGAATGTTTGGATAAAAAGCAACAATAATAAGATGGAATAATAAAATAAAGATGGAATAAAACTAGTACTAAAATAATAGAAATAATGAAGAGTGTATAGAGCATGAGTGTTGGGATAAAAGCAACAATAATAAGATGGAATAAATCTAGTACTAAAATAATAGTAATAATGAAGAGTGTATAGAGCCAGAGTGTTGGGATAAAAAGCAACAATAAGATGGAATAAATATAGTACTAAAATAATAGTAATAATGAAGAGTGTATAGAGCCAGAGTGTTGGGATAAAAAGCAACAATAATAAGATGGAATAAAACTAGTAATAAAATAAGAGTAATAATGAAGAGTGTATAGAGCCAGAGTGTTGGGATAAAAGCAACAATAATAAGATGGAATAAATATAGTACTAAAATAATAGTAATAATGAAGAGTGTATAGATAAAAGCCAGATAAGTTGGGATAAAACTAGTAATAAAAAAAGCAACAATATAGAGCCAAGATGGAATAAATAAATAGTACTAAAATAATAGTAATAATGAAGAGTGTATAGAGCCAGAGTGTTGGGATAAAAAGCAACAAACAATAAAATAAGATGGAATAAAACTAGTAATAGAAAATAAAAGCAAAATAATAAGATGGAATAAAATGAATAGTAATGTATAGAGCCAGAGTGTTGGGATAAAAAGCAACAATAATAAGATGGAATAAATCTAGTACTAAAATAATAGTAAAAATGAAGAGGGTATAGCTCCAGAATGTTGAGATTAAAAGTAGCAATAATGTGAAGATAGAAACTAATAATAGCAGAAATATTGAAGAATGTTTACACACCCACTTGGATGGAAACTTAGATGAACATCTTCATCAGTCGAACCATATCCATTACCCCCATTTAATGATACTAAAAAAAAAAAAAACTCTAACCGACCTTGTGTCACATTACAAGAATGGCATTTATGTAGGATGGTTTCAGTGATGAAGAGAAAACAGAGGAAATATTTAGATGCAGGAAGGAAGGAAAGAAGAAATAGTTTTGCAAGCTGCATAACAAAAGACGTAATAAAAAAACAGAAAAACACGAAAAGCAGAAGAAGAGGGAAGCACCTGGTAGAATGCACCTGTGAAAGAAATATATCGCGCATATATATATATATATATATAGTTTGAATTTAGAGGTTTCCTTCTTGACTCGGTACCATTGAGGCAAGAGGTTCAATCTGTTCTATTATTTCCCCCATAGGGAGGAGGGGAGGAATCCACGCCTTTTCCAAGGGCATAAGCAAAAAGGAAACAAAACAACCGCATTTGAACTCAGCTCACTAATTCTACATTCTATGCCAATAACTGTTACGCTACCTGCACACAAACCGACTTCATCAGACTAAAGAGATATTTACGTTAATGTGATTACACATGCACATGAAGGAGAGGGGACACTGAAATGTTAGATTTAAATTTTTTTCTTTTTTAATATATAGGCTATATAGCTAAACATTAAAAAAAGGGCCATAGGGTGAATATCACTACCTAGATCATGGTGCTAGACAATGGTCAAGACCTGTCTGTATTAAGTGAGAGGCTCTCTTTGATCTCATCCATGCGACCTGGAAGTGGTATTACAGAAATTTTCATAAGCATGTCACCCCACAACATATGAACTCCTTGTATCTCTTGATATGAATCTCCCAGACTGCTATATATATTGGAACTGTCAGGAGATCAACCAATGGCCCCACAATCCCAAAGACACATTAGAAATTATCATGAAAGTCAATAGGAACAAGACCCACCAGGTGTAGCCCATTAAATATTGGTATCACCACAAATCCTCTGGGATCAATGATGTCTGATGGATACTAAATTCGATACAGTACACAAGCATCTTCTGGCTTGAATCACATAATACAGTTTCTTCTGAGATCTGAGGCTGGTTCCATGGAAGAAGTTTTGTTTGCGTTCCTAAGCTGAACATGCATGAATATATTTTTGAAAATATACTGATTTTTTTCTATTGAATTTCTTTATAATTTTTTTTCTTTTATCTTATGCACACTATGTCAGATTTTATTATTATTAAGTGGGGGATTGTTTTTTTATTGTTAATAAGTAATAAATTGATCCCTGCTAGAATTAATACTCAATGTCAGATTTTATTATGCAAGTCAATGTATTAAAAATAAAATTGGTATTAACTAAACATTATTGGTGAAATATTCAGGATATATTTATATTAAATATTAACCGTGCTTAACATTAAGTGGTGGATCTGTTTTCCATTGTTATTAAGTAATAAATTAATCCCCCCGATAATTAATACACAATGTCAGATTTTATTATGCAAGTCAGTGTTTTAAAAATAAAATTGGTATTAACTAAACAATATTAATTAAATATTTAGGATATATGTCCAATAGTCTTGTGACTTCGGGCATATTAATATTTAATATAATATTAATATGCCCAACATCACAAGACTCTATTGAACATAAAGTGGGGGATCTGTTTTCTATTGTTATTAAGTAATAAATTGATCCCCCTAGAATTAATACACAGTCAGATAAATACACCATCTCAGGATTATTGACAAAATCCAAAAAACACTTTGCTACAGATCCTGAACTGGCATCTCAACTTCAGTCACATCCGCATCATTGTGATGTGGCTTCTCTGTGCCTTTTCTATAAATATTTTCATGACAATTCTTCTCTAATCTTTGGATTTAGAAATAGTACTAGATTGGCAGTTAGATCTCATCATTTTACTGTTGAAATAGATGTAACTATAAGTTTTTTTTGTAATAATTTATTTTCTTGCACTTCTCACTTGTGAAACTCTCTTCTGGCTTCTGGTACAAGTCTTACTAATTAACCCATAGCTGGAAGGAAAAAAAAAGGATTTATACCTTTCCCAAGCAAAATCAACCTTGGCATATCAACCTTGATGGGTTAATGCTGAAATCTAAATATTTTGTACACAAATTTATTTTTATTTTTTTTTGAGATAATAATGGTTTTAGTATTACAAGTTTTACTAATTAACCAATAGCTGGTGGTAGAAGAGGTGGATTTATCCCTAATCAGAATTTGCCAAACAAACAAGAAATTATGTGGATATAAAATGGGGGATCAATTTTTTTATTACACTCAATACATAAATAGATCCCTCACTTTGTGGCCACGGTATTCTCTCTCACTGTGTGTGTATGCATGTGTATGTGTGTGATTGTATGAATTTTTTGCATTTTCAGTTTTCATCCGATCTCGAAATTTTTTTGTTTGATAGATAATTCTTCAGTGCCAGTTTTGAGTTCAAATTGTCGGCGACAATGGCTCTCCACTACTTCCTGTCCATTATAACTCTCAACAACGTTTTACTATTTACTATCTGTTCTTGGGTATATATCTTTTATAAAAACTTTAATAAAAATAATGTAAATTATTACAATAATATTATTTATTATAATACAGTTCCCTTTTCAGGATCCCTCCCACCCATTCAAATTGCTAACCCCCCATTTGGGGATGTGCCTCAGTTGCACCAGAATGTTGTTACTAATATTGATTTTTCGGGTGGGTTGACTTTAAACTTAAACTGCTCCAATTGAACGGCAAAAATTCCCAGTAATGAAAGACCCAGTCAAAGACTAGTTATACTGTTTATACATTTATATACCAGATAATGTAAACAAATCTAAGACTTGTCTGTGTAGCAAATCATTGATCAATTCATTCATTTTCTATGGCTTATCAACCCTTTGAATTTTATTTAAAGGTAGAAAATATTTAGATTCTAAGATATTTTTTTGTGGAGGTATTGATTTAGTGATACAAGTCTTACTAATTAACCCATAGCTGGGAGGAAAAGAGATGGATTCATACCTTTCCCAAGCAAAAACAAAGCCCTATGAAAGTATAAAAATACATTTTCATAGTAAAAATACCCGCAATACATTTTCATATTAAAAATTTACCAATATCTGTTTATAGCAAAATGATCAACTATACATTTTATCTGCAGTTGAAGCCATGAAACTGTTTAAAATATTTAGATTTCGGCATTAAATAACCCATAGAGGTGTTGATATGCCACTAATCAAAATCAAACAACCAACAAGAAAGAACTCTTCCATAACATTAATCCATATAATATCCTATAATTTCTTAAAGAAATCAAATTGTATTCTAAAACATAACTTCAACAAAACTAATACATTTTATCTGCAGTTGAAGCCATAAAACTGTGTTCAAAATATTTACATTTCAGCATTAAATAACCCATAGAGGTGTTGATATGCCACTAAACAAAATCAAACAACCAACAAGAAAGAACTCTTTCATAACATTAATCCCTATAATTTCTTAAAGAAACTATATTCCAAAATACAACATAACTGTTGTCGTAAAGAAAAGACTGTCAACTGATAGTAGCAACTGCAATAGATTTCTAGTTTCTCGGGTAACAATTGTAGCCAAATTGCAGTTCACATGATAGTCCAACGTAACGGTCCAACACACACCATAGAAACAACAAAATGGGGTAACAAATCCAACCTTCACTTCTCGCCAACAACAACAGCTCAAAAAAAATCATCTCATTTTATAAGCGAAAAACAATGACTTCTGTTCACCAAGAGAATTTTCTGATTGGTCACGCCATTCAAGGGAGGGAAGAACATTAGCATAGCTTCTAGTCATTGATGTAGATTTTTGCTGACTACTTTTTGGTTATTTTTCTTTGGCAGATCGCACACAAAACACGAACTTTTTTTCGGGGTAACTGATTATCTCTTTCACTACAATAACTGCAGCATAAAAGGCACATATCACTGACTCTGGTATTCAATATCCACACAAACCCGTATATGCACAAAAAATATCATCTACCATGTATTCAATTGTGAAAGCAGAATAACACATCATATTTTTATTACTTTAAAGCTCCCAAGAAAATTAAATTTCAACATTAAATGACCCATAAGGAGTTGATACGCTATTAAACAAACAAATCAAATCAAATAATTAAAGTAGCATTTTTTAAATCAAAATTACAGTAAGCAATATGAAGAGAGAAAGGAGATCACCGCCCTCTGTGGGATCAAGTTGAAATCATAGACAAAGAACATCATTGGAAAATTCATAAACTTAAGGAATCAGCACATATGCTAGGCCACAAAAATCTCCTGAGCCGACCAAGCATAGAAATTAATATAATATGGGAACCAGTAATAAGGAGTGTCAGAGAAAAGCAATAATAACAACTAAAATTGCAATATGAGCTCTGGTAAAAATCATGCAATGATAACAGTAAAAATTGCAACATGAGCACTGATAAAAATAGTTGTTGAAGACATTAGGTTTATAAGTCCCAGAAATTCATACACAGATGTCCTTAAGGACACATGGCACAGTGGATAAATGTGTTAGAGTGTGAGTTCATGGAGAACTTGGAGAGGGGAATTAACAGGAGATAACTGACATACATTAGACATGGCACGTGGAACTAGAACAGTCTACCCCAGCGAGTGAAATAAAGGGTTCAGTTTGACATTCCAACCACCTGAAGAAGGCTGGAGCATACAACAGCTGAAACATTGTGATAAATAAGGCAACAAAGATGAGGATGATAGTCTGAACAATGTAAATAGTGTACAGTAAGCAACTAATGCAAAAGTTGTAAAAGATCCCTTTAGTGTTTATATAATCTTTTATTTAAATCCCTTGAGGTTTCTTCTTTGTATTCCTTATGGCAATCATTACAGGTGATAGAGCAAATTTTTGCTTCAAGTTTTAGCTTATTACTATTTTGTTTGGAGAGTGAGCAGCCATAGTTAAGTATAAATAAATGATAGAACTGCCCAACAAACAGAATTGAAAAAGTTTGCAATAAACAATAACAAGAAAAATAAAAGGGTAAAAAATAATATAAAGCAAGCAAGCAATATATGCAAGGCAAAGTAACAGTAATATGGTAAAAAGTTCACAAAGTAAGAATTGGTGTTTACACACAAAATCAAGTTCAGACAAGCAAATGTAGTGTTCTGAATTCAAGACAAGACAGATCGAGACTTAGTCAAATGAAACCAAAAACCAGCCTATTTTATTGGCTAGGAAGAAATCCCAGCATGCATTTGTGTGCTTTTGCCAATAAATTGCAGAGGAGAAAGTGTTTTGCAGTCATCCCCACTACAGATTGGAACCAATAATCTTTAAGGTTTCAATTTCTTGAGGTTTCTCCTATGTATTCCTTGTGACAATCATTACAGGTGATAGAGTAAATTCTTCATTCAAATTTTTGCTTATTATTATTTTGTCTTGTATTAATTAATCTCTCATTGTTTTAGAAGTAGTTGTAACAAGTGTTAAGCTTAGGTAAATTCTTTTCAATTGTACTTGCAATAGCATTGGTAGGCAGGTAGCATAATCTATCTAGTTTCATTAGAGTTGCTTGAATGATGTAATCATTTATTCTGAAATATTTTGCAAGCTTTCTGTTTTGTGTTGAATATGAAATAAGTAGAGGCTATTGAAGGTACATAGATGCATTTTCCAATGTATTTCTCCCCATCATGTAAATATTGATGAGTAAACCAAGTAAAGACCCAAATATCATTAAAAAAAACTGATATAGATGTCATAAAATCTACTCACCTACTATGTTATATAATACTGTCATAAAAAAATCTCTAATAAAATCTATAACCATGTCATATAATACTAACCTATGTCATAAAATCTACTAATCTCCTATGTAATAAAATCTACTAACCATGTCATATAATACTGTCATAAAATCTACTAATCATGTCATATAATACTGTCATAAAATCTACTAACCTATGTAATAAAATCTACTAACCTAATATGTCATATAATACTGTCATAAAATCTACTAATCATGTCATATAATACTGTCATAAAATCTACTAATCATGTCATAAAATCTACTATGTCATATAATACTGTTATAAAATCTACTAACCTACTATGTCATATAATACTGTCATAAAATCTACTAATCATGTCATATAATACTGTCATAAAATCTACTAACCAACTATGTCATATAATACTCTCATAAAATCTACTAACCTACTATGTCATATAATACTGTCATAAAATCTACTAATCATGTCATATAATACTCTCATAAAATCTACTAACCTACTATGTCATATACTACTCTCATAAAATCTACTAACCTACTATGTCATATAATACTGTCATAAAATCTACTAACCTATGTAATAAAATCTACTAACCATGTCATATACTACTGTCATAAGATCTACTAACCTTATATGTCATATAATACTGTCATGAAATCTACTAACTTATAATGTCATATAATACTGTCATAAAATCTACTAACCTACTATGTAATAAAATCTACTAACCATGTCATATGATAGACATAAAATCTACTAAAATGCTATGTCATAATATCTACTAACCTACTATGTCATAAAACCTACTAACCTACCCCAACCTTCTGGCTGCTCCCACTGTATCCATACGACCACATTGTGAGACTGCTCCTCACTGGGTATCATTTCTTGTGTAACCTTGGACTAAAATTAAGCTCAGCTTAGTAAACAGTGATTGATATACTGAGGTTAAAATGTCAGTCTTAAAATAAAGTTAGCAATTCCATGTTGAACAAATGTTCGTATATATATATATATATATATATATATATAAAGTCATCTCAAAACAGTGAGAAAGGTATAAAAATATTTCTTATGATAAAACAGAAGTTTATCGCTTATGCCAATGATGGTGATTAAATTACAATATCCAGATTACCTGTTCCATAAACACACTTACCTGGAAGCAGATAGGCTTCGTCCCTGATCCAGATTTATCTTTTTAACTCATGATAATCTGTGAAGAGTTCAAAATTTGTTTTCTCAAAATCTGACATTGTGCCAATAGTCAGGCATTCTTGCAAATTGGCTTCTTGGATTTATTTCTTTGCCGACAATCAACTGCCAGGTGTTCAGAGATTTGTTCACAGACAAATTATTACAAAATTAATAAAAAAAATGACAAAGATTATTTTTATCGTACTTTATAAACTTGGTAATGTAAGAAATTGACTATAAAATTTAATAATGAATTATTTCCTTTTTTATTAATTCATTTTAAATAATTAGGAGATATTTTTTTATATCAATGTCTATCCAATGCAAGGCCTGAGAGCCACTCAAGGTAGAGGGTTACTAGGTGGGTTTTTTATTGGTGTAAGAAAAAATAGGAAATGAAGTTCTTAAGGTTATGCAGGAAAGGTCACAATTAACCTTAGACTTGAAGGTGTCAAGATTCAGTGGCATAGCTTGAGGTGGGACAGTCCTCTCCAGGCACCACCCACTTCTATGAGAGCGGTACTTTTATGTCTGCTGTAGGCTATAAGTATGTATAGGCTGCATTGAAATAAAAATGGTTTTAATCTTGGGACAGTACTCACAGTTGAAGGACCTTTCCAATTTTGACTAACTTGTTTAAGACATATGACATATATATTGGCCTATCTAATGTCTGTAGAGAAAGTAATGTTATAATGGTACGTAAACACTATTTTTCTAACTTTAAGAATGAGTTACTGTGCAATATGTATTTTTTGTCAAGTCTGGGGGTGGCAAACTCAAGGGTCACCCAGCTATGCCACTGCTTGGACCTCGTGAATCGTAAGTCCCATCAAATTCAATCAAAAAAGTAATACTCTTGTGGCAAGAAGAAAATGAAGAAATGCCAAGATCACTATTAAAGAGAAAACAAGAAAGACAAGAGGAAGGAGAGCACAGTACGAGAATAATCAGAAACAGTAAAAGAAAAAAACAAGGGTATCCGGCCTCTTCAATTCAGGGAGGTGTAGTATCATATGCAAATAAGAATGACAACATAATTAGTGATCAGAGGGTGAACAAAGCAGCATTAGTCATGCGTAGAACTGTGCTATGACTACTGCTTCCCAGAGAGAAAGACACAACATAAAAATGATGTTATTGAAGAATTTGCAAACAAAAAAACAAGAAAAGTTACTTTGTAGAAAGTTGCAATTTTCATTTCAGAAATAAAAATGGTCTGAATGTTTTATGCTTTTTTCCGTATATATTGTTTTTGCTTTTTAACTGTTAAAGTATGTTTGGTGTGTATAAAAAGCATACTATATTTGACTATGGGAAAGTAATGTTATAATGGTATAGAAACTAGTTTTATAATTTTAAGAGTGCATCACCATGCAATATATATATATCTCAAGATTGTAGTGATTGGGAAAACATCCTGCCAGGAATCTGTTCCACAAAGCAGCATTTCTTAGGAAGAAGCTGTCCAAGTGAAATTTACTCTTTATTAATAGAAAATAAAAGGAATGGGGATGATTCACTCTTGCAGATGTGGCATGGTGGGTCCCAGCTGAAAAGGTCATGGCTGACTGAACCAAAGTCAGAATACATGCCATGAAAAAAGCAATAGATTAGCAAGAGATTCATGGTGTTATATTTGAGGGAAAGTGGTTGTAGGGTGGAAAATAATTCATTGCCCAAATAGTCAGTTTTTGAACTTCATCAATACAGGTAAGTGTGGAATGGACAGCTCTAGCCCAGATATGGCAGCAATACTCTATTTCGGGTCTGATGCGAATCTTGTAAAGATAGAGCATAGCAGGAGGAATCAGATATTTACTGGAGCGGTACAATAAATAGACTATCTTTCCATCATCTTTAGCAATATATAGGCTTGAACAAAAGTCTTACACCGTAGAGGTCAATGGCTAGATGGAAGAGGTCTTGTTGAGGTGGCTACTGAGGTCACCAGACCTCAAACACTTTGATTCTTTTCTGTGGGATCATTTGAAATGTTATAAGATGCATCCAAGAAATATTGAGGAAATTAAAGAAAGAATTAAATATGAATGCAGTCAAATGACAGAGGAAACTCTCCAAAGTGTTCAATTGATCATGCAGGCACAGAATTGAAATGTGTTTTGAAAAAGAAGGAGGACATTTTGAACAACAGATATAACAATTAAATAATGAATAAAATTTTCATGTGTAATTATACTTTTAATAAATTATCACAATGGTTCATGACTTTTGTTTCACCATATATATGTGTGTATAAATAGAAGATCGAATATAGATGGGAACCCAACAAAATGATAGAATAAAAAACAAGTAGGAAACATATAGAATCTAACAAAACTTTTATTAAAATCAGATATATAGTTTTTAATAAAGGTGAAACATAGATTGATATCTGGTTGTTACTATTTCTTTATATCATATATATATATACACACACATGTGAGTGTCTGTGTCTATCTATCTATCTATATATATATATATACATGTGTGAGTGTCTGTGTATATATATATATATATATATATATGAATAGAAGATCAAATATAGATAGGAATAGACAAAATGATAGAATAAAGAACAAGTAGGAAACATATCTCAATCTAACATGTTTCACTTTATTAAAGCTTCATCAGAGATAAAGATAGAAGCTTTAAAGAAAATTAGATTGAGATAACTATTTTCTTTATCCTATCATATATACATATATATATTATATATATATATATATATATATATATATATATATATATACACATGTGTGTCTATCTATTATTATCTATATATATATATACATGTGAGTGTTCTGTGTTCATATATATATATATATATATATATATATATATGAATAGAAGATCAAATATAGATAGCAATCAGACAAAATGATAAAATAAAGAACAAGTAGGAAACATATCTCAATCTAACATGTTTTACTTTATTAAAGCTTCATCAGAGATCAAGATAGAAGTGATAAAAATGATAAAAAGCAAAGGGATGCAGATTAATGTTATGTTGTGTTTAGTTAGTTCTTATTGGTTAGATACATGTCATGTGAAATGAAGTAACAGATAATATTCAAATATGTGTTTTTATGTATTATAAGTTAGATTCATGAATAATGGATTTGTAGAAAAATGCTGAAGTAACGTAGATTTTTAAACGTGTGTTAATAGTCGTATTTTTCTACAGATCCATGATTCATGAATCTAACTTGTCTTTCTGATACATAAGAATCAATGAAGATATATATACAAGATACGCACGAGATATGCTTTAATGAAAAATCAAACCAAAACAAAACTTTTCAAAAACATCCTGCTGTGTCTCAATAACTTTTACACGATTTAGTATGGAGAATATTTCTCACAGATATTTAAATATTATCTGTTACTTCAGTTCATATGACACGTATCTACATACATCTTACATTGCATCTAGAGCATTTACTTAAATATTTGTATCTATAAAAAAGAATGTATAAACATAAAAATGTCTTAAAAATAATTGTCAGACTTTGTCCATTTCATTATGTGTGACGTCATTTGTTTACATTTGGATACGCATCGAGCAGATATGAATATCACATGAGAAAATTAGGGAAATTGTAGTTTAAAACAGTAAAAATCGACCTTGCTAACCAAAACACTCCTCTGTGGTGAAATCAGTAAAAGCACATCAGGGTAAATGACAGTTCTGTATAGGATAAAGGTTCAATTCCTGTCAGAGGACACATATTTTCTATGACAATTTCTCAGACATTCAAGCTGGTAAATGTTGTTAATACTGTTCACTATAAAACAGAGCATTTACTTAAATATTTGTATCTATAAAAAGAATGTATAAACATAAAAATGTCTTAATATATATATATATATATATATATATATATATATATATATATATATACAGTGTATCACAAAAGTGAGTACACCTCACATTTCTTCAAATATTTAAGTATATCTCTTCATGGGACAGCACTGAAAAAATTACCTTTTGACACAATGAAAAGTAGTCTGTCTGTAGCATATATAACAGAGTTAATTTCTTTTCCCTCAAAATATAGCCATTAAAAGCTAAATCCCTGGCAACAAAAGTGAGTACACCCCCAAGAAACTACACCCCTAAAAAGTGAGTACACCCTCAAGAAACTACACCCTAAATGTCTAAATTGAGTACTGCTTTTTATTTTCCTCCAAAATGTCATGTGACTCATTAGTGTAACTATGCCCATGTGTTCATGGGCAGCAGGTGTATTCAAATTTGAAGGGGTATACTCACTTTTGTTGCCAGGGATTTAGCTTTTAATGGCTATATTTTGAGTTATTTTGAGGGAAAAATATTAACTCTGTTATATATGCTGCAGACAGGCTACTTTTCATTGTGTCAAAGTGTCATTTTGTCAGTGTTGTCCCATGAAGAGATATACTTAAATATTTGAAGAAATGTGAGGGGTGTGCTCACTTTTATGATACACTGTATATATATATATATATACACAGAAGGATGGCTAAAAGTCACTTTACCCATTTCCAGTAATAATAAATGCAAATTTCTAAATGATTTAAAAACTGATTGATGGTAAAAAAGAAGCAGGCACCCAAAACATGTGAATACTGATGAAAATAAAGAAAATATAACAGTTATGTTGAAATTATAATTGTACAATGATTAAATAAAAGTGATGTTATTTAGAAATTTGTGTTTATCATTATTGGAAATGGGTAAAGAGACTTTTGGCCATCCTTGTGTATATATGTATTATATAATAAAGAAACAATTTATACAAAGCATTAAATAGTAATATTAATGTGATTAATGGTGAAATCACTTCACTAACAAGGCTTAATGAAACATTAACTTATTAATAACATTAATCTTATTAATAATAAGATTCTTATATTTGAATTATTGTCAGATGGAAGACACATGCCAAGTACTTTTGATAATTTCAAATTGTTATCTTCAGGCACAATTTTTCCTATACATAGGCAAACACTAAGATGAAATATGTGTGGATAAAGATTTTTTTAAAATTATGCTATTTATTGACAGTTGAATATATGTTTTGGAGCAAAGCTAGATTTCTTGTTCAAATCAACCAAGTGAGAATTTTGTTTGAATTTTGAAAAGTTATAAATCCACAAACTTTTCTTGTTATATGTATTTATCTGTTAAAGTGAAATGGACTTAGTATAATCCAAATTAGTAGAGTAAATGATATATATATATATATATATATATATATATATATATATATATATATATGATAAAGGACTCTCCTATTGATTTTGACATCTGAGTGTCCAACAACTTAATCAGATGAATTGTTTATGCTCAACATGACATTTGACTCCTGCCAGTAATTTCAGACAAGGACATAAATGATGCAAGAGTGAGGGTTTCAAGTCAAGGTTGAGGATGA
The DNA here is from genome assembly GCA_903632075.3 of Acanthosepion pharaonis. Lineage (NCBI taxonomy): Eukaryota > Metazoa > Mollusca > Cephalopoda > Sepiida > Sepiidae > Acanthosepion > Acanthosepion pharaonis. Next base: position 525,906 of record CAHIKZ030001026.1, read on the forward strand.
TAATGAGGATGATGGTGTTTTTTTCTCCTTGGTGTTTAGATGGGTAGTCATTGACACCATCAAAACAGCTTACTCTTCACATCTACAATCTGATGCTAAAGGTTTTGTGTGTGTGTGTGTATATATATATATATATATAATTATTATTTTATTATAAGAGATTATAATAAAAACATGTTGAAATCATTAAACAAAAGCTTTCATGTTTCGATACTATAATTGTACTTCTTCAGGGGATGGTAAGTAAGTGGTGATTAAATGATTTTTATGAAAATCTCTTATAATAATAATATATTGATCTACTTTGTATTGAGCATATTTTTAAAAGTAAATGCTATGAACAGTGGAATTTTACTCCATCTGTTCTTTCTCTCATTTGGATATATATATATATATATATATATATATATATATATATATATATCCAAATAAATAATTATAAAATGTCAAAAAATAAAAATAAATACAAATTTTAAACTCCATAGTCTAAATAAAAAGTTTAAATGCCCTACCCAATAAAAAAAAAACCTTTATGAAGTCGTCAAAAAACAAATGTTAGCGAATTATGACAGTTTTTTTTTTATATACACAAAACCCTTTCAGAAAAAAATAAAAAATAAAATAAAAAAATAAATAAATCTCCATAGACACTTAACGAGACTAGACGATGTCACCTTCTGCTTTAAATTTAGACACCCCAACCTTACCCTGACTTGATGTCTTTGAATGAAACTGAGATATTGATACAAATTATTAACACTTACGCCCCTTTTTTTTAAATAATTGCTCTAGCCGTTACCATAGTAATTTTAATTTCAATAATGAATATGCTTATAAAACTCGTAAATTTCAGGAATTAGTTATTCCCCAAAAAATTTAACTTGAAGATGGAACAGAGCTTGGTACTTTAATTCAATTTAATTCAAATAATTATATTGAAGTTTTCGGCTCTTGTTTTGAAACATGAGAACTCTTATGCACCGTGTTGGAATCATATTTTTAAATAAATAATTATATATATATTGTTATGTTGGTACAATTATACATGTGCACGAATGAGAGGTGCTCTTTTAGAATTTTTTTTTTTTTTTCATCTAGCCGAATTCATTTAGAGATTTTATATTTCATCACTTTTGTTAGCAAATATTCCAGACTGTGATAATAGAAGTGATGGAAAGAAAATGACTCTAAATGAATTCGGCAAGATTAATAAAAAAGAAAAAAAATTCTAAAATCTAAAGCACCTCTTGTTCATGCATAAATGTTAAATCTTTAGTTCTGACATACCAACATTGTTATGGGATCCTCTCCTTTTTCATATAAGTGGACTCTACCAGTGTACCTGGACTGCTGCCGTTAAATACCCAGAGTTAGACAGTCAGTGAGAGTAGTTGGATAGTGAGAGAATATACGAACAGAGATAGAGTGAGGAAACCTCTTGTAGAAGTCAATTACAAGCACGTAGACTCTAAGGAAGTTCTACTTCGAGACTGTATCTATCCATCTGTATTTTCTACTAACCGCGTTCCTGGACTTACTAATAGTATTACCCTTTGTATGATTGTGTAAATACATTTTATTTCTTATATTTAATTATTGTGTTTGTCCTTCATTGGAGACCGAATTCATCTCGGGATCCACAACAAACATAATAAATTTAGTCCAATGAAGTCCTGAAGGATGAAATATGTCACAAGTAAACTTTATCCACTTTGTCATACAATATCCCCAGTATTGTTCTTGATTATATATATATATAGTACAGGTAATAAATCAGTTGGTCTAGTTGATCCTAGTAATATCAAATATTAAAACTGATCCACAAAAAGAGCTCAATGTATTTATTATAACAGAGCATATTGTAGAAGCACCCATGATCAACACCCACATACCAGGTGCCTTGCCTGTATCCCCTGAGCTGATGATTACAAATATGTAGACCACATCAATCTGCAAAAGAATCGGGAAATGGTGGCATTACATTGCAAAGTGACCTGGCATCCTAGGGCCCTGCTCAATCACCGCCATCAAGAACCAGGATTCCCAGGGCACTATCCCGACTATTCCGCACAATTGGCCAGGCAATAAGGAACTGATTCCTCCCCAACAGCCAATATGTTTCCGCAATGGGGAGAGGAGGGAGATGTAGAAGTAAAATGACTTACCTGCTAACATGGCTGCCTTTTTGAGTCTTATTGGAAAAGCAAGCCAGCTAATTTTACCTCATTTATAGGAGAGTACCTAATGCATTATTTGGGTTGGTCCATTTTGCTAAAGTAGACCTGCCCAATACATTTGCACGAGTGGACTCTATTCACCCATATATCTCTCCATTAAATGACTCAGGTCAGCTTTAACTTGGGATTACACCAGTCGGTTTGTGTGTCATACTACTTGTAAGCTAACCAATATTCTACATATATAAATTACACAACAAAATCCGAAATTACCTCATATGGGGTGGGGTATAGATCTATTTCAACCAACATGAATTATGTTAGTCTTATTCAACCCTGGTTTATGGACTGTGTTCAGTGTCGGAATTAAAGATTTAAAATTTAACTTTGATAGCAGTCAAAAAATTGATACAGAACCTACCCATTTCGACGCCTCAGCCGTATGAAATGCCTGAGTTGATAGTAAGGGGGAGGGTGAAAGGTATCTGTCTCAAAAGGAAGAGGCTCCACAAAATCAATCCAGATATTAACCTTATGACCTTAAATTATATGAAGAATGAGGTACTGAATTGAAACTAAAAAAATAGCCCAAAAGGGGAGTTTTATATACCCGAAAAATTTTAATTATATATAAAAAAGTTAGGTTCCCAATTAAAAAATTAAAATAATTGAAACAGATCTATTGCCATATAAGGTAATTTTGGATTTTGTTGTGTTATATATATTGTTGTGTTCTTTAAGTCAAATATTATTAAAAATGACAAACATTTTGTGTCAATTTTAATAATTGACTTTTCCAATTTACATATAATCTGTTGTAATGGAATGTCCCACACTCCTTATTGCCTATGTGGACTGACTATATCAGTAGATATATATATATATATATATATATATAAATATATATTATAAATTAATTGATTTAAAATATGTTTTTTTTTTCCGCTACCCAGTTCTAACCATGTTTAGTGAGCACAGGATATACCTGCCGGACTTGCTTCAGGAATTGCTAGCCTGCTAACCAATTCCCTGTTTTTCAGTAGTGTATTCTCTTTTATAATAAACCTCTCTTTCTTTCATCTATGCCCATGTTGCTGTTCCTTTCACTTGAGTACCATCTTTGTCTGTTTGTCACCTTCTTTAAGGATACAACAATGACTAAGGATGAAAGAATCAGAGAGAGAAATAAAAGAACAGGTTTTAATGATTGATATTGCATTTAAGGTAAGGTAAATATCCTTGCTTCAGAAATTACTAGCCGGCTACTCAATTTCCTATTTTTCAGTAGTGTATTCTCTTTTACAATAAACCTCTCTTTCTTTCATCTACGTCCGTGTTGCTGTTCCTTTCACTTGAGTACCACCTTTGTTTGTTTGTAACCTTCTTTAAGGATACAACATAATCATTCTTAGACAAGGTGAAAATTTCCTCAGAAATTGTTCAAAGTTCATTTTGGAAGAAAAGTATGAGAAATACAACCCAAGCTTTCGACTTTATTAAGTCATCATCAGGGTCGGAAGAGACAATTGGTTAGTTTCATAGAACTAGTGAATGTTGTGACATAAACGAGGTGTGATATGTGTTTTTATATATATATATATATATATATATATATATATATATATATACATTTGAGGATGCAGGCTCTTAAATTATAATTATTTTTATCTATAGATGGTTATTTTTGCTGCTTCAAGGATCATAAGTGTAATATCCCAGCAACAGAAGGGAGATAACCCCTAGAGACACAAGAGTTAGGTTCCCTCCAGACACCCGGTTAATCTTAATCTGCAGCAAAAGGGGAATAGGAGGCCACCATGACCCGAGGGACAATTAAGAACCATCCTAACATCCTATCAATGCATTAATCGATGCCTAGCAAGCATCGATAGCCTCTTGCACAGAACATTACAATAAGTTTGTTTTTTACTATTCAATTTTGTTAGTATTTTGGTATTATTTGTGAGTAGCTGTAATGTTACTATGATTCTTATGCTGCTTATTAATATGTTGTCTGATAAGTTGCAAGTGACTTTCTAGGAAAGTGTAGTTGTAGTTTATCCTATGTAAGATGTTTTGTGTTTTTTATTTACAGAGAAACATTCTTCAAGAGGGCACGTATATTCATACACAACATTATATAGAGAGTTGGAAGTTTGGAATATATTATTTTTAATAACTATGTTGCTAGTTTTAATTTTTTGTACTAAATTAGAAATCTAATGTATTTATTTTCATTGACTAGTTTTATATATATATGTATGATTTTTTTTTATTGATGTTTCATCTTTTTTTTTTTTTAATTGTGGTGCACTTCATTTCGGTATTATATGTGACTAGCGTTACTATCAATATTATGTTTATGACTATGGTTTTTATTCTTAAATTGTTGTTTAAATGAAATTTGATTTGCTTATTAACTATATAATTATGGAACCTATTTGATGTAATGGAATAACCAGTCACCCCCATGAATGATTACACTATAGGCAGTAAGTACCTATAAAGTCCACTGTCTACGAAAGACTTGAGAGGAAGTGTGAGTGAGACAACTCAAGCACATCCGACCTTCCAATTACTCACTACTAGATTGACCTGTGTGTATAACTGTACCGTATTTCATATTGTACTCGTTGTGTACAATAAACCTTTCTTCTAGTATCCACATGGTGTTATGTGTTTATTCCTTTAGCACGGAATATAACACTATTATTGATAAGTGTTTTTTTTTATATTATTTAATTCTTTAAAGAGAATTAGGAAAATAAGTTTAGCTCTTTGGATTAGGTTATTAACGACAGCAGTTTTATATATACATCAGGGCATTCACTGTTGTACTTTAGAAAGCAAGAGTTAAAACTAGTAGACATTTTATACAGAGATGTGGTAAGATTATTATTGTTATAATCAAAGAGAACATCTAGTATTAGGATTTGTTTTTATTGACATAAGTAAAATTTAAAACAGAATTTTGTTAAAAATTTTGTAAATTTCTGTTGTAATGGAATGTCCCACACTCCCTATCGCCTATGTAGACTGACTATATCAGTAGATATATAGTGTGCAAAGGATATACCTGGCAGACTTGCTTCAGGAATTAGTTGGAGATTTGTCTCCAACTGTGTTGGTCGAACTCTCGGTCTTCAGGCAGAGAGAAACCCAGATGACGCTATACCAATTATTGGAACCCATTATTGATAAGTGTTTGTTTTATATTATTTAATTCTTTAAAGAGAATTATTTTAGATGAGGAAAATAAGTTTAGCTTTTTGGATTAAGTTATTAATGACAGCAGTTTTATATATATATATATATATATATATGAGGGCAGTTACTATTGTAGAAAGCAAGAGATAGAACTAGTAGACTTTTATACAGAGATGTGGTAAGATTATCCTTGTTAGAGTCAAGGAGAATATCTAGGATTAGGATTTTTTATACAGAAATGTGGTAAGATTATCCTTGTTAGAGTCAAGGAGAATATCTAGGATTAGGATTTTTTATACAGAAATGTGGTAAGATTATCCTTGATAGACTCAAGGAGAATATCTAGGTTTAGGATTTTTTATACAGAGATGTGGTAAGATTATCCTTGTTATAGTCAAGGAGAATATCTAAGATTAGGATTTTTTTATACAGAAATGTGGTAAGATTATCCTTGTTAGAGTCAAGGAGAATATCTAGGATTAGGATTTTTTATACAGAAATGTGGTAAGATTATCCTTGTTAGACTCGAGGAGAATATCTAGGATTATTTATACAGAAATGTGGTAAGATTATCCTTGATAGACTCAAGGAGAATATCTAGGATTATTTATACTGAAATGTGGTAAGATTATCCTTGTTAGACTCAAGGAGAATATCTAGGATTATTTATACAGAAATGTGATAAGATTATCCTTGTTAGACTCAAGGAGAATATCTAGGATTATTTATACAGAAATGTGGTAAGATTATCCTTGTTAGACTCAAGGAGAATATCTAGGATTATTTATACAGAAATGTGGTAAGATTATCCTTGTTAGACTCAAGGAGAATATCTAGGATTATTTATACAGTAATGTGGTAAGATTATCCTTGTTAGACTCAAGGAGAATATGTAAATTTTTTTTATTGATATTTTGCTGATCAATGAAATTTAAAATAGAATTTTATTCAAATTTTTTTAAAAAGTTCTATGTTGGATTTGCTTTGAATGAAGATGTCATCAATAATTCTGGCATAAATGGTAGGTTTATTTTTTTCTTTTACTGAATATTTTGTTGGGTATATAAAAGTTTGAAAATAAAGAGCTGAGTGGACTGCCTATAGTGACATCATCAAGTACAAAATGGTGCAGATATGAACCTTTTGAAAAAAAAAATGGAACCTTGTTTGGGGTGATGTTCTCCATGGCTAAAGAGTAAACCATGCTGGATTGAGCAGTGGTTGCCCCTAAAAAGGGGGATTCTGGTTCAATCCCTGTCAGGAATGCAATTTCTTTGCTAAGATTTCTAAAATGATTTAAAAAATAAAAATGGGGTGTTAATTTCAAATACAAAGTATCCACTATAATAATGTTTATATATATATATATATATAATAAAAAGGCTTAAACACTAATATTCCATGGTCATAATTTATTCTATTGGAATCGTAAATACGATCTAATTCATCAGACCTACAAATTCAAAAAGAAAACAGAAAAAACAACTGCGGGAAGAAAAAATAAAATTTAGTGAGAGTGTATGTATGAGAGTGTGGGATTAATGTTAGAGTAAATGAAAGCTATAGTGAGGGGTAACAGATGAGAGAACAGGAAGGTCTAAAATCTTTTTGTCTAAGGTAGTTATTTTCTCTTTTAATAAGAGTAGTATATTTGAGATTGAAAAAAATCCTGTAGTTTTCATAGGCTTATAAAAATCTGGCATTAATTTCTACCTCGTTATTTACATATAGACTTTTATCCTTATTTTTGTTATTCTTATTATAACATTTCAGCAATTGTGCCTCCTCCCAGCCTTCATCAGGTGTAAGTTGATCCAAATAACCTACAGGGAATTTCAAACTGAGCCCTTTATTTAATCTCTCTGGATAGATTATTCCTTTTCTGCTGATCATGTCTAATGATATCTCATCTAGTCATTATTTTAGTACAACTCAGTTTAGTTACAGGTCAAAGACCTAGTGGAATAAACTGTTGGTTCATGAATTTGGTGACATTGTAAAAATGAGTTCAATCCCTGGTCCAGGTAGTGTACTTGGACTCCCCAGAAACAGATGGACAATAACAAGGCCATATGTAAATATTGTAGAGTACGGAAAGTTTTTCTTCCTCCATATGAGTTTAAATCCCTCGTCGCCAAGTTGTTATAGAGTAGTTTCAAAGTGGAGGCTTGTATTTCACTAAGTCAGTGCTAAAATAGGTTTAACATACAAAATGTTAGGGACTTGATATAATAGGTAATGATGCAGCAATCTAGTTGTGGTGGCTGATACTTTAATATCCGACTAACGGTCGTCCGACATTGACTGACTGACCATCTCCCTGAGTGATTTCTACCCCTTGTTACTATTACTACTCCTACTTATTATAGGTGGTAGAGTCTATTAACTAAAGAATAGGTGTGTTTCACTATAACAGTAAATGATTTTGAATCCAGTCAAGGTGGGATATTATGGATTGGGAAGTTATAGTCTGTTTTTTTTTGTCTGATCCAGCACTTTTTTTTGTCTGACCCAACACTTTTTTTGTCTGATCCAACACTTTTTTTTGTCTGATCCAACACTTTTTTTTGTCTGATCCAACACTTGTGAAGATAAACACAGTAGGAGGAATCAGGTATTTTCTTGAGCAACACAAGGAATCAACCAATTCTCCCAGCATCTTTAGTGATGGGTTGTATATATAAGTGAACTTGTCTCCCAACAGACCCCTATTGAACAGTTAGCAATTAAACAGAAAAGAGATCAGCTGCCAGGTTTTGGTCATCAAGATTTCTAGAGGTATACCCATAATCTGTTATATCGTCAGCATTTCTAGAATTGCATCCATAATCTGTTATATCGTCGGCATTTCTAGAGATGCACCCATAATCTGTTATATCGTCAGCATTTCTAGAGGTGCACTCATAATCTGTTATATCATTGGCATTTCTAGAGATGCATCCATAATCTGTTATATCGTCAGCATTTCTAGAGATGCACCCATAATCTGTTATATTGTCAGCATTTCTAGAGGTGCACTCATAATCTGTTATATCGTTGGCATTTCTAGAGATGCACCCATCATCTTTTATATCGTCAGCATTGTTAACTCTTTTTTAAATATAAATGATAGTAGTTCCTTACGCGTTTCGTCCAATGTGGACATTCTTGGACAAAACACGTCAGCAACTACTACTGTTTTCCTGTTGTCATTTATATTTAAAAATATTGTCTTTTTCTACAGGTTAACTCTGAGAAATTTTCACATTGCTAATTCTGTATTAATCTGTATTAATCACATGTGGTGTTTTGTTATCCCAAAATCTTTAAAGTACTTGTAATTCCAAGTTAGCAACTTGTTTTTTTTTGCTTCCTCCAACTACTCTCCTCACTCAGGATGTGTATTACTCAATGGGACACAGTTTTAGCTAAGTTGTCATACAAAGCAGATGCTAGGGACTATTCATTTTTGGAAATCCAAGGGGATTAATGCAAAGTTAACTGACATGGAAAAAAAAATGTATTGGCAGTTTGTAAAATAATTTGAGCAGACGTGACATTAGTTTTTTAACTCCAAAAGTGACTTAAATTTGAAAAAGCCAAAAGTTCAATAGGTGCAAAATAAAATAAAAAAATTTTCCTTGAAACATTTTTTGGGAAAAAATGTCTTTCCCAGGAAATGAAATGGAAGTTGTTTTGTTTGTTTAGCAGTATATCAACTCCTTTATAGGTCATTTAATGTCAAAATTTAATTTTCCTGAGAGCTGTGAAGTAATAAAAATATGACATATGTTATTCAGCTTTCACAGTTGAATACATGGTAGATAATACTCAGCTTTTGTGCATATACAGTGCCACACAAAAGTTTACAACCCATTACAAAAATATTTTCTTTAGGTATTTCTAACACAGATTAATGAAACTTTTACTGCAGATAATACATATGTTTAAGCCTTTAGTCAAACAATCAGATTTTAAAAAATAATCAATTAAAATATCCCACGAAGAAAAACTAATATTTAATAATGCAAAAGTTTACAGTACATTTATTAAATCATCTATTAATATTTCATTAGGTAACCATTATTGCTAATTACAGCATGTAGGCATTTAGAGTAGTCCCCTATGAATTTCATGCATGTTTCTTGGCTAATATGTTTCCATTCTTCACAACAAAATTCCTTTTGTTCATACAGGTTTTGCGGGTTCCTTCTTTGAATTGTCAGTTTCAGTTCTCTCCATAAATTTTCAATCGGATTGAGATCAGATTGACTTGGCCATTTTAGAATGTCTATTCTATTTGAACTTAACCATGATTTTGTAAGCTTTGCAGTATGTTTAGAATCGTTGTCTTGTTGAAAGACCCAACCTGGTTTCAAGCCCAGCAAATGTGCACTGACATAAATTTCTCTCCCAAATATCCCTATAATATGCTTCATTCATCCTCCCTTCTATTATTTCAATGCTCCCTACACCTTGGGCACTAAAAAAACCCCAGATCCTGATTGATCTGCCTCCAAATTTTACTTGGGATAGTATTCTTTGGCGAATATTCAGTCCCCTTCTTTCTCCAGACCTTTGCCACAGCATTTCTGCAAAAAAAGTTCAATTTGCGTTTCATCTGACCAAAGTACGTTTTCCCAAATGCTGCAGATTTGATAAAATGCTCGTTTGCAAAATCCAGTCTAGCAAGAACATGTTTTTGCTTAAGAAGTGTTTTTTTTTCCTTGGAATCTGCGAAAAGATATATCAACAAAGTGAACGACTAATTGTATCTGTATTCACTTTTACTCCACTTACTTCTAGTCCTCCCTGAAGTTCTTTAAACATAATTCAGGGCTTGTTGCCAATTTTCTCACCAATAATCTTGCCGTACATTCCATTATCTTTGTAGGACAACCAGAGCCTTTTTTGGGACGAATGGGATGATATGTCTTCCAGTGATGAACTATCATACAAGCTGAACTCAATGGTATATTTAACTGACTAAATATCTTCCTATAAGCAAGTCCATTTGTATGAAGGTCAACATTATGTTTATGGAGGTCCTGATTTTGCTTTTCCCCATTTTATCAATGTTTCAAGGATGGTTAACAGAAAAAGTAATCATAAAATTAATCTGGAATGTTCTAAAAAAAAAAAAACCAACCAAATCCTAATTCGGAACATTCTAGTAAAATCTGACACTTTTCTAAAAAAAAGCTGTCATAAATAAAAAAAAATATGTTGTAACCTTTCGAGTTAATAAATATTGATTTTTCTTCGTGGAATACTTTTTTTGAAGTTTTTAAAAAATCTGATTGTTTGACTGAATATCTAAATATATGTTCTACGAGAAGTAAAAGTTTAATTAATGTAACTGTATTAGAAATAACTAAAAAACATTTTTTGCAACATGTTGTAAACTTTTTCATGTCACTGTTCATGTTTGTATGGACATACTATATGTTGGGGCACACCCACCTTCTCATCAGAATGGACTGATTTCTCTACTACTAATAGGACAGTTCTATAGAGTTCTGGAAAGATCAGGTGACCATCACACTTCCGTCTCTCTACCGGAAGATACAGTTGGACTTTATACTCTTTCTGATTGTTACTGACTAACCTGCATTCATTTGACTACTAATCTCTCTGTTGTAAATACCTCTTCAGATATACCAGTGTTTTTCCTTACGTATGTGTTTATCCTTATTTCAATACACGCACGTGGAAACACTCAACATCTCAACACTATATATACTCATGTTTTGTCAAAGTTATATTTTGGAATACAATTTGATTTAAGAAATTGTCGAATATTATATGAATTAACGTCATGAAAGAGTTCTATCATGTTGGTTTTTGGTTGGTTAGAAGTCATTTTGTTTGTTTAGTGGCATATCAACTTCTTGTGGGTCATTTAATGCTGGAATTTAATTTTGTTGGGAGCATTAGTAATTTCTTTTACAAAAAATATATTGCTGGTAATTTTTTGTTATAGTGGAACACACCTATTCTATTGTTAATAGACTCTCCCACCTATAATAAGTAAAAGTAGTAGCAGTCGCTCTAGAAGTTGGTCAGTCAGTCGATGTCGGATGACCGTTAGTCGGATATTAAAGTATCAGCCACCACAACTAGATTACTGAGTCATTACCTATTATATCAAGTTCCTAACGTTTTGTACGTCGAACCTATTTTAGGACCGACTTAGTACAAATACAAGCCTCCACTGTGAAACTACTCTACAACACTTGGCGATGACGATTCGAACTCATACGGAGGAAGAAAAATTTTAATTCACTCTACAACACTTGGCGACGAGGTATTCGGATTCATATGAAAGAAAAAAAATTCGTACTCCATAACTTTTTTTTACTATGAAAATGTATTTTTATACTTTGATAATGTTTTGTCCCCAGTTTGGGGTTGTACTATTTTCTCATAGCTGGGACCCTAACAGGTGCTACTACCCAGGGTCAAGTTGGACCTGGAAACAACAGCAATTAAGAGGTGGTTCTATGCTCTTTAAAATCTCCTGACCAGAGGTCATGCTGCTGGATGTTGTTTATCATCATACCCAGGACATAAATGAAAGATGTATTTTTCAGTCTATTTTTATTTGATTGTTTGAAATTAGAAGTGCTTTAATTTAACAAGGTGAGAAATTTCTCTTCTAGAATATTAAGATGAAATTATACTCCAATTTTGAAGTAATATAGGTAACTTCTGGTAAATTTAGCTAAACTAGAACAAGATATTACTTATTCTTGGAATTGGAATCCAAAAATAATTTCAGGCTATCAAAACTTAGGTTATAAATCTCCATATTGCTGTCAGTATCAACTTGATACTTTATCCACTTGTCTTAGATTTAGTAACAACTTACAAGTAATAAGGACACTGAATTACCTATTTTCCTACTTATCAATTTTTTAGGATCAGATAACAAAACTAAGAATGTTATAGAAAGGCTAGCAAGGTCAACCAGATTTGCCAAGGATAAAATTATGCTCCAGATTAATTTCCACAGGTTCATTTTTTCTTATAGAAATTATATATTTACTAAAATTATAGAAATTAATATTTACTAAATACAAATAAAGTGTGTGGTGGTGGTGACAAGACTGCTTGGCATTGTGATGACGAAGATGCTTTAAGCTTAGTCTGGCACAAGGCCATAGTAGTGAGTTACCCAGTTAGGATGAAACTCATTACACTGACAAATTGGCTGAGGAGATCCAAGAGATAAAATCCATATTCTGGTAGGAGTTTCTATTATTATTATAATTATCATATTATTATTATATTATAAATATTATTATTATTATCATATTATTATTATAACATTATTAATATTCTATGTTGATATTATGTTAGTTATAGTTAACTTTATTTATTATTGATTAATTTATTATTATTTTATTATTTATTATTTCATTTCTTATTTTATATTATTTTATTGTTATTAATATTATTTTATTAATTAATATTAATATTGATAATTAATATTTTATTATTATTGATTTTGTTGTTTGTTGTTATTACATTTACTTGCGTTTATGTGTGTGCTTTGTGGCTTGTTGTTATGGAAGGTTCTTTAAGCTCAGTCTGGCACAAGGCCATAATAGCATATCACCAAGTAACAATCTGTCATACTTTTTTTTTCTTCTTTTAATCATTTCACCCCATGCAAGGCAGTAAAGCCACTAAGACACAAGGGGCTACTGAATGTAAAAGAACAAGAAAAAAGAGAAACATTATTAAGGAGCGAGAAATATAGGAGAAGAGTAATCAAGAAGACAGTACATAATGATTGATATTGCATTTAAATTTGTTTTCTAATCATTTCATCCCATGAAAGGCAGTAAAGCCACTAAGACATGAAGGGGTTACTGAGTGTGAAAGAATAAGAAAAAAGAGAAACATTATTAAGGAGAGAGAACGATAGAAGAGGAGTAATCAAGAAGACAGTAGATAACGATCGACATTGTATTTAAATTTATTTTCTAATCATTTCACCCCATGAATGGTAGTAAAGCCACTAAGACACAAGGGGTTACTGAGTGCTTCCTCATTTAATTTCTCAAGACTTACTTTCTTCAACACTCTTTTGAACATTTCCACAAACTGTTCAGCTTTTCTGTTAGACCTTGGATGATACGGCGGGGATGTGAGATGTTCAATGGAGAACATCTTACAAAAGTCTTGGGATTCTTTACCTGTGAATTGTATTCCATTATCAGAGACTATGGTATCTGTTATGCCATATCTTACAAACAATTCATGCAAGAAATTCACCGTCAATGAGGATTTTGGATTTTTGCACTTGTTCCTCATTTAATTTCTCAAGACTTACTTTCTTCAATGCTCTTTTGAGCATTCCTACAAACCGTTCTGCTTGTCCGTTCAACCTTGGGGGATACAGCAGGGTTGTAATATGTAACATCTTACAAAAGTTTCTGAAATCTTTAACTTTGAATTGTGTTCTGTTATCAGAGACTATGGTATCCAGTATGCCATATCTCACAAACAGTTCATGCATGAAATTCACTGTTACTGAGGCTGTTGGATTTTTGCACTTAAAAATTTCTAGCCATTTTGTGAAAAAATCAATTACCACAAGATAATATGAATCATCCATCGGACCTGCAAAATCTATATGCAGTCTTGACCACAGTGTATCTGTCTTTGGTCAAGGTTCTATCTTTGTGATAGGTAGTTTTGCAGCTAGAGCACAACCTCTACAAGTTTTCATTATTCTTTCAATATTGTGGACCATTCTGGTCAAATATACAAAACATCTCAGTATCTGTCTATATTTCTGAGATGAGGTATTATGTACACTATTTACGTTATTTGGACTATTGTCCTCATCTTTATCGCCATATTTATTACAACATTTTGGCCATTGTATGATCCATCCTTCTTCAGGTGGTTGGAATGTCGAACTGAACCCTTTATTTCACTTACTGGGGTAGACTGTTCTAGTTCTACATGCTATATTTTAATGGGTGTCAGTTATCTCCTGTTAATTCCCCTCTCCAAGGTCTCCACTGCCTTAACCGAGTATTGAACTCACATTCTTTGAGTCCTGTCACTGGATCTAATTAACGCCTTTATCCACTGTGCCATGTGTCCTTGGGAACTAGAACAGTCTACCCCAGTGAGCCAAATAAAGGTTTCAGTTCAACATTCCAACCACCTGAAGAAGGCCGGAGTGTACAACAGCCAAAATGTTGTAATAAATATGGCAACAAAGGTGAATAGTCCGAATAATGTAAATAGTGTACAAAACTTCTCATCATGGATTTCATTCTTGAAATACCAGGATGTCTGCAATGAATATTTTTAAATATTTGTTTCTGTAGCACACTCGGTGTTACAACTCTTTGACTGTACACTACTACACCATTGCATATCAATTACGTGTTTAAGTCTGGATTTCATTCTTTGTTACTTTCTTTGAAATGCTTTTTTTATTTTTGCAATAAAGACGTCATTTTACACTTCTTCTTTTATTTCACCCAGGGTCACTGGTAACTATCATACAACATTGCACAAAATGTTTTATTTCCATTTCACTTTTAAGTTCTGTGATAACCATGTCCTCCAATAGTCCAAATAATGTAAATAGTGTACATAATACATCATCTCAGAAATACAGACAGATACTGAAGAAGGCTGGAGCGTGCAAAGGCCGAAACGTAATAAATATGGTGACAAAGAATAGGACAATAGTCCGAATCATGTAACTAGTGTACATAATACCGCATCTCAGAAATATAGACAGATACTAAAGAAGGTCGGAGTGTACAACAGCCAAAACGTTGTCATAAATATGACGATAAAGATGAGGACAATAGTCCGAATAATGTAAATAGTATACAAAACTTTTCATCATGGATTTCATTCTTGAAATACCAGGATGTCTGCAATGAATATTTTTCAATATTTATTTCTGTAGCACTCACGGTGTTACAACTCTTTGACTGTACATTACCACACCATCGCATATCAATTACGTGTTTAAGTCTGGATTTCATTCTTTGTTACTTTCTTTGTAATGCTTTTTTTATTTTTGCAATAAAGACGTCATTTTACACTTTTTCTTTTATTTCACCCAGGGTCACTGGTAACTATCATACAACATTGCACAAAATGTTTTATTTCCATTTCACTTTTAAGTTCTGTGATAACCATGTCCTCCAATAGTTCCGCATTTTTAGGTATTAATCTAGATAATCCATCCGCATGTCCTAATTTTTTTAGATGTTTGGTACTCCATCGTAAAATTATAATTTGATAGGATAGTACCCCAGCTGAATATGTAGGTATACCTTTCTTTGAGCCATATATTGTTAATAAAGGTCTATGGTCTGTTTGCAACCTACAATTTCTTCCATGAATAAATTTATGAAATTTCTTCACAGTGAATATAATTGTAGAGCTTCTTTTTCTATATGGCTGCAATCTTCCTCTTTGTTAGAAGAATGAAGCCATCGTACTTATGCAAAATCACTTGTTCAATACCATATTCACTAGAATCTGATGCTACTACAATTTCTGCTTTTGGGTGCCAATAAATCAGACATAAGTTTTTTTCTTTATTTTGTCAAATGACTTTTGACATTCCAATTCCACTTTACTCCTTTTTTAAGATCATTCAATGAAACCCTTAACTTATGCATATTATGTACATAAATCTGATAGTAATTAGCCATTCCTGAAAAAAGCTTGTAATATATTCACATTTGTAGATGGGGCATATTTTTAGTTGCCTTTGACAGGTTTGATTGTCTACCATTTTTATCAATAATTTGACCAAGATTTTTAATTTTCAGCAAAGATAACTCACATTTTTCTTTACTAAGCTTGAATCTGTATTCTCTTATTTTTTCCAAAATAGTTTTCACAAACCAACGTTGTTCTTCCGATACACTTTTGATCAAAATGTTATCCAGATATGCCACTGCGAAATTGCAATCTGCTAGTATGGTATACATAGCTTGTTGAAAAATAGCTGGTGCCACCTTTATCCCAAAAGGGAGTTGGCTAAACTTTATATAATCCTGTGTGTATTTATAATCATTAATTCAGAAAATTCATTTTCAATCTGAATTTGTAAATAGGCTTCAGATATATCCAGCTTTGAAAATATTCTTCCACTGTTTAACTTTGAAAAAATTTCCTCTGCACTTGGCAACAGGTAGTTATGTCCTTCTAAATAACTGTTTAATCTTGTCGAGAAATCCACGCAAACACAAATTTTATTTCTTTTCTTTACATACACCACTGTTGCAGCCCATTTTGAATGGTTAATTTTTTCTATTATACCAATTCTTTTTAGTCTGTCCAATTCTTCATTAACCAATTCTAATGCTGCAAATGTTATGCTCCATTTTGGTTTAAATATTGGCACTGAACATTTACTTTATTTGAAAATCTGCCATGAATTTTAGAAACTGATCCAGTTCATTTGACAGAACATCAGGAAAACTTTTTTAATTCATTCTTAATGTTTTTGTGCTGACTTTTTAAATTGGTCACTAGTCCACTTACTTTTTTACAATAAACATTTATCAGCAAATCCCGAAGTCCAAATAAATTTGTAGAATTTCTTAGTACATAAGTTTTAGTTTGTACATGCTTGTTACAAAAAGAGACATTGCAAATCATTTCAAAAAAAAAAAAAAAAAAAAAAAATTCTCACCAGAAACTGAAATTGCGATTTTGGGAGTCCTTTTCAATAAAGACTTTCCAATTTATTTCCATGTGGTTTTCACTGATTATTGAAACATCACGATTGTTGCAAATGCCATGTACTAATTTCTTTCTGTGACAATTTTTTCTTGGTTTGCAGTGTGACTTTATATGTCCTATTTTACCACACTTGTAACTTTCTGCTTATTTAAATGGGCAGTCTTTTCCAAGATGTAATTTACATCTGAAACAAGTATTTATTTTCTTTTTTGTACAATTATCCTTTCCTTTGCTTTTTCAGCATCATCTCAGATTTAGCAATTGTCCACTATTACTTGAAATGTAATATTACAGTTTTGATCAATTTTTATTAAACTTTTTGTTTAAATTTCAACATCTTTTTTAGCTGTTAAACCTTGCACAAAAATTGTTTGAACATATTTAGAGTCATTTTGTTTATTCTAAACTTTTCACATTCTTTTTTGATGATCTCAGTATATATGACAAAATCCACTCTTTTGGTTAAATTCATGCACATCCACAGATTGAAAAGAGAGTTCTTGTCACTAAAGATTTTCACCAGAATGTGTACCGTGTCTTCAAACTTGATTTCACCTGGTTTTCTTGGTAATATATAGTTGAAGTATTTTTTAATACTCCATTGAAGCTATTTTCTTCAACAACAATCCCATTTTTGCCACATCTTTCCAGCTGCTGCATTCTTGACTGAAAATTTGTGCATATCTATGAAAATACACAGAAAAAGTCAGCCTCTTATCAGAATTGTATAAAAATTCTGGTATGGTGTTTTGGACAGCATCTGCCATAAGAGATGTTTAAAAAATTTTTTTCTTCAGAATTATATCCAACAACATTTGTTTTTGTAGTTCTAGCAAATGTTGATTTTATTGTTGCTGCTGTTTCTGTTGTTGTATTACAACTATGGAAACCAAAATTTACTTCATATTCATAAGAATGTTTTTTTTAAACCAATATGGTTGAAATTCGTGTAACTCCAGTTACAACTCATATGAGTTTCCAAAATTCTCAACCCAACAGTTATAAGTCATAAAAGTTCTGAATCCTCAACACAACGTTTATAAATCATCTGAGTTTCAAATCCCTCACCACCACTATTATAATGTCACTATTATATGGCTATCATTATAACACACTCTTACTTTATATAACATATTTTGTATAAGGATTCTCTATACATAATGCTTTGGCTGCTTGCTGTGATGCCTGTAGAGTTAGTCTGAAGACTGACTCCAATGGTTACTAGTCTTACCTCTGACCTGGAGCTCTTGTAGTAATAAACTAGTGCATATAGTCACCAGGGATGTACTATTTACTCCACAACAGTAAATCACAGAAAAGTACTAATATATTAGTATTGTTTTTGCTTATATTTATAATTATTGACTCTGTTTAGATATTTTATGTATTTTACAATGAGCACTGTTCTTGCAGCATCCTTCTTTGTTTTTATTATACTATATATATATATATATATATATATATATTTAAATAAGTTTTTTGTGGTACAGAATTTAATAATAGCTAGGAAAAGACCAAATTTTTTGAAAGAAAAAGCTAAAAACAACCGGTTTTGTCCCAGGACTTAACTTTATTTTTCTGGGAATAGGAATTTTATAAAAGCGTGTAAATTAAATTAACGAATAGAATGGAATGGAAGAAAAAATTGAATTTCAAGAAACTAGAGTCGAATAACATTCAGACCCAGTAAGCGTTCCCTCTGTTTACAAAGGGAAGGCTCATGGGATCTGATATACAAGGACTCTAGAACCTTGAAGTGAAATGTGGAGTGGGACCTAGATAAAATCAAAAAAATGGTCTGCACTAAAATTAACCACATATTTCCTACTATTTATTATATGCTAAGCAATAGCAGAGCCAGAACTATTGGTTAGTTGGCTCTTCCTGGCAGCCGGATTCAAAATCCTGAGGGGCAGATGTTGTTTTATTCTCAAATCCAAACACTGGAACGTCCTCCCTATGTAGTTGAGTTCACAACTACACTTATATTGGTAAATCACTGAATTAACATGATGGGGAGGGAGAACATCCTTATGAATGGAAGAGAAAACAGGATGGGTAAATATATATATATATGAAGAAGTATAGTTTAAGGTATGCTATATTTATGGGATAAAGTGCTCAATATCAGAAATAGAATGTATGTATGCTAAACAATCATCAGGCCACTGTGGTGGCCTGATGATTGTGTTTAGCATGAAACAGTCTGTCACCTCTGAGTGTTGACTTCAATATTTGCTTATATATATATATATATATATATATATAGCACCTGGTATTCTCAAGTAGTCAGTCACCCACCAAAGAACTGACTAGGCTCAACATTGCTTAACTTTGGTGATTGTTTCAGAACCAGTGTCTCAATGTAATATAGCAGGCTCCTGGTGTTAAGTATAAGTGTTTTTTTTGCTTTTGTATTCTCTAAAACTTAGTCGTTGCTCACATGTTCAGTTGATGGTATTCTCAGCATCTTTCTGTAGAATCACATTTCTGCTGCTTCAAGTCTCTTCTTCACCTGTGAGGATTGTCCAATATTCATTGCCATATAGCAGGACCGATATTACGTTACAGTCCAATATTCTTTTCTGTGTTTCTAATGAAGTTTTATTGTTTCTTAATACTTTTCTTATTCTAAATTTGGTTCAGATTGACCTCTAGTGTCATTAACCTCACTGGCCAAAGAAATAAGTTGATCACAAGAGGCCATCAAATATCTTATATTAAATCGACTGTTTTAAACAGCATTGCCCCAGAATAGACTAATAGATGGATGAATTTATTACAAGCTGGACATTTATTGTTGAACAATGCTCCATGGTTATGTAAACCATTTGAAGCTGATCAAATCAAGAATTGATCAAATGCAAAAGATGGCCAACATACTAAAATTATCTTAATCAAGCATTGAATATCATTTATATCAGCCTCGTTATTTTAATCTCTGTGTGGCTTCCACATGAGAAAAAAACACAAAGAAAACAATGGTCTTATACTTCTATTATTTAGCCACTGAATATTGTCTTTGTTATCAAAATGTTTCGGCTGTCGTGCCTCTATCCACCAGCCTTTATTAGCCACTTCTCAATCTGGGTAACTATCAGGGAATTTTGAAATGAACCCTTTATTTAATCTATGGAGATAGATTGTTCTTGCTCCACTATCTCTAGGGATATTGTGTCTAGTTCTTATTTAGTACTGCTCAGTGTGGTGAACAGCCCTGTAGAAGCAAGCGAGCCAAAGTGGCTTGCATCTGGTGTATAGGAAAATAAGGGTCTTACCTTAATGTGCGGCACGTGGCATCAGCAAGTTTGCTTCGTGAAAATGGCATTACTCTCCCGTCCAGCCATTCTAGCAGTATGTGCAATGATGAGGGTTTTTTGTACAGTTCGGAATGCTTCCACCAATAGCAAGTCGTGTGCTGATTGGTCAAACTGGAGGAGGCAATTTGCCTGTGTAACCGAGAATAACAGTGAAGAATGCTGATTGGCTGGGGAACCGCGGTGTTGGCCTGATAAAAGAGTGCTGGAGCCATGAAAAAAGGAAGAGAAACGTTGGCTATATGTAGTGATGTGTGAAGAAAGCGAGGACGGTGAATTGAACCAGCGATATTGTGATTTGTACAAGTGACAGTTGGGAGAGCAATAGACTTATTTAAGCTACTGTTCACCATGTTTTCACTGAGTCCAAATACACACTGCCTAGCCTATGGATTGAACTCACAATCACCATGTCACCAAATTCATGAGCCAGCACTTTAATCCATGAGGCTATTTCTATGATTCATGATTAAAAGATGCTATTTTTATTTTTTAATACTAATATTCACTCAATACAAAGCCCAAGAGCCACTCAAGGTAGAGGGTTACTGTGTGCTGTTGTATGAGCATAAGAAAAAGCTAGAAGTGATGTTTATGTGGTTATGCAGGAAAGATAATGGTTAACCCTAGACTTGAAGAGGTTAAAATTGTGAAAACATTCTGCCAGAAGTCTGTTTCACAAAGCACCAGTTCTTGGGAAGAAGGTGTCTGGGTGAAACTTCCTCTTTACTAATGGAATATTGCTATATACTGTACATATGAATACTAATGGATATGTCCCAATCCTCATAAATATGTTGGACACTATTGTAAGTGGGGGTTACATGCTGCCTAAGTAGTCCACCACTAGCAGTAGTTTACCTACTTCATGCTGCTGGTGAGTATTGTATTTTGTTGATGTTGCAAAGATTACCATTTTATTTCCAACATCTGCTTTGGTTATTCCTCATCCAATAACCCTTTATAGGTTACAACACTATCTATCTCAGTCTCTTCGTATCTATCTGTTATATACCATACCTATGAACACTAATGGGTATGTCCCAATCCTCATAAATACATTGGACACTATTGTGAGTGGGGGTAATATGGTGTCTAAGTAGTCAACCACTAGCAGTGGT
Source organism: Acanthosepion pharaonis (assembly GCA_903632075.3). Classification (NCBI taxonomy): domain Eukaryota; kingdom Metazoa; phylum Mollusca; class Cephalopoda; order Sepiida; family Sepiidae; genus Acanthosepion; species Acanthosepion pharaonis. The sequence goes on from CAHIKZ030001026.1 coordinate 547,452, forward strand.
TTACCTACTTTACACTGCTGGCGAGTATTGTATCTTGTTGTTATAAAGATTATCATTTTATTTCCAACTTCCATTTTGGTTATTGATCATTCAGTAACCTTTTATAGATTACAACACTCTCCATTCTCAGTCTATCACTGTCACATTCCCTTCTCTCTCTCTCACTTTGTTTTAATAAATTATTCTTTCTTTCATTTCTTTCTTTTCCCCAGTTTATTGTTCTTTCTTTAGTTCTTACTTTTAATGTTCTTTCTTTAAATATAATATTTATATGTGTATAATATATATATATATATATATATATATATATATAAGTAAATATATTCTTATATACCATACCTATGAACACTAATGGGTATGTCTCAATCCTCATAAATACATTGGAGACTATTGTAAGCGAGGGTAATGTGGTGTCTAAGTAGTCTACCATTAGCAGTGGTTTACCTACTTCATGCTGCTCGCGAGTATTGTATTTTGTTGATGGTATAAAGATTACCATTTCATTTCCAACTTCCATTTTGGTTATTGATCATTCAGTAACATTTTATAGGTTACAACACTCTCCCTTCTCTCTCTCACACTTTTACTCTCCCTTCTCAGTCTATCACTATCACATTCCCTTCTCTCTCTCACTTAGTTTTAATAACTATAACATTCTTTCTTTACATTATTCTTTCTTTCTTTTCCCCAGTTTATCGTTCTTTCTTTAATTCTTAATTTTAATGTTCTTTCTTTAAATATTTCTTTTTTGATGTTATCGACCTGGGAAGGCAATCCCAACATGTGGTACCTTTTGAAACTCCCAGTAAACCATGTTGAATCAAGCATTGTGAGTGGAATTGGGTAGACACAAAGAAGAAAAAGAAAAATCAACCCGACAGAAATAAAAAGTACATAAATTTTTTTTTTTTAACTTATTATAAAAATAATGAAAATGAGAAAATCAGTAGTCAATTGTTGAGACCTCCTGACAAATGGATCAAACAATTACAAAAAAAATGTTTGTCTCCAAAACTCTGGAGTCAGGGTACTGAATATAATATCAATCAAATTGACAAATTTTAGGCCAAACAATTGTGTTTAGCCTGAAACATACTGTCGCCTCTGCGTGTTGACTTTAATGTCCACTTTTATATTCATAGTTACATATGCTCTATCCCTGATATTGATCACTTTAACCCATAAATATAGCTTACTTAAAACTACATTTTATATATATTATATATATATATATATATATTATATATATTATATATATATATATTACATAATATTATATATATTACATTATATATATATTCATAAATTATATGATATAACTTAAATATTATATTATATATATATATATATATATATATATATATATAAATACAGACAAACAAGTACTCACAACAAAGATGCATTTTTGTTTCGATGAATGCATCTTGACAGGTGAGGAACAAATTTGTTATAAACGATTCTATTTAAAAAATGTTACATATGAAACATAAATTTCCTTTTTTCAATGTTCAATTTTTTTTTTAAAAGACATAAGGAGACATAACAGGAAAAGAAAGAGTTTCCAAAAAATGAAAATAAAAAAGAATAATAAGAAGAAAAAAATAATAAGAAAAAACAAACAAAAAATTGAATAATGAAAAATAGAAAGTGATCTTTCATAAGTAGCATTTTTAAATAGAATCATTTGTAACCATCTTTGTACCTCAACTGTTGAGATGCATTTGCATATGTCTGTGTGCATGTTGACCTTGATGTCCACTTTTACATTTATATTTACATATGCTTTATCCCTGACATTGATATTTATATAAATATATACTTAAAACTATATTTTAGATATATATATATATATATATATATATATATATGAGACCCAGGTTCAAATCTGACCATGGTTGATTTGTTAAGATTACTTCTTGATAGGATGTGATTCCAGAATATGGTGCCTTTAGAAAGTGCCTGAAAACCATACCACAGACAAACTGATAAATAAGACTTTATAGTTTTCTACTTGATCCACACTTATAGTGGGTTATCAGTTATAATGAAGTGTATGAGTGTTGTAACAGAATAGTTTGATTTGGCCCTGTGAGTGAAATCAGGTAGACAGAACTATTTGGGAACTGTTAATAGTTGTGCTAATACAAAATCACAAGTCATCATGACTGAGGGTTTAAGCAGACTGGCCTTGCTTGTTCATGCTATACAAAACAATCCACTCTCTCCCAGAAACTATAAGGTCTGTTCAGCATAATTGCACTATAAACCACAGGTGGGCTCTGTGGGTGCTGAAAAAGACATATATGCCTGAGCAGACGTCTGCAACAGGAATTGGCTAGCAGCTTTATGCAGAAAGGCATATTCAGATATGGTTAGACATCACTTATTGTAGACTTTTGAACATCAAAGACAAACTGATAAATAAGACTCTATAGTTTTCTACTTGATCCACACTTATAGTGGGTTATCAGTTATAATGAAGTGTATGAATGTTGTAACAGAATAGTTTGATTTGGCCTTGTTAGTTAGATAGCCCACCATAAGAGGGGTATAAAACAAGAAAATCAAATTGTAAATACATATAAATCAATTAAGGTCTTTACAAATAAAATTAATGTATTTTGGTTTGGTTTAGTTTATTTTGTTTTACAGCCTATCAACCTCAATGGGTTATTTAATGCCGACAACATTTTTAGGATAGATTTGTATGAATAGAATATGTATTGTTTGGTTTAGATTGGTTTGGTTTATTTTGTTTTATGGCATATCAACTTCAATGGGTTATTTAATGCTGACAAAAATTTTTTATTGCTGGTAATATATTTCCTTCAAAATTGTATTGCTGGTAATAGTTAATTATTTGCCCATAGCTGGGACCCTAACAGGTGCTATCACCCCAGGTCAGGGTGGACCTGGGAATACCAGCAATTAAGAGGTGGTTCCAAGCTCCTTAAAACCTCCTGATCAGAGGCCTTGCTGCTGGATGTAGTTTACCGTCTTACCCAGGATGTGGATGTATTTTGTTTGATACAAGGTCATCAAAATGTTGCAAGAATGAGTTTATGTGTACGTAGGCAGGAACGTATGCGTGGATGTATTCTTGTATGTATGCATGTTATCGAAGGGTAGGAATTTGAAGTAATCGCTCAGTTTTAAAATGTTCCGTTCATTTATCAAATATAAAAGAGGTGAGGGAGAAAGGTAGAGATAATAATAATGATTGCATGACATTTGTCAAAAGATGTGTTAATACACTCGTCTCCTTCTCTCTGGTAAAGGGCAAACTTGCTCGTCTTTTATTTTGTTTGTGGGGCTTGAAAAGGTCATTTTGGAATTCACTCCTGGATATGATTCGGGCCTTTCCATTGGATGATGAACAAACTTCGCGTCGGCTTGCAAAAAGGTCCATAAAAGAATTTTGTTTCTGAGAATTGAAGATTATTTGAATTTTGTTTTTAAATGTTCTCTAGTTTTCTATTGGCCGAAAAACATTTTGCATCAAGGTGTGAAATTTCACGAGTTTTGTTTTGGATTCGCTTTTGCGTGTGTGTTAAGCAAAGTTTGTAAATTTGAGTCTTTTTAATTTCTAACAAAATCAATGAGTCAATGCTTAGCATTTGAATTTTAAATCTAGATCTTGTTTTGTTCACTAAACACTCACTGAATAGAGCTCTTTTGAGTAATAAGATTGTGTTTTAGTGACAAAAGAAAGACTGCAGCAATAATTTAATGGATCACTAGTACCATTTTGGAATAATAAAGATTAAAGTGAATGAAGAAAGGAATCCTTGACATAAGTGGAAAATGCTATGAAGAGGCGGTTTCCCTCTTGTCATCGGCCAGGAAAATCTTGGCTTTCAACACTTGAATATCTGTATCTGTGCAAAGGTGAGTCACAAGAAGAAACTAAGTGCCTCTCCCTTGCTCATCTTTTCCCGTGTGCCAAAGTAAAATGGCTACTCAAGCTGAATGTTACTAGTTCAATATGGCGGGTGTTGTTTGCAAACACACGACAACAGCAGGTTGCACAGAGGAAATAAGAAGATAGAAGGATTGAAAGAGAGAGAATTTATAAGAGAGTAAAGAGTGATAGAAAATAGTAAGAGAGAGAGAGAGAGAATTTATAAGAGAGTAAAGAGGATAGAAAATAAAAGAGAGAGAGAGAGAGAATTTATAAGAGAGTAAAGATGATAGAAAATAGAGAGAGAGAGAGAGAATTTATAAGAGAGTAAAGAGGATAGAAAATAAGAGAGAGAGAGAGAGAATTTATAAGAGATAAAGAGAGAAAATAGTAAGAGAGAGAGAGAGAGAATTTAAGAGATAAAGAGGATAGAAAATAGAAAAGAGAGAGAGAGAGAGAGAGAATTTATAAGAGAGTAAAGATGATAGAAAATAGTAAGTAAGAGAGAGAGAGAATTTATAAGAGAGTAAAGAGTGATAGAAAATAGTGAGAGAGAGAGAATTTATAAAATAGGATAGAAAATAGTAAAGAGAGAGAGAGAATTTATAAGAGAGTAAAGAGTGATAAGAGAGAGAGAGAGAGAAATAAGAGTAAAGAGTGATAGAGTAAGAGAGAGAGAGAGAGAGAGAATTTATAAGAGAGTAAAAGAGATAGAAAATAGTAAGAGAGAGAGAGAAATAAGAGAGTAAAGAGATAGAAAATAGTAAGAGAGAGAGAGAATTTATAAGAGAGTAAAGAGGATAGAAAATAGTAAGAGAGAGAGAGAGAATTTATAAGAGAGTAAAGAGATAGAAAATAGTAAGAGAAGAGAGAGAATTTATAAGAGAGTAAAAATAGAAAAATAAAGAGAGAGAGAGAGAGAGAATTTATAAGATAAAGAGATAGAAAATATAAAGAGAGAAGAGAGTAAGAGAAGAGGATAGAAAAATAGAGAGAGAATTTATAAGAGAGAAAGAGGATAGAAAATTAAGAGAGAGAGAGAGAAATAGAGAGTAAAATAATAAGAGAGAGAGAGAGAGAATTTATAAGAGAAAAGAGAGAAAATAAGAGAGAGAGAGAGAATTTATAAGAGAGTAAAGAGTGATAGAAAATAGTAAGAGAGAGAGAGAATTTATAAGAGAGTAAAGAGTGATAGAAAATAATAAGAGAGAGAGAGAGAGAATTTATATAAGATAGAAAATAGTAAGAGAGAGAGAGAGAATTTATAAGAGAGAAAAGAGGATAGAAAAGAGAGAGAGAGAGAGAATTTATAAGAGAGTAAAGAGGATAGAAAATAAAGAGAGAGAGAGAATTTATAAGAGAGTAACGAGGATAGAAAATAGTAAGAGAGAGAGAGAGAATTTATAAAGAGTAAAGAGGATAGAAAATAGTAAGAGAGAGAGAGAATTTATAAGAGAGTAAAGAGGATAGAAAATAGTAAGAGAGAGAGAGAGAGAATTTATAAGAGAGAAAGAGTGATAGAAAATATAAGAGAGAGAGAGAGAAAATAAGAGATAGAAAATAGTAAGAGAGAGAGAGAGAATTTATAAGAGAGTAAAGAGAAGAGAGAGAGAGAATTTATAAGAGAGAAAATAGAAAATAATAAGAGAGAGAGAGAGAGAATTTATAAGAGAGTAAAGATTTATAAGAGAGAGAGAGAGAGAATTTATAAGAGAGTAAATAGAAAATAGTAAAATAAGAGAGAGAGAGAATTTATAAGAGGATAAAATAGTAAGAGAGAGAGAGAGAGAATTATAAGAGAGTAAAGAGTGATAGAAAATAGTATGAGAGAGAGAGAGAGAATTTATAAGAGAGTAAAGAGTGATAGAAAATAGTAGAGAGAGAGAGAGAGAATTTATAAGAGAGTAAAGAGGATAGAAAATATAAGAGAGAGAATTTATAAGAGAGTAAAGAGGAGAAAATAGAGAGAGAGAGAGAATTTATAAGAGAGTAAAGAGGATAGAAAAATAGAGAGAGAGAGAGAGAGAATTTATAAGAGAGTAAAGAGGATAGAAAATAGTAAAGAGAGAGAGAGAGAATTTATAAGAGAGTAAAGAGGATAGAAAATAGTAAAGAGAGAGAGAGAGAATTTATAAAGATAAAGAGTGATAGAAAATAGTAAGAGAGAGAGAGAGAATATATAAGAGAGTAAAGAGTGATAGAAAATAGTAAGAGAGAGAGAATTTATAAGAGAGTAAAGAGTGATAGAAAATAGTAAGAGAGAGAGAGAGAGAATTTATAAGAGAGTAAAGAGTGATAGAAAATAGTAAGAGAGAGAGAGAGAATTTATAAGAGAGTAAAGAGTGATAGAAAATAGAGAGAGAGAGAGAATTTATAAGAGAGTAAAGAGTGATAGAAAATAGTAAGAGAGAGAGAGAGAGAATTTATAAGAGAGTAAAAGGATTAGAGAGAGAGAAGAGAGAATTTAAGGAGTAAAGAGTGATAGAAAATAATAAGAGAGAGAGAGAGAATTTATAAGAGAAAGAGAGTAAGAGAGAGAGAATTTATAAGAGAGTAAAGAGTGATAGAAAATAGTAAGAGAGAGAGAGAATTTAAGATAAAGAGAAAATACTAGAGAGAGAGGAGAGTAAAAAGAGGATAGAAAATAGTAAGAGAGAGAGAGAATTTATAAGAGAGTAAAGAGGATAGAAAATAGTAAGAGAGAGAGAGAATTTATAAGAGAGTAAAGAGGATAGAAAATAGTAAGAAAGAGAGAGAATTTATAAGATTAAAAAAGGATAGAAAATAGTAGAGAGAGAGAATTTATAAGAGAGTAAAGAGATAGAAAATAGTAAGAGAGAGAGAGAGAATTTATAAGAGAGTAAAGAGGATAGAAAATAAGAGAGAGAGAGAGAGAATTTATAAGAGAGAGAGATAGAAAAATAGTAAGAGAGAGAGAGAATTTATAAGAGAGTAAAGAGGATAGAAAATAGTAAGTAAGAGAGAGAGAATTTATAAGAGAGAGAGGTAGAAAATAGTAAGAGAGAGAGAGAGAGAGAATTTATAAGAGAGTAAAGAGTGATAGAAAATAGTAAAGAGAGAGAGAGAGAATTTATAAGAGAGTAAAAGAGTGATAGAAAATAGTAAGAGAGAGAGAGAGAGAATTTAGAAGAGAGTAAAGAGATGAGAGAAAATAGTAAAGAGAGAGAGAGAATAAGAGAGAGAGAGAGAATTTATAAGAGAGTAAAGGAATATAAGAGAGAGAGAATTAAGGAGAGAGAGAGAGAATAAGAGAGTAAAGAGTGATAGAAAATAGTAAGAGAGAGAGAGAATTTATAAGAGAGTAAAGAGGATAGAAAATAGAGAGAGAGAGAGAGAGAGAATTTATAAGAGAGAGAGAGTAAAGAGGATAGAAAATAGTAGAGAGAGAGAGAGAGAATTTATAAGAGAGTAAAGAGGATAGAAAATAGTAGAGAGAGAGAGAATTTATAAGAGAGTAAAGAGGAAAGAAAATAGTAAGAGAGAGAGAGAGAATTTTATAAAAGAGAGATAGAAAATAGAAAATAGTAAGAGAGAGAGAGAATTTATAAGAGAGTAAAAGGATAGAAAATAGTAAGAGAGAGAGAGAATTTATAAGAGAGTAAAGAGGATAGAAAATATAAGAGAGAGAGAGAGAGAATTTATAAGAGAGTAAAGAGGATAGAAAAATAGTAAGAGAGAGAGAGAGAGAATTTATAAAGATAAAGAGTGATAGAAAATAGTAAGAGAGAGAGAGAGAATTTATAAGAGAGTAAAGAGGATAGAAAATAGTAAGAGAGAGAGAGAGAATTTATAAGAGAGAGAGAAAAAGAGGATAGAAAATAGTAAGAGAGAGAGAGAGAATTTATAAGAGAGTAAAAAGAGTGATAGAAAATAGTAAGAGAGAGAGAATTTATAAGAGAGTAAAAGGATAGAAAAGAGAGAGAGAGAGAGAATTTATAAGAGAGTAAAGAGGATAGAAAAAGAAGAGAGAGAGAATTTATAAGAGAGTAAAGAGAGAAAATATAAGAGAGAGAATGAGAATTTATAAGAGATTTATAAAGAGTGAGGATAGAAAATAGTAGAGAGAGAGAGAGAATTTATAAGAGAGTAAAGAGTGATAGAAAATAGTAAAGAGAGAGAGAGAGAATTTATAAGAGAGTAAAGAGGATAGAAAATAGTAAAGAGAGAGAGAATTTATAAGAGAGTAAAGAGGATAGAGAAAATAGTAAGAGAGAGAGAGAGAATTTATAAGAGAGTAAAGAGGATAGAAAAAAATAGTAAGAGAGAGAGAGAGAGAATTTATAAGAGAGTAAAGAGTGATAGAAAATAGTAAGAGAGAGAGAGAATTTTATAAGAGAGAGAGAGAGAGAATTTATAAGAGAGTAAAGAGTGAAGAAAATAGTAAGAGAGAGAGAGAGAGAGAGAGAGAATTTATAAGAGAGAAAAGAGTGATAGAAAAGAGTAAGAGAGAGAGAATTTATAAGAGAGTAGAAAAAGAGGATAGAAAATAAGAGAGAGAGAGAGAGAATTTATAAGAGAGTAAAGAGAGAGAGAAATTTATAAGAGAGAGAGAGAGAATTTATAGAGAAAGAGTGATAGAAAATAAAAAGAGAGAGAGAGAATTTATAAGAGAGTAAAGAGGATAGAAAATAGTAAGAGAGAGAGAGAGAGAATTTATAATAGTAGAGAGAGAGAGAAAGAGAGTGATAGAAAGAGAGAGAGAGAATTTATAAGAGAGTAAAGAGGATAGAAAAAATAGAAAAGAGAGAGAGAGAGAGAATTTATAAGAGAGTAAAGAGGATAGAAAATAGTAAGAGAGAGAGAGAGAGAGAATTTATAAGAGAGTAAAGAGGTAGAAAATAGATAAGAGAGAGAGAGAGAGAGAATTTATAAGAGAGTAAAGAGGATAGAAAAAAAAGAGAGAGAGAGAGAGAGAGAATTTATAAGAGAGTAAAGAGGATAGAAAATAGTAAGAGAGAGAGAGAGAATTTTAAGAGATAAAGAGAGAAAATAGTAAGAAGAGAGAGAATAGTAAAGAATAAGAGAGAGAGAGAGAGAATTTATAAGAGAGTAAAGAGAGAGTAAGAGAGAGAGAGAGAATTTATAAGAGAGTAAAAGAGTGATAGAAAATAGTAAGAGAGAGAGAGAGAATTTATAAGAGAGTAAAGAGGATAGAAAAATAGAGAGAGAGAGAATTTATAAGAGAGTAAAGAGTGATAGAAAATAGTAAGAGAGAGAGAATTTATAAAGAGAGAAAAAAAGAGAGAAGAGAGAGAGAGAGAGAATTTATAAGAGAGAGAGAGATAGAAAATAGAGAGAAGAGAATTTATAAGAGAGTAAAGAGTGATAGAAAATAATAAGAGAGAGAGAGAGAGAATTAGAGAGAAGAAGAGAGTAAAGAGGATAGAAAATAGTAAGAGAGAGAGAATTTTAAGTAAAGAGTAAAAGAGAGAGAGAGAAATAGAGAGAAAGAAAGAGAGAGAGAGAATTTATTATAAGAGTAAAGAGTGATAGAAAAGAGTAAGAGAGAGAGAGAATTTAAAAGAGAGTAAAGAGGATAGAAAATAGAAAAAGAGAGAGAATTTATAAGAGAGTAAAGAGGATAGAAAATAGTAGAGAGAGAGAGAGAGAGAATTTATAAGAGAGTAAAAGAGTGATAGAAAATTGTAAGAGAGAGAGAGAGAGAGAATTTATAAGAGAGTAAAGAGAGAGAGAATTTATAAGAGAGTAAAGAGTGATAGAAAATAGTAAGAGAGAGAGAGAGAGAGAATTTATAAGAGAGTAAAGAGTGATAGAAAATAGTAAGAGAGAGAGAGAGAGAATTTATAAGAGAGTAAAGAGTGATAGAAAATAGTAAGAGAGAGAGAGAGAGAATTTATAAGAGAGTAAAGAGTGATAGAAAATAGTAAGAGAGAGAGAGAGAATTTATAAGAGAGTAAAGAGTGATAGAAAATCTCAATTTCCAAAGGTGCCACATGTTGGGATTGTCCCCATTCTCCAGTCCGATAACATCAGGAAGTCACCCTCCTAACAAATCAACCATGTTAAGATTCGAATCTGGGTCTTGTGATCAGAAAGCAAAAATTCTAACCACTCGGTCACACACATATACATGTATACGTATTTATAAAAATAAAAAAAAATAAAATTCAATGTACAATTAATAAAAACAAGGATTGTGTCGTTCAGTGAGTGGTCAGTAAGTTAATGCCTTCTCAATTTATTAACGATGTGAATTCGTCATTAATTACATTAACTTTGATTTATTCTTTGAATGACTATTTCATAATATTAATTAAGCTGCATTATCTATTAATTTGAAAATGTCTTTGATCTGCAGTAAAAAAAAATTGTGTGTGTAAGTGTAAAAATTTGGGTTGAAAATAAAATGTATTTGTAAGAAGACAATCTGAATAAAACTTTTCTTTGTCAACACGTTTCATCCTCTGATGGACTCCATCAAGGCAAATATTAGTATTTTATTTTGCAACAAGTATTTATAAACAAAAATGAAAATGTCATTCGGTTATGTGCCATGTGTGATACATGCTTAGGCAATCATGTATTTTTCGATACATGACTGACGAGGCAGAATTTTGCCCGCAATATGTTGCCATTTCTTTCTGCAGTAGACCAGTTACCATCCAAGGCTACAGAAACCGGTCTGTCCTGCTATTTACCCATGGCCAGAAGAGGATTCATACCTTTCCCAAAGGTATTGGCAGATAAGTGAATGTAATGGATTCAACTGGAATTTAAACTTAGCTCACCGATTCCTCAATCTGAGCCACTATCCATAAATTAAGACTTGTCATAAATATACTTCAAGCTAACTCTGAAAGTCAAGATAAATTATGGCAGATGCTAAGTGATATGATTTAATGCCTCATAAACAAAAGTAAGTAAATATAATCCATAGATATATAACTCTTGCAGTCAGTAAATATTGGCCAAGATTATCATATTCTATGAAAAATATTAAGCCTTGAGTTTAAATATTAAGCCTTTGAGTTTCACCATCAAAAAAACTACTATGCCAGAAAACTGTTCTATACAAATTCTCTTCTCTTTGAGATGATTGTCTTTCTGTTGAAAATAAAAACAATGACATTAATTATATCCAGTAGTGGCATCCATCCTACTGGTTCATGTGAACCAGTTCTTAAAATTACAAAAGCTTAGCGAACCGGTTGTTGGATTGTCCGAAAATAATCTTATATATTAATAGCCGATGGTCTATGTAAAATGTTAGTCATGCTATGCTGAAACTCTAATAGACACATGCTTCCTAAAATAACAATAGACAGCAGTCAGCATGTGGGGGGGGGGGTATACTGGAGGAGAAAAAAAATAGAAAAAGCAGACAGATAATGGTAGCTACATTGAAAAAAAAATAGGAGAGAGAGTTGACGAAAACAGTTAAACCAAGCAAATGAAAAGTCAACCAGCAACAAATTCACTGAAGTGCTTAACATGTCACACTCCCTTTAATGAACTTGCCCACTATCCACCAGTGACCACCTATTTCTTTTTTCCTTTCTTTCTGACCTGTCATCTTCCTGAGCAAAGTGCCATATATATAAATATAAAATGTAAATCCAGAGGACATGTTCTAATGCATGTCAAATTTTGGTTTACAATACAACAGTACTCTGTCACTGTAAAACTATAAAAAGAGATTACAAATCTTCAAAGTCCTTTGCATATCAATAAAATCCATTTCACTTTGTACTGTAAGATCATTTTTTTCATGTGACACTAAAAATTTCACCAAATCATCATTGCATGTAAACCCACTTTCATTTCAAACTTTAATATAAATGTGGCACTGAATATGTCTCTGAAAATTGGAGTTCTGAATTCAAGGTGAAATATTTTTTTACTCTCATTTACTTTTTATCTATTTATAGCTTAGGTTTTAGTACTGTGTAGATTATTTTTATTCTATGTTATAAATAATAACTTCATAATCTCCGAGTATTTTAGGCTTAAATCCCATTTGATATTTTTTATTTTATTTTCTGCTATCATTTTCCACAGTTATCTGTTATATTCCAGGTTGTTGGGATGAACAAAAATGAATGAAAATAAAAGACATGTATTTTAACAAATCTCATTTAGTGTCTGAGAACAGCAAGGTTTAGTTTGGATTTAAACCATGAATTTCACATGTGTGTAGCTTATTGTGATGTTAAATTCAGAAGTGCTCCATTATATTTTGAGTTATTGTCTTTATAGGGGAAGTAAGTTAGCATCCTCTAACATCATCAAAATTTTCAATATTTGTGTTTGTTTATGTACAACTCTTTTGTAATCTGTCTTGCTTTTTAGTGTTTTTGATTATCTAACACACATTATATATATATATATATATATATATATATATAGACTAGCAACGTTGCCGTGCTTGATTAAAAAATCATACGACTCATACAGCAATCGCTATCACTTGACTTAAAATATTTTTGCCCTTCCTGTTTTTTTAAAGGAGTGCCCTTTGCCGTGCTGATGTTGCTACATGCCTTACTTCTTGCCTATCTTACACTGCAAATTTTTTCTAAGCTCTATAATAAACATTAAATCTGTTACGAAAAAAGAACTAAACAAAATGAACACAAAACGATCAGCTTTAAAAAAGGACTGGTAACTGGAAAAACCGAATGAAAAAGAATGTTAACAACAAATACTTTTTCACACCCAACACAGTTCTGCGGAATCAGAATCAACGTTGAGTTTAAGCAAGCAAATGAGCCAAATGGAGTAACGTGCCATGTAGATTTAAATTTTTCCCACTTGTGATGAATGCAGCTATCGATTTTGCATGCTAGTTAACATTTGTGTCAGTCAGCTGTTGGCTCTCACACTGGCCAATAGAATCTTCCTGTCTATTCGTGGCAGCCAGCTATAGGCTCTCACTCTGGCCAGTACAAAATGGCTGCAGACTACATGAAAATTGCCATAGAAGCATGAAAAAATCGATTATTTCCACCGATGGGAGTTGGGAAAGCAATGTGTCACGTAAATTTTGCATGTGTAAATTTCCGCAAATCTGGCGAAAATTGTGGTGACACATCCTGCCTTTTATATATATATATATATATATATAAAAAGACAAAAAGAAAACTTATTTTAGCCAATGCATTGTATTGTAACCTAGAAAAGGTTACTGAATAAGAATAACCAAAACAAAGGTTGGAAATGGAATGGTAATCTTCATAACATTAACAACATACAAGATTTGATAACGACGTGTAGTAAGTAATCCACGGTCTGTGGTGAATCCCGCAGACAATATATCCCACTGTATTTATGAGGATTGAGACATATCCATTATAGTCCATAGATATGGTATAACAACTTCCTTTTTAGATTTACTCTGCACAAAGTCAATATCTTTTCCTTTTTTGGGTTGATTTTGATTCTCTCTGTACCCCTTCTTTTTCTCTTACTTTGTCTTTTTCGGACTTCTATCACAGGAGATTTCTGAGGAATGGTCACATTGAATGTGTTGACAAGAACTTCCATAGGACCAATCTCTACTGAAGTATTGTTCTCTTCATTTATATACCTACTTTTTATTTGATTACAGTGCCTTTTATGCACCATTTCCAGTCCTTTGACTAAATATACCATCCTACTGATTCTTCCCAATATCTTTTACTCATCTGGTATAAAACCTTTTGACCAACTTCGTAAAATTTATTTCCAGTTTTTTGTACTGTATTTTCAAGTTTTTCTTATTGGGTATCAGCTTGTCAAAAACTGAACTTATTTTCCATACAAACATAATTTCTGCCAGAGTCATGTCGAAAGGTGCATGTTTATTTGGTATGAGCCGATACACCAGTAGAAATTGTTGCAGTGCTGCATCTGTGGATCCACCGTTGGATATTTTAGACCTGTCTTAAAGGTACCCACAAAACACTCTGCCAGGCTGTTACTTCTAGAGTGGTAAGGGGCAATTTTTATGTGCTCTATTATAAACATTTTGTAAAATTCCTTGAATTCTTTTAATGTAAATTGGGTGCCATTATCCGAAATAGTAGTATCTGATACCCTGAACCTTGCAAACAGTTTGTGTAGAAAGCCACTTACTACTTGCGTGTTTGGTTGCTTACATCTCAATATCTCTGGCAATTTGGAAAAACTGTCTACGATGATTAAATAATATGACCCATTAAGTGGACCAGCAAAGTTAATATGCAGACGTGACCATGGGTGGTCAGTTTCTGGCCATGGGTTGAACTTTATTAGTGGTGGTTTAGCTGCCAAAGCACAGACTTTGCATGATTTTACCAAATAACTTCTCATTAAGCTTTTCATTCTGGATATACCAGAGCGTCCTGTGTGGAAATTTTTCAGGGTTCATTTCTGTAGTGATAAAGGTACCACCATTCTTTTGCTGTACATGAGAATGCCATTGAAAATTGAATGTATCTTGGATTCTGTTTTCTTCCTATCTTTTAGATTTTTCTTCATTTCCATCCAATTGTCATCCAATGCTTTACTTTTTATTTCTTCCAAAGTTACAGGTAGTTCCCACACAGTATTGCATAGAACATTTTTTTTATCTCTACTTCCGCTTGTAGAGAAGAATTGACTGTGTCTTCCAAAGGTTCACTATTTCTTAGAATAAGTCCACCTGCATGACTCAATTTGCTCGATGAGAAGAATTCCATTCTGAAATCGTAATTTAGTAGAATGGTTCCCCATCGTTGTAACCTATTAAGCTGTAAGGGTTGGTAGTCCTTTTTTGGACCCATAAATAGCTAACAATAGTCTGTCATCCGTTTGTAAGATGAATCTTCTTCTGTGAATGAATCTATGAAATTTCTTATGGGCAAATACAATCCCTAAACTCTCCTTTTCTGTCATGGAATAATTCTTTTCGGCTGGGCGGAGGATCCTGGATGCGTGTGCAATAGGTTTAATCAAACCGTCTTCAAGTTTATGCATAATCCAGGCTACTATTTTGTATGCACTAGCGTCACTTACTACGATTATTTCTTTTTTTGGATTGTAATGTGTCCAACACTAGCATTTCTTTAATTTTTCCAAATACTTCCTGGTACTGTCATCCACACCCATTTAGAGTTTTTTTCTTTTAATAGTTCATTTAACGGAGCTTGCAAACAATGCATGTTTGGCACAAATACATTGTAATAACTTGCCAAACTCCGGAAACTTTGTAGGGAACTGACATTTTCAGGAGCAGCCATGTCTTTTATAGCACTAGCTCATGCTGGTTCTGGCCTCCTGCAATTTTTGTCAGTTATTTGTTCCAAATATTTGATTTTATTCATAAAAAAAATTTGCATTTTTTGTCTTTCAGCTTGAATCCATAGTCCTGAATCCTTCTGAAAACCTCAAAGACATTTTTCTTGTGTTCTTCTGGGTTTCCACTTTTCAGCAAAATATCACTATAAGCAACTGCAAAGTCCACTAAGCATTGATATCCATTATTTGCTGAAAAATAGCTGGAATGACCTTTATTCTGAAAGCCAAATGATTGAATTTATACATTCCTTGATGTGTGTTTATTGTAAGTAATTTTGATTATTCATTATCCAGTATGTCTATATTTCTGAGATGAGGTATTATGTACACTATTTACATTATTCGGACTATTGTCCTCATCTTTGTCACCATATTTATTACAACGTTTTGGCCCTTCAGTATCTGTCTATATTTCTGAGATGAGGTATTATGTACACTATTTACATATTTAGGACTATTGTCCTCATCTTTGTTGCCATATTTATTACAACGTTTTGGCCCGTCAGTATCTGTCTATATTTCTGAGATGAGGTATTATGTACACTATTTACATTATTCGGACTATTGTCCTCATCTTTGTTGCCATATTTATTACAACGTTTTGGCCCTTCAGTATCTGTCTATATTTCTGAGATGAGGTATTATGTACACTATTTACATTATTCGGACTATTGTCCTCATCTTTGTTGCCATATTTATTACAACGTTTTGGCCCTTCAGTATCTGTCTATATTTCTGAGATGAGGTATTATGTACACTATTTACATTATTCAGACTATTGTCTTCATCTTCGTTGCCAAATTTATTACAACGTTTCAGCCTTTCAGTATCTGTCTATATTTCTGAGATGAGGTATTATGTACACTATTTACATTATTCGGACTATTGTCCTCATCTTTGTTGCCATATTTATTACAACGTTTTGGCCCTTCAGTATCTGTCTATATTTCTGAGATGAGGTATTATGTACACTATTTACATTATTCGGACTATTGTCCTCATCTTTGTTGCCATATTTATTACAACGTTTTGGCCCTTCAGTATCTGTCTATATTTCTGAGATGAGGTATTATGTACACTATTTACATTATTCAGACTATTGTCTTCATCTTCGTTGCCAAATTTATTACAACGTTTCAGCCTTTCAGTATCTGTCTATATTTCTCAGATGAGGTATTATGTACACTATTTACATTATTTGGGCTATTGTCCTCATCTTGTTGCCATATTTATTACAAGGTTTATTTATTACGTTTACAACCTCATCTCAGAAATATCCACAGATACTGAAGGCCAGAGTGTACAATGGTCAAAACATAATAAATATGGCAACAATGATGAGGTCAATAGTCCAAATAATGTAAATTCATTATCCACTTCAATTTGCAGATATATGTCACTTAGGGTGATTTTCGAAAATATCTGACCCCTGCTAAGTTGTACAAAAACCTCTTCTGGGCCTCGGAAGTGGGTAATGATAACTTTTGAGGGCATCGTTTAAGCCCATGGAGTAATCCACACAGACATGTATCTCTCGAGACTTTTTCTTCACCTATACTGTTGGTAAAGCCCAACTGTTATATTCCACCTCCAAAAAAACACCCATTTTTTCAAGTCTATCAAGCACGTCATGGATCTGTTTTAATAATACAAAGGGTACATTCTTTTCTTTTTGAAAACCAGTTGTATGTTTTTCTTTAGCTCGAATTTAGCTTCCTTTTTCTTGCACCTGCCTAAACCATCAGAAAATATCCCTGGGATTTTAATTTTTAACTCTGTCTTCAAATTTTCTGCTTCGTTGGTAAAACCTTTAACTTCTTAGAAAAAAAAAACAAACTGATCAAAGTGTTGTATAATTTAAACTGCTACATCTAGTCTGTTCCAAAAAGGTTATTTGTATTTTTCATTAGTCTTAATTTCAAGGTTTTATCGTTTAACGTCACATTTGCCATAAATTGCCCTTCAAATTTTATTTTCTGTCCTGTAACGCTACGTGCAATTTTCTTGGTAACTTTTAATGTTGGTTTACCTATTTTTCTCCATATATATATACATTTATGCTTCAATCTGATCTGCTATCCAATTCAATTTTGATATTTCTGATAAAGATTTTTACCTGCACAAAATTAGTAACTTTAAGGTAATTCCTCACCTGTCTTGTTACTTTTCTCTTACAGTCGGTTTTCCACACCGAAAGCATTCTTTATTCTTGTATTGACAGCAATGTAATTCTCCACATGCATAACAGGGATTAGGAGTAATGTTTTTTCTTTACTTTATTTTTTGACACATTTTTTTAATGTGCGATACACTTCTTACTTTAATATCTTTAGCATCTTGTCGAACATTTATAAACCCCTGACAATCTTCTTCTAGGTTTTGTAAAGTTAGATTGTGTTCATTTTCCTGTTCATTAAAAACCCTTCTCCAGATTTCAGCGTCTTTTGTTGACACCAAACCTTGAACAAATATCAGGCATTTAAAATTGTCAGGGCTTAATTCTGCCAGTTTCAACTTCTCGCCCTGATCGTTCAAAATGCTTGCTGACATTGTGAAATCGTCATCTTACTTTTTTACTAAGTTCATACATTTCTATTTTTTATGGAACGTCATCTTTGGGCTGAAAACTTCCGAGAACACAGTAACCATTTCTTTAAACATTAGGTTACTAGTTTCCTTTGGTAATATGTAATTTACGACCTTTGTGTGCTCAGCAGCATCTTATTTCCTTAGCACTACTCTGACCTTTTTGTAGTCAGATCAATTTGCACTGTATGTTTTGTTATGGTCTTTGTATCTACAGAAATATGATAAAAAAGTTACCTCCTCTTCTGGCATATAAGGAAAACTGTTGATGGAACTAACGAACAACTTGGCAAAAACTAAAACTCTTATCCAGATAAAGTCTTGAACAAAAACAACAATACTGGAAAAAGGCCGAAGATAAACCTGCCGATTTAGTAAAGAAAAGTCAAAGCCTAGATTTCCAAGACATACCAAAAAAAATGCTTAATGTGAAATCCTTTGAAAAGATGGCCCTAGTCATAACCTGAGTTTCATGCACATGGGATCTTCAGATAACTTGAATGTTCAAGTCATGTGTGTGTATATATATATATATATATATATATATATAAAGTAAAAGTTTGTCACTTAGTTGATTAATATTGCCTTCAGCATCCTGATTCCAGAGTCTCATAGAAGAACCTGTCTGTCAACTCTTCAGGAGCTATTGATAATTGACTGCTTATATTTTTTGATTTTTTTTTATGCACTTATCATTGGTATAAGTTTTTTATTTTCTGTATTGTTTGTGTTTGTGTGTGCATTTAGACATGTGCAGCCATGAGCCTGGATATGGCAGATAGATACATAGATGTGTGTGTGTGTGTACATATACATATATATATATATATATATATATATACAAATATAGATAACTATACTCGTTTTGAAAAACCCTCGAATTTTTGATTTGTCAATAATCAAATCAATCTCAAGGGAAAAAAAAGGTTTTAAAAAAAGAAAGAGCTACAAACATGAAAGTCTGTCGAAAAAAATCGCACAGATGCAGGTTTGAAGCCCAAAGAAAAAACCCCGATACAAGTAAACAACTAACTAACAAAAGAGCTCAATACAACCGTAGAGCAAACCTAGATAAACCTAGTGAGCCAGACAAACCTACCCAGGTTTCACCTAAACGGATTGTCAGGGAAAGTTGGCTCCCATGTTTACACATTCCATATTAGTCGATTTAAAACAGTGCTCGATAGAGTAACCTAGAGCTTTATACATACAAATATAGATAACTATACTTGTTTCAAAAAACCCTCAAATTTTTGATTTGCCAATAATCAAATCAATCTCGAGGGAAAAAAAGGTGTTAAAAAAAAGAAAGAGCTACAAACATGAAAGTCTGTCAAAAAAGATCGCACAGATGCAGGTTTGAAGCCCAAAGAAAAAACCCCGATACGAGTAAACAACCAACTAACAAAAGAGCTCAATACAGCTGACTTTCCCTGACGATCCGTTTAGGTGAAAGCTAGGTAGGTTTGTCTGGCTCACTAAGTTTATATATATATATATATATATATATATATATATATATATATATAATAATATATAAAAGGAGTAAGGTATGTGTAGGTAATGATTTTCCATTTATGGTCTCAGATTTTGTTTCTTGGTTAAATATATATATATATATATATATATATATATAATAGGATAAAGAACAAATAGGAAACAGATCTTAATCTAACATGTTTCACTTTATTAAAGCTTTGTCAGAGATCAAGAAGAAGATGATTAAAGTATATCTTGCGCACATTTTGTATATATATTTTGATTTTTATTTATTTGGAAGAAATAAGTTAGATTCATGAATAATGGATCCGTAGAAATATGGTGATGCAATGTAGTTTTTTAAACATGTGTTAATAGTTGGTATTATTGCTATAAATATATTTTCCTAATATTTTCTCTTTAAAGAGTTATGTTATTTTTAGATAAGACTAGTATTGGTGAAATTAAAGTTATGTCCTACATTGCTGTGGTGTAAGACGAGAGAATTTGAATGTTTATCTAATCTCAAGTCTCTTTTGTGTTCCTGTATGCAGGTCTTTAGATCACATAAAGTCTCCCCAATATACATGTTATTGCACTGTAGACATTGGAGTTGATAAACTCTGGCATTTTAATAGGTTTTTTTGCTTTTCATCCTGATTATATCTCTGATAGTTTGGGACACGGTTGTAACAATCCTCATATTAGAGATGGCTAATTCATTTGTGAGTTGAAGTGTTGGAGGCTAGGGTTGTGAATTTTGTATAATTTTTGTTAGGGAAATGCATGGTGGAGTAATGGATAGTGGCTCGGATTGAGGAATTGGAGAACTGAGTTCGAATTCCAATCAACTTATTCGTTTATGTAATAATACCTTTGGGAAAGGTATGAATCCTCTTCTCCCCCCAGCTATGGGTAAATAGCAGGACAGACCAAGTTCTATAGTCTTGGATGGCAACTGGTTTACTGTAGAAAGGAATAGCAACCTATTGCAAGAAAAAATTTGCCTCGTTAGTCATGTATCGAAAGATACAAGATCACCTAAGCATGTATCACGCATGGCACATAACTGACTGAATAATATTTGTTGGAAGTATTTTTTGTTTGGTTTTATGGATTTTGTAAACTCGTTTTTTTGCATTTAAGATGAAATGGTATGAGTAGTGAAGAAGTTTGAATGTGTTCTCAATATAACCCTCTTCTTCACTAATGTATTCAGAGTTACATATCGTCAGGACTCTAAGGTAAAATTCTATAATTATTACAGATTTTATTCTCTGGTTGTACTATCCAGAAGCCTGGTAAAATTCAGAATATACAAGATAAGATAGAAAATACAATTTCTTATTTTCTTGTTGAGTAATTTTGGAAGGTGTATAAAATATTCCGTGAGACACGGGGCAGGGAGAACACTAGCTAGGTAACCTGTCAAATGAAACAGACCAATCAATCAGTTCAAATGCCCTGGAATAAAGGCTGTAACTCATACAACATATCCTATATCAAAGTGTTGCTTCTCTGAGTCTACGCCTTTCTTCCTTGCTTCTAACACATCATTACCAAATAATACCATCCATTTCCTTTCGAATGACATCTCCTCCTAATCATAAAGAAAGGCCCATTCTGCTTTCGTAGCTGCAGTCAGATGTTTGCCTCTTCCAATATGAAAACCATTGGGCATGCCTAATCAATAACCAAGCCCTGCAAATAGAAAATACAATTTAAATCAATAACTGAGCCTTACTCTTCACACTTCTTTGCTATCTTCTTTCAATCTTCTTAATCCCTATTACTTATTTCTTACTCTCATTCTTGTCGTTATTCTTCACTTCATTCTCCCTATCCATCTCCATAATCACTTTACTTTCTATTTTTCTTTCATTATTTCCTCTTCATTCGAATTACTCTCCTTTTCCTCCTTGCTCTCCTCATTCCCATTTTCTCTCCTTTTCTTCATACTTTCCCCTCTTTTCATCATTGCTCTCCTCATCCTACTCCCATTTTCTGTCCTTTATATTCCCTACTCTCTTTAGCTTCTCTTTATTCTCCTTTTCTTCATCCTCCTTGCTCTCATCTTCTGACTCACATTTTCTGTCCTTTATATTCCCTACTCCTCTTGACTGCCTTTTACTTTCCTCCTCTTACTCTCATTTTCTGTCCTTTATATTCCCTACTCCTCTTGACTGCCTTTTACTCTCCTCTTCTTCATCCTTATTCCCCTTTTCCTACTCCCATTTTCTGTCCTTTATATTCCCTACTCGTCTTGACTGCCTTTTACTCTCCTCATTTCCATTTTCTGTCTCTTATATCCCCTCCACTGCTAAGCTGCCCTTTACTGTCCTCTCCCTTATTCTTTTATCTTCCTTGTTCTCCTCTTCTTACTTCCACTTTCTATTCTTTATATCCCTACTCTCTATAGTCGCCCTTTGCAGTCTTCATCCTTGCTCTCCTTTCCTCTCTTGCTCTCCTAATTTCCATTTTCTATCTTTTATATTCCCTACTCTCTTTATTCTCCTCTTCTTCATCCTCCTTGCTCTCATCTTCTGACTCACATTTTCTGTCCTTTACATTCCCTACTCCTCTTGACTGCCCTTTACTGTCCTCTTCTTCATCCTTACTCCCCTTTTCCTCCTTGCTCTCCTCATTACTTTTTCTTCTTTGTTCTCCTCTTCTTACTCCCGTTTCTATCCCTACTCTCTATAGTAACCCTTTACAGTCCTCATCCTTGCTCTCCTTTCTTTTCTTGCTCTCCTCATTACCATTTTCTGTCCTTTATATTCCCTACTTTCCTTAGCCACCTTTTACTCTCATCTTTACTCTCCTTTACCTCTTCCTTACTACTCTTAACACTCTGCCATTCTCATTTTCTATTTCCCTCTCTTTACTCTTCCAATTGATTATGATTTCTGATCAAATTCTTTAGGTGAGTCAACTGTGGATCTTTTAGACAGCTGGCAATCGGCCCAAACCAGTTGAACTGGATTCCAAGCCCTTAAGCCTTGTAATATTTTTATGCCTTCCTCTTTTTGCAAAGGCGGCATACTGTTTTCCGGTTCTCCTTCAACAAGAAGACCTCGAAGGCATCTCATAACCTTCTTTCCCCATCCATAGAGTTTGAACTGCTTTATTTGTTTTTGCTTCATTTACAAAGTCAGTTTCTAAACAATCTGGACGTAGATATGTGTGTGTGTGTGTGCATGCAAATTTGTCTGTTGGCATATGCATTTGTGTCTCTGTCTGCAGAGTGTGTATGTGTGTTTTTCACTTTAAGATTTTCGATTTCTTTTTAACCAAGTGAAACATTCATCAGCAGCAAGTACCACACCAGATATTCACTTACTTTTGCAATGTATGACACATGAACACAAGAATGGAACCGACAATGAGGACTAAACTTACTACCCTGGCAATGGTCAATCAGATAAACTAGTAAAATATCACTATTACAGGCAGCTGTAGAATAGTTTCTTCTTAGTCAAACTTTAAATTGATGAATTAGAATCCAACAGAATGATAGGATAAGGAACAAATAGGAAATGTTTATGATGTAATGGAATAACCTGTCATGGGTGACTACACAATAAGTAGTAACTACCTATAAGTATCTGTAAGTCAACAGACTACAGAGCCGAGCTGGGATCTGTTGAGTATGACTCAGATTTACATGAGAACTACCGACCTTCCAACAGCAGCACTCATTGAATTGATTTGCAACAACCTTGTGCATAACTGTTACCTTATTTCTTATTGTAATGGTTTTGTACAATAAACGTTTACTTATTTTATCCACCCTGTTTTTCAAGTATATATTCCTATTAGCATGGAATAACACAGTTTATAAATTTAACATGTTTCACTTTTATTGAAGCTTCATCTATGGAGGAGAAAACATTCTGGTATTTTTAATTGTGTGTTTTTTTGTTTTTCATTGGTTAAATCAATGAACATGTGGCCAAGTGATTTGAATGTTTGCTTTCTGACTTTAAGACTTGGCTTTGAATCTTACCATGTTCAATTTGATAGAAAGGTGATTTCTGGATATTATCGGTTTGGAAGGGGGTGATCCCAGTATATGACACCTTTGGAAAACATCTGAAAACCATACCATGGATTGACTAAGCCTTGTAAGAGAAAGTGGGAGACAGAACTCTTTGGGGAGATGTCAATGTTTGTGCTAGCATGAAGTCACAAGTCATCATGACCAAGGGTTAGAGGAGGCAAAGGTGAAGGCCACGTTGAGACTGTAATTAATGGTGAATTCACTTTGCTAACAAATTAAATAAGGCATCAATTCACTGACCACTTACTGAACAAGTTAGTGAGTTAATGCCTTATTTAATCTGTTAGTGAAGTGAATTCGCCATTAATTACATTAATATATATATATATATATATATATATATATATACACACACACAAGATGTAACAGCAAAATTGTCCAATTGTTAGATCAAGCTTTAAACCATTGTATCTTAGAAATGATTAAAGATATCTTACTGGAATTATCCAAGGTTTTTATGACACTATTGAACTCTACTTTGAACAATAAGAATGTATTTAGTTCTAAGTTGAAATGATGATCCCTTTTGCTGTTGATTAGAAATTGACAAGTTTTTCCATCTCACTGAAGCAGACATTAAACAGATGAGAGCATTATTATCTACCTTATAGTTTTTCTTTCTTTCTTTTCCTGCATATCTGATATGTCTTTTCTGTCTAGCCACACAAACTGCAATAGTTAATTATTTATGAGGAATTGGCAGGACGTCATTGTATGCACTAATGAAGGAACAAGTTGTAATATGATACGGCAGACATTCAGATTATTTCTGCATGAAATCTCAGTTGTGGAAGTGAAATAATGTTGATCTTGGCAATCAACATCAATCAATAATGTCGAAATATTACCATCATCTCTTTATTGTCAATGTTGCCTTTGATCAGAAGCTTTCTATGCTTTGTTGATTTTGTATGAATCAGATCAACAATTAATTTTATATACCAGGTGTAACTGCAAAATTGTCCAATTGTTAGATTAAGCTTTAAACCATTGTATCTTAGAAATGACTAGCAGTAGAGCCCGGCATTGCCCGGAGATGTCACAGTAAGAGATAGATCAAGTATCGACCATCATAAAGACTGAAAAATAAAATTGACAAAGATTATTGTTTAAGGTTGACGAACATGCATGTCTTAATTAGTTTTTTTTTTTTTTTTTTTTTTTTACAAATTGGTCAAACCCAAACAAAAACATTGTTTTCAATCATTATGAGTCTACCGATTGAATAGAATTTTATTATAAACAATTGTCTTGTAAATGGAATTTTTTAAGCATTCTGAATGTAAAAATAAAGAAAAAAGTGTGCAAGACAATAAGAAACACTACCTGCCAAAAAAAAAAGTGAAGTTTTGTTGAAATTGGTTGAAAAATATAGGAAATCCGATCCCATATATAAATGAACACACAAACAACCTAGGTTTTTATAATAAGTATAACTCGATAGGAGTTGTCCTCCTTTCATTCTCAACAGTGATGCCTCTTAATCATGTTTTCAAATCGATTCCGTGGAAAAACAATTGTTTTTTTTGCAATTTTTGGAGCTGTCAGAACCACCGCAAGGTAACTTTACGTAGTCCTGTGAAGTTTTGTTGAAATTGGTTGAAAAATGTAGGAAATCCGATACAATAAATAAACGTACAGACACACACACACACAAAACCTGGGTTTTATAATAAGTATCATTAAAGATATATCACTGGCATTCTCTGAGGTTTTTATAACACTATTGGACTCTACTTTAAGCAATAAGAATGTATAATTACTCTCTACGCTTAACAGAAGTATCGTGATGAAATCAATCAAATGAAAATGACATGTTTATCATTAATTAAAGATAGCTACGGATTGAAGCTCATGAAGGATTAAAATTAAGTTCAAATTATATATATATATATATATATATATATTCCAGAATCATTTTCCAACTTATTCAAGATGATCTTTTTTTCACCACTCTTTGGATTGTCATAGCTGAATCTCCTCTCACACATGCCAAATGTCTTATGGATTGAGTTGGATCTTTTCTAATTGATCTCTTTAGCTCAAAGTTGAAATATTGATCCCTCTTCCTATTGTGACCTTCTGATCCAGTTTTCCTCAATGCTGTTCACACTTTTTTCAACTTATTCATTGTTCTCTTGATTTTTCTTGAATGAACTTTGAAGATGGAAGCCAGAGTATGAATGTTGGAACTATAACTGAAGGCCTTAATGATCTTTTCCCTCTCACCATTGCTCAGTTGGGAAGACATAGTGGGGCTGGCACAAAATGATTTTTAACGTGTTCTCTTTCTAACTGAATAACTCAAAGGGTATTTCAGTGATTCTTACAACAAATGGTGTCAAGATGGCTAGATATCATCTGAAAACTTGGAAAAAAGAAACTCATTTAGTTTAGTGTTCTTTGAGATATTAAATATTTTGTGGCATGTACAATTATGCTGTTACATCTGGAATATATATATATATTAGTCAATGATGAAATTATTCGTACACCCAGCAATTTTGAATATTTGTATCTATTTCTCATAATCTGATGCTTGTATGATGCCAGGTTTTTATTAAGCACAAAAAACATAATAAAAAAGTTAATTTTCAGAACAATAGGTTAAATATAACAAATTTGGTGAATTATACAAAATAAAAAAGACTAAATTATTCATACAGTATGAGAAATATAAAAAAAATTGAACAATTTTCACAAAATTAATAGTCAATAGCATGGCCTTTCATCTTTATAACTTGCTGCAATTGTTTTCTAAAGTTTTTGATGAGATTTGAACAAGTTTGTTCTCGGATTTTCTTCCATTCTTCAATGGTTACACATTCTAATTCATGAAGTTTTTTGGTGACTGATGATTTATTCAAACTTTCAATTCTTGCCATAGATTTTCAATAGGATTCAAGTCAGGATTTATTGAAGGTTATGGCAGGTTTCTTTTTCTGAAACTATGCAGTCACTGATTTAGATGTATGTTTGGGATTATTATCTTGCTGGAAAGTAAATTGTCAACATAGATAAAAATTTTGTGCTGATAGTTGTAGATTTTCATCCAGAACTTTGATATAGTCTGCAGATTTCATTATTCCCTTTATTGCAATTAATTGTCCAGTCCCCTTGAGCTAAAACAACCCCAAAACATCATCAAGCTGCCGCCATATATTAATGTCGCCACTGTGTTCTTTGGGAGGAAAACCTTTCTTGTGCCAAATCTTCTGTACATCATTATGTCCAAAAAGCTCAATTTTTGTTTCATCACTCCATAGTACTGGTTCTCAAAAGCAATTTTCTTTATCCAAGGATGTTTTGGTAAAATTAAACTGAGCGACAATGTGACATGTTTTGTGAAGTGGGGTTCATCATGGTCAGTTTCCATACAACCCATTTCTTTTTAAACAATATTGTATTGTGCAAGTACTTACGCTGATACCTATTGTATTCAAACTTTTGGCGATGTCTTTCTAAACAACTCCTTGGTTTATATTAACCTTGCAACATAGTTTTTGTGCAGTTCTTGGTGACAATTTGTGTTTTTCTTCCACACCCAGGCAAATTCTCTGTTGTACCAAACTGTTTAAAATTCTTTATAACAGACTGTACCATAGATCTAAGAATAGTTAACCAGTTTGAAATAGTTCTGTAACTATTTCCCGACTTGTGGAAGTTAATAATTCTGTCTTAAGTCAACACTAAACTCCTTTGTCTTCCCCATCATGTTGTTAACATAAGAATAACAATGGTGACACTCTGTGCACCACGTGATGTTCTTTGCAGGAATTATCATAAATATTTTACAAAATAAACAGTCTAGAAGGCTTCAATAATGAAATAATTATATAAATTACTTATACTTACATAAATCAATCAATATAAAACAATATTTTCTACTGTACGAATAATTTCGTTTTTTCCTATTTTGCATAATTTGCCTGTCAAATTTGTTGTATTTAACCTATTGTTCTAAAAATTAAGTTTTATATTCCTTTTTTTGTACTTATTAAAATATAAAAAAAAAAACCTGGCATCATAATGGCATAAGATTCTGAAAAATGAATAAAAATATTCAAAATTGATGGGTGCAACTCTGAATTCAAAACCTATGGACAGTTGTTTGGGGACCTTGTGGCATACTGTGCACCAATTCTCTGTATTCAGCTCTTCCAAAAAGTGTGGTTGGTTCTCCACAAGTCTTCACCATTATAATCAAATCATATGTATGAATTGTCTGGCCATTGGTTCTGAGAAGGAAGCTGCTGGACCTTTCACACATCACAAAAAAACAATAGGAGAGTCATATATATATATATATATATATATATATATATATATATATATATATATATATATATTCTTCTCACTATATGCACAAACTTCTGGGCACATGGCTGAGTGGCTAGAACATTTGCTTTCTGACCATGAGACCCAGGTTTGAATCTCGCCATAGTCGATTCATCAGGAAGGAGACTTTCTGTTGTTATCAGACTGGAGAGGTTGATCCCAGCATGTGACACCTTTGGAAAGTACCTCAAAACCATACCACAGGTTGACTCAACCCTTCTGAGTGAAATTGGGTAGACAGAATCCTTGGGTGGCATTGATAGTTGTGCTAACACAAAGTCACAAGTCATCGTGGCTGAGAGCTTGAGTGTGCTGGCCTTGTTCAAATTGTTGATCACGCTAGATAACTTTCTATTTCCCAGAAGCTGTAAATAAGGTCTGCTCAGCATAGTTGCTGTATAAACCACAAGTGGGCTCTGTGGGTGTTGAATAAACACAAATGTGCCTGAGCAAGTGTCTGCTGTAGTAGACAGGTATCCTTGAATATGAGTGGCCAGCTATACATACATATATATATATATATACACAAGCCATTGAACCACACACACAGCATTTGTGTGATTTCCTTTTTTCAGTGACTGACTATAATTCCTGCTTCATTTAGGTACAATTGCCAATGATCGCTCACGTTGGAGACATGATTTACACTGAGGGTTAGACCAAGGAGAGGAGAAATAAAGATTTGTCACTGGGGAGAAACATACTTGACAGAAAGAAAACAGCACAGCAAGCAACATCAAGGAAGAATGGCTTCACATGCATTCATTGCAATCATGACTATCAGGCCCGTGTACATCTTTACAACCATAGCATCTTCAGGCACAGATCCAAGTTCTCAAGATTGGCAGATGCCACACATTCAAGTACAATTCAGTTTACACTTTTTTTGATTAGTTAAAAGTAATTTTTTCAACTTTTATTTAAATCACAATTTTTTTGTTTGAATTTCATTTATCCCTTTAAAGTCTTCATACATTTGATATTTTAATTATTAAATGTTGATTTTTCTGGATATGATGATGAGCTACACATCTGACAACAAGGCTTCTGATCAGGAGAATGGATGTCATGATGTGCGTGGGACCAGCTCTTAATTGCCGTTGTTCCAAGGTCCACCCTTCCAGTAGCAAAGTCTCTGATTCAGAGATTGGAGGGTTTGAGAAGCATGGAACCACTTCATAATTGCTGTTGTTCTCACTTGGGGTGGTAGCACCTGTTCGGGTCCCAGTTATGGGCAAATAGTGAGCCCACAAACAAAAGCAAAACACTATGAAAGTATAAAAATACATTTTTTTTATATTAAAAATAACAGTAATAATTTTTTATAAAAAAAAAAAATGACCACATTAAAAATGATCAGTACATTTTATAGTCAAATTGTAGACATGGCATACATTGTCAAAACATAAAAAAAATTAAAAACAATTTGCAATGATTAATTTCATTTCTTGTAAATCTTCTCTCGTCTTGTAACGGCATTCACCCAGGGTGGGTTGAGCCGGCTCCAATATTGGAGTTTCATGGGAATTTGGAATTCACAAGCGGTCCCCAAAGCCACATGTATAGGCTTCAGATCAGTTCCCAGGAAATCGACAGCCCAACAACAGCACATGAGATTTGATTATAGTGGTGAAGGCCTCGTGCAGGACCATCCACACATTTTGAAGGGTCGATTACAGAGACCGGGGGCACTACGTGCAACAAGGTTCCCAAACAACCCTCCACAGGTTTTGAATTCTCCTAGACCAGTTGCTATCCGAGGCTATAGAACCCAGTCTGTCCTGCTATTTACCCATAGCTGGAGGGAGAAGAAGAGGATTCACTCTTTTCCCAAGGGTATTAGCATGTAAGTGAATGTAATGAATTCGACTGGAATTCGAACTCGGCTCTCTGATTCCTCAATCTAAGCCGCTATCCATTACACCACCGTGCCTCCTCATATTTCTTGTAAAGACAAACAAATTTTCACTCCTCGTTTGATTTTTTAAGATTATTTGGTTAAAAACAAATGAAAATAAGTAAATAGAATTTAATTATGAAATAAAGTCATTCTCTTGGATTAATTATAAAGTCTGAATTTTCATATTTAGATTTCGGCATTAAATAACCCATTGAGGTGTTGATATGTCACTAAACAAAAGCAACCAAATCAGGCATTAAATTTTGAATATTACAAGTTGCTTGACACACCCTTCAAGCCATCTTTGGCAATTTCATTTTCCATGCTGAAAATGCCAACAGAGAAGGAAGCAAATTAACATCAACAATGCTTACCTGCTAAGGCAACTAGTCATCCCTGTTGCAGATACCTACTCAGGCTCATTTGTGTTTCTTCAACATCCACAGAGCCTACGTGCAACTATGTTAGCAGGCCACAGTTAGTTTCTAGAGAGAATATATACTCAGGCATGATCAAAAGTTTGAACAAGGCGAGTATACTCAAACCCTCGGTCATGATGACTTGTGACTTTGTGCTAGCACAATTATCAA
Organism: Acanthosepion pharaonis; assembly: GCA_903632075.3. Lineage (NCBI taxonomy): Eukaryota > Metazoa > Mollusca > Cephalopoda > Sepiida > Sepiidae > Acanthosepion > Acanthosepion pharaonis. The sequence continues at coordinate 577,583 of CAHIKZ030001026.1, forward strand.
CCAACAGTTCTGTCTACCCAACTTCACACAAAAGGCTATGGTCAACATGTGGTATGGTTTTTCAGACACTTTCCAAAGGTGACACACACTGGGATCACCAGTTGACATTAATTTCATGGTTTTAAAAACAAAAATGACAAGGATGTCAATCAAAACACTATTTACATTATTCAGACTATTGTCCTCATCTTTGTCGCCATATTTATCACAAAGTTTCGGCCATTGTACGATCAGGCCTTCTTCAGGTAGTTGGAATGTCAAACTGAACTCTTTATTTAGAACTTGGAGATGTGAATCTATTTACATTATACAAACTATTGTCCTCATCTTTGTTGCCATATTTATTACAACGTTTTGGCTATTGTACACTCTGGCCTACTTCAGGTGGTTGGAATACCATTTTCAGATGGCACATATGCACATCAAAAAGGCAGGTGGACACCCCAACTCTCAGCCAATGTTTTAAAGCTCCTGCTGTTAATCACAGTGTCATTATCTATCAAGATCTCTTTAGGTGGGCCCCTCTCAAAAATGATAGTTGTGACACAGGATCAAAGTAGCTGAATCTTCTTGTCATAGTGGTCACCAAATGGCAAACTGGGTAGGCCCACAGTCTATTGGTGTTAGATAGTGAGCACCCCTGTAACAGGTGATATCCATCCCTAGTCTATACCATATACCTGATATGTAGCTGTAAGTTTTATGCTAACAGTTTCTTTTCTTGCACATCACAGTTGTGGAACTCCCTTCCAGCCAACTTTAATCTGCAAAAATTTAAATGCGATATCAATCACTATCTACTGTTTGCCCTTTTCTCTTTCTTCTCATTACTAATATTTCTGTTCGTAATTACTTCACACTCTATAACCCCTTGCATGTTAATGGCTGTATTGCCTTGCTTTGGGATGGTACTGATTAAAAAAAAAGTAAAAGAAAAAAAAATGGAAAGAAAAAAAAAAACAAGCCTCTAATGAGACATGAACTTGCAACCATCATCCATGTGAAATTGTCTTAATGAGACAGCTCACTTATCGATTAGGCTATGAAGACTACTGGCTACAATCATGCAAATGCTGATATACTGTTATTTTTCATGAACACCTGATACACTACTTACACAAAGTGATTATAATTGTCTATATATGGAATTGTTAATTATTATTTATTTTCAGATGTGAATAAGTTGAGGGAGGTTGTTTTTAGATATTTACTTGGATTAGAGTTGCATGAAGACAAATAGACTGAAAGAAGGGGAGGAAATGTTTTTTCACCAGTTTTCTAAGCAGGGAGGGGCTGACTTTTGACCACACCAACCATATGCAACTATTTCAGTCAACATACTACGCATGGTACTTTCTATTAAAATTGGAAAATAATTCTCAGATTTGTCTTCATTTAAACTATACTTTTTGCTTTCAGAATTTATGGATTGAAACATCTTCACTTACTAAATATTATTTGGCCTACCTTCATCGTTGATATGTTCAGATTTTAGATGAAATGTTTTCATTTTTCCGTATGTTGTTTAGTTGATTTTCTTCATCGTCCATCTTATTTTATTTCTGCTCTTATCTTTGAAACATTTCATTGGCCGTTAGGTACATTTTGTCTTTGGTATTTAGAAATTTTTCCTACTTGTTAGATGGAGAAATTCACTATGTTTGCCAGTGCATGATCTGTTGATGGAAAAAGAACTATTTACTGCTGAACAAATATTTTTAGAAGTCTTTTTTGAAACTGAGATATTTCTGTCTGCACCAGAACAGTGAAAGAGAAAGTAATCCCAGAAAATAGTATTGCAGAAACAGACAAAAAAAACAAAACAAAAAAACAATTAATTACATGAGTAATAGCAAATATTTTTAAAAGAACCTACCGTATTTGACAGCATATAAGACGCACCCTAATTTCGGCAGGGCCAATCATGAAAAAGTTAGTAAAATTATTAGTAAATTGTACAGCTTAGGTTATATTTATGAGGTATTATTTTGGTTAAACAAGCCATGATTACAATTAAATGAAAAATAATAGGAAAAAAACACATGAGCCTATAAAAAACTATTATATCCAAAGGTAAGAAAACAAAATAAAAATCAAGCAATTGTTACAATTGAGCAAAACAGTACAATTACAATTCAGTCAAAAATGTTCCTTTATATGATCTGTACAACCTGCGTCTTGTAAATGTCTTGGTGGAATAATTAGGATATAAAAATTATAATTATATTTATACCAATGCAACTGGAAGTTATCACAAGAAAAATATTAATGAAAGAAATATATTTTACAAATATATAATTTGAATTTATTGCATATAATTTTAGTGAAACAAAGTACTAATATTAAATGTGATGAAATTAATATAATGAATATTATCAATGATAACATTTTTAATCTGCATAATAGCCATTTAAATATATATATATTTCTTTAAGTATATAAAAGTTACTCTAAGGTCTAACATAATAGGAGTTGCCAGGTAGCTAATTTCAGTCGACTATTGCACATTGTAAACCTACATATGGCATATAAGAGGCAGGGGAATTTTCAAAGATATTTTTAGTAAAAAAAAAAGTGTGTCTTATATGCCGTCAGATATGGTAATTATCATTTCAAAATTTATCAGTACATTAACTTTATTTAATACTTTATGAGATTTACATAATTTTCAGAATTATCCAGAAGTTATGCAACAGCCAATGCAGTGGAAATATAGATAGGAGGATGATCACTAAAGGTTAATGCTGATGACTTTGTGGGTTAAGAATGAATTGCAATGAGCAATAACTCTAAAGGATTAGTGATAATCCAATATTACCATTGAAATACCAGTTTGCAGATGATGGTATCAAGAAGAACGTGCATTAAACAAATTATGTAATACTGTCTCGCAAATATTTTTATAAATGAATTTGTTTATAAGTAAGAGGATACAAATGAAAATAATTTGAAATTGACAACTTTTTTTCCATTTCACTAAAACAACTGTTAAACACTTCTATTGTTAGAATTTAATTTGAGAACAATATTTTACAAGTTCACATTCTCGCTATTTTTTTCTATCCTCACTCTTTTTACTTTCAAATCCGGTTCCCAAAACCATTTTTCTGTTATGAACATTTTCTCTTCCTTGAAAGGACATTTTCTCTTTTCCCTTTCTTTCACTCCTAATTGTCTTTATCCCTTTACCTGTTCTTATTCTGTATATGTAAATAAACACTTCCTTCTTTTATTGTTACACACCGAGAAGGAGTTTTTTCTTTATTCATACGCACCTAAAAGAAAGAATTTGTCCACTCTAACCTTGCTGTTTTTTACTTGCATTTTGTCCCAATTTTTTAACCTCAAACCTTGGATGTAGGAAAGCTGGGACAAACTTTCCCTGCACTATCTTTCCTTATTTCTTTCTTTTATAGTGATAGAAATAAATAAATTACTAAATCTTCATTAGTAGACTATGGTAGTTTGGGACCAAAATAATTAAAAATAAAAGAAAAATTAAAAGAAAAGCAATAAAAAAATACTTTTAAATACAGATAATGGTAATTAACAATAAAGAAAGAAAAAGTTAGATTATAAAAAAAGTTAAATAAAATATATAATACTCTCAGGATACATCAGAACAATCGTTTTATCATCAAATGAAACAAAAACCAAAACATTTTCTCTTTGTTTTTGATCACTACAGAAGATACCCTGGACAGTCTGGGATAAATAATGTTGCCACCAACAGATAAGCAAAATTTCTTTATTTCTATATACATATATATTCTCTGAAATGTATAAAGCAATTTATTATATCTCATTTTATTTTGCTTGTAATATTGTAATCCTGTTGTGGACTCCTGATGCCATTTTTGACCCTAAAAGTATCTATAGAAATTCATTGCAAATGATTTTACTATAGGAATGCATTAGAAATGATTTGAATACTAGCTCTTTATGGAACCTGGAATATTGTGGCTAGGATTTATGAAACAAATCCATCCAAACTTTCATTCCCTCTAATGATTCCATATCTAGTGATATAGCAAATACTAAAAGCATCTACAGAAATTCATTGCAAATAATTTTACTATAGGAATGCATTAGAAATGATTTGAATGCTAGCATTTTATGGAACTTGGAATATTATGGCTAGGATTTATGAAACAAATTCATCCAAACTTTCATTCCTTGTAATGACTTCATATTCTGAAAAATTAAATATTAATGAAGTTTATTTAACTGCCAACTGCATGTAACCCAAGCATATTTTGGCAATTTTATTTTATTCTTATAACCCACTGACACTACTGTTACTCCCCTATTTCTCTACTATGATTACTGACAAAGTAACCATTTCCGTAATTTAGAATAAATTATTTTTCCCATCTTTAACCTAAAACTGTTTTTTGTCATGTTATGGCCACCAACTTCTTGCTGATTATTGAAAATCAAAAAGAATGGTATTGTTAGTGGTCAAGAACTAATGTGAGGGCTAATGATTTTATTATGGATATGTACTGAAAATCAGAAAGAAAGGGTTATCAGTGGTTAGAAGAAAATGAAAGCTTTACCAACAGTATCAAGCTACATGATATGATGAATAACATACATATGATAGTGGTGAAATACTGGAAGACCTCAGTAGATTGAGCTTTGCACTGCCAAAGAAACCAATTGCAAATGAATGCAAATTCCACTGGATAATACACTTGATGAACCCCGTAACTAAATAGTATTCCAATGAACAGAAATGATTTTATTCCAAACACTAAAGCAAGAAATGCTATTTTTATGATCAGAGTGAGCAATACAAATGCAAAAAGACTTACAGCTTTCATCCTAGATTATACAAAGGCATTTGATAGTGGAAGACATGAACAGCTATTTGAACTATCAGAAAAGCTTGATTTACACAGAAAAATACCTGAGTAATCCATCAGTTCTACTGGGAGATTACAACGTCTTTGTTGCCTTTTAGCCACAGGCACATCTGAATTGGATAAAATCCATCCTTTGGACCATCCATCAGGTCCATTAAATGTCACTCGAGATTAATACGTGAAAATTACTTTAGAAAAGTCAGTTTTCATGTATTACTTGGCCTAATTTTGATGCTTTAAAATATTTGCTTTAATGAGAGGAGTTTGTCTAGATGTTTTTAGAGATCCCAATTCACAAAATATTCTACACCTTTTGTCCTTCTTGAATCCTTCAATTCCAACCTTTTCAAAGATCTGAGCACTGATCAAAGGTTGTTTCACTGTAACTCATTTTAGTTTGCGTTCATCTCAAGGACACAAATTCTTAAAACCTTTTCCTTTGCTTCAAGTTCTCAACTTATGTATATTTTCAATAGCCTTTTTTATCATTCGATGATCTATGCAAGGCTCTGTTGACATCTCCAATGTGGACATTATTTCATTCAATAAATTTATTTTCTGTTTTTCAGCAGTGGTTAAGTCCTTTCCTTTACTCATGTTTCAACATATAGACAAAAATATAGTTTTTATTAGATTTCACCGGTCTTAAGTTAATATTAGTTAAAAATTCCAAATATTTAAAAAACTAAGCAGTATAAATGGCAAAAAATTTAGTTAAATATTTTACTAAGGGTGGAAATAGATGAGTTTAAATTTGATAAATATTGGTCCAGAACTTTTTGAGTTATTGAGGTTAATTTGATTTGCATGATAACTTCAGTCAGGCTGTATGAAGACAGAAATATAGCATCAGTTTCCTTTTTTTAAAAGATTTTCATGATAAAATTCCTAGCAAAGAATTTTTGAGAAACAAATTTTATCAAACAACAAACAAATTGCAAAATCATGCAAATGTCAATTCTCTTGCCTAGTGTTTCTTTTTTTCTCACAGACACACAATTCTCACTCTCTTATATATATATATATATATATATATATATATTTAAATATGTTTGAAACAGTACAGAAGCGTATTAAGGCATAAAAAGCAAGAAATTTTATATTGTCGGCCATGATAGATTTAAAACAAAAACACACACCAGTCAACCGGTTTCGTCACCTCTCATCAGAACTGTTAACGGGGGAACTAAAATTATGAGGAAAAGAAAAAGAAAAAGTTTGTCATGGATGACATGAATGAGTGGACAGGGAGAAAAAAAAAAAAATTATGATAAAAATTATACCAACAAAGATGCTAGAAGCGCAACACAGCAAGTCCAAGCAAACAATCTCTTTGTTTACAAAGAGCAGGTTGCCTGGACCTGATGAAAAGCGACTCCAACACTTTAAGATGGAATAATGAGTGCGAACTCATTATTCCATCTTAAGGTGTTGGAGTCACTTTGCGGTCGACTGGTGTATGTTTTTGTTTTAAATCTATCATGGCCTATAATATAATAATATAAAATTTCTTGCTTTTTATGCCTTAATATATATATATATATATATATATATATATATATATTTTGTTGTAACCTAGGGAAGGTTACTGAATAGAATAATCACACGAAAGTTGGTAATGAATGATAATACTTAGAATAAGAACAACACAAATAAGATTTGCCAGCGGTGCATAAAAGTAGTAGTCAATTGCTAGAAGTAAGTCAAGGGAATTCCATAATGAATCTCCAACTGCAGACCAACACAGAGTATTCACTATGGTATTTATGGGAATGGGGGCATATCCATTATCATCCATATAAAGAATGTTCCAATAACTTGGACTGATTTTAAATACAAATTAAGTTCAAAATCGGTCCAAGTTATTGGAACACGCTTTATATGTATCTCTCTCTCTCTCTCTCTATATATATATATATATATATATATATAAGTTTTTTGTTGTAGAAAACTTTATAATAGCAAGGAATAAGCATAATCTAAAATTTAAATTACAATGCATATCAGTGTAAATTTAATAACTAAAAACAACCAGTTTCACCCCAGTCTAATCAAGTTTTATTCTGGGAATTAAAAAAAGTAAAAGAACAAACATGTAAATTAATTAAGGATGACTAATGAGGGGAAGGAAAAAAATTTTTTCAAGGAAAACTAGAGACCAATAATATTCAGACCCAGCAAAACATATATATATATATATATATATATATATATATATATATATGGCTGCACATTCCTCCCTGACCTCAATCCTTTGGATTTTTGTCTGTGAGGCCACTTAAGATGATTGCTTTATGCAGCAGAGATTAATAATGCAGAGATAATTCATCAACATGTTATGGGGGCTTCGCAAACCATTCAACACCATGTAGTAGTATCTGAAAAGGTCCACCAGTCAATGATCCAACAGATGTATGTGTGTATAGAAGCAAATGGAGGACATTTTAACATTGCAGTTGCAGTGCTGAGGTACAATGATGGCCTTTTGGATATATGTTTATATGGACATTTTACCTTGTTTTGGTGTCAGGAACCCACTCCCAAGAAAAATTCCTTATTAAATCAAAGAAATGAATTAACCGTAAATTGTAAACATAGTTTACCTTTTACCTTACAATTTAGTTAGACTTTGGAATTTGACTATGCTTTTTCTTATATTTTAGCTGTATGGTGTTGCACCATATATGGTTTATCTTTCTATTTTTAAGATTAATTTGAATTTAATATAATTTTTGTATTAATCTCCTGGTAGTATTAGCAAAATCTTGTACGGATGTATTGGTATTTGGTTGGTATTTTTGACATTTTACATTGATTGGTTACTGTTATTAACATCTTATATGAAGAATATATTTTCAACAGTATCATTTTAATTTACCAAATAATTCTACATGTTTAAATTATTTACTAGTTTCTAAAAGAAGCTATTTATTTATCAACTATAAAAAATTTTTATGTAGGAAATTCACAAAGCATATAATTTATTTAGCATTTTGTTAAAATTACCCCTCCACTTCATTTTTTATTTCTTAGAAAATGGCATGGTCTTGTTTGTATATTTTCTGTAACCATTTGCCTCTGCTCTAGTTTATGTCTGGCTGCCATTAGCTGCCAATCATGACTCATTTATAAAACTAACTTTGTAACTTTTGCTTCTTCACTTCGTTTAAAGTTAACATATGTCATATTTGATTAGTTGATCAGAGTAAAGCCCACAAATCTTATATTCCCCATTTTTTGTAAAAAGGGGTTATATTTTGCTTTTAAATCTAAATAAATCATTCACTCACCCGTAATTTACAATCGCCTTATGAGATGCATTGGCATGCATTGAAACACAACTGCAATTGTGTCATGATTTTGACAAGTTTTCAGTGTAATATCCTAAAATAAATATTGTTCTACTTTTCACTCTTTTAAATTAAATGTTACGAACGTTGGAATTGTACTCTATTTGTTCTCGTCTTACCTGGATATAATTAATACACAATAAAATCCAAAATCACCTCAGATGATGCCATTTTGGATTTTATTGTGTATTAATTTCTGCTCTGAAATAATACATTGAGTTCTTTTTGTGGATCAGTTTTAATATTTGATACTACTCGACCCACTTGGATTATACACCAACAGATTAATTACCTTTACTATGTGCGTATATAGATATATATATATATATATATATATATGTGTGTGTGTGTGTGTATGTGAGAGAGTGTTATCCCAAACAAACACAGAATAAAATTTCACCCTCTACCACACAAAAAAGAGCATAAATAGATCCACTTTTTAAAAGATAAACTAGTTTGATAATCACAAAAGCATGAGGCCCAGGGTTACAAACTAATATCCATACAACTGAACATTTTACATTAGGCACCAAAAAGGAGACGCGCACATGAAAAGAAAAAAGAAAGCAGCTTTATCAGAGATACCAGCGGACGAAAAGTCACGCCAACATCCATGTCCCAGGCAGCATGCTGAGACGACACATTCCCAGAGGCAGAAAAGCAGACCAGCCACTCAAATGCCCAGAATGTGAAGATAGTCTAGATGCAATTGGCCTGAACCTCTTGGAGATCATTGCCTTAAGAAGAAATCCTGAATATAAATATAAGGCAGAGAATGTGATCCCAGTTGAGAACTTAAAGCTCCAGTCGCTGAATCAAGAATACAAGAAAAGAGACTAATATCACCTTTGGTCAATAAATGCATATCTCAGATAAGTGTATACCCTAGAAACCCCAGTATTACTATGATTCGCAAACACCCAATAATATTATGTTCTTGTACACACCTTTCCATATTTGTAAAACCAGACACTTGAGACTATACCCCTGTATATGTGTGAAACATTGCATTTGTTAATATTTGTCGTATTCCAACTAAAAATATGTTGTAGCTCACATGATATAATGTCTTTATTGTCGTTGCCATATAAATGCTCTTGTTAATTAAATATTATATTGTTCACCATGTCGTTTCATTCATTTATGGTCAGTGGTCGGCTGAATGTGTTATTCCAAGAACCCGAGGAAGCTTAATTCAATTAAATCATAATTGAGTTGGACTTTGCTTACTTTCATTTCTTTTTATATTATCTGCTGATGATTTAATGATGTAAGGGAAATCACCCTAATATTTATTCAGTGATCCCATAACGGAAGGTTATTCGGGGAATATAAGATATAAACGAATCACCGTGCAGAATACGTGGATCTTAGCCTGGTGCTGGTTGTATCCCCCATCACCATATTAGTGCCAGACGAGGATCTATGATAATATATATATATATTATAGAAAAAACAACTAAAAAGTTGCAAATTAAAAAAAGATAATGTTTTTTTATAAAAGTATTTATATTTGATATTTCAGATGGACCTTGATCTTTCTTCAGAAATAATTGTTTTTAGAGGTTTGTTTACAAGTAGTGTCCGTCGCAAGAGGCGGACGTCACGTGATATGGAACACCACTATGTTTGAATATTTTTTAACGTAAAACTAACTGTAATAATATTTTAGATGTTGTTTAAAAAAAAAAAAAAATTTTTTTTAACTATATCTAAAAAAAATGTTTAACTATTGAAATATTTATAAATATTTAAAATACCCGAGTCTTTATTTAACCTTAGTTTATATGTATTTAATTTTAAAATCCAGTATTTTTCTTTTTTTTTCTGCGTGTGTATGTAGAACTGAAATCAGAATCTATCAATAAATATTATATATATATATATATATATATATATATATATAATTTGATAAGTTGGTCAATAAAATTTGGAAAATATAAAGCCAACAAAATGATACTAATATTGTCAATAAAATTGATATTTATTGATGAAATCTTTCTTTTTGTGCTTCACACAAAAAGAAAGATTTTAATGCCAGAATTTCTGAACACTCCTGTGTTCTTTTGCAGTGATAGAAGGAATAAATATAAAAGTGGGACTTACTCTTTCCAAGAAATGTTGTAGATCTCCCTGTAAAAATTATACTCTCTGAATAAATCAAAATCACTCAATGTTTGAATTTATTTTGAAAATAAATTTCAACTCTGATCTACATCTTACTTGTTGGCTGTTGAATGAAGATGCTAAAAAGCATGCATCTGATGTCATTGACACTATGAAATGGGTAGTTCAAGTGTGCTGCAAGAGGAAAATTGTTCTTGTTGTCCCTGATAGATTTTTATGGTTATTGAACCAAAGTTGGGATTTCATTCCATTTCTCCAACATAATTTCCTTTTTAGCATTTGTGGCAAACACACATGAAAGGAAATTATGTTGGAGAACGTGGAACAGGAAGAAGATGAAGAGAGGGAAAAAAATAGCGGAGGTGGAGAGAGAAAATATAATGGCAAGAGAGAAAATATAATGGGGAGAGAGAACAGAATAATGGAGAGTATGAGAGAGAATTAAATGGAGAGAGAGTGGGAGGGAGAAAACGGAGAATGGAAAAAAGCAGTGAGATAGAAAAACAACAAATTAGAGAAAAAAAAAAAACAAAAAAACAAACAATACCCTGAATAAAAAATGAACAGACTGAGAAAAAATCAGAGAGAGAAATTATACAGACTGAGAAATGGACAAAGTGAGAGAGAAACAGAGACTGATAAATATCCAGATTGATAGAAAGAATGGCTTAAAGATACACGCCAAGTAGCAATCAATACTAGCAGACTGAGATTGATCTCCTGAACAGATAAAAAAAAACGAAGCCTGTCACAAGATAATAAGTCATAAATTAAATAGAAATATTTAAAGTAAACTATTTTTCATTACGAAACATAAAAGCATTTTTTTTACCCATTGAACTATGGCAGCCACATCGTCCTGTTCACAAATCTTTAGTTATCAGTAGAATACAAATCAACCAGTAACACATGCACACACATATACACAGAATAAAAATTCTTACTCTCCCTTTGTAGGGGTTTCATGTCCATCGTTCCCTTGTAAATTGTCAAAACCGATCGATGCGATGTTTTCAAGTTAGCAACTGACATACCAAGCTTTTCTGACATTCCATTGCTTTACCCTCCCCCCCCCGACTTTTGATTTTTTTTTCATAACCTTCATACATCGTATAATTCAAACAAGGCATATATTTTTATCAAGCAGCTTTTATGAATGCCATCTTCTCCCTCTTTTTACCCCCCTTTTCTATCTCTTGCATTTCCAACTTTTTTTCTTTTCACAATCTCTTCTTTTTCCTTTCCTGCGACCTCCTCTTTCTTCTCCACCTTATTTCTTCCTCTCTTTAGTCCAACTCCCACTACTCTCTTATTCCCTCTACCCTCCCTTTTTTCTTTCTTCTCTTTATGCTTTCCTTCACTTTTGTTTTTTGTAATCCGATATATTTTATTATTTTTCACAAGTGTCTTTGAATGTCCACCATTTTGTTATTAATCTATTTCACTCTTTACCTCTTTTGTTTTATTTCTTTTAGCCCCCCACCCAAATTGTAGTTTACTCATGCGTAACATAATGTATTTTCAATTAGCTTCCCCGATATCACACATCCCATGACGTGCCAGACTCTTTAGACATCTGACGTAAGGTGTAATTTCAACATTTACTTAGTAATTATTCCAGACCAGCATATACAGCCCTAACCCCAGAGCACTTCCCACAATCCTAATCCACAGCCGGTCTTCATTGCCCTTTCTCACACAAATAAATAAGAAGCTTTCAATTATTTTATTATTCCAGGCACACCAAAAGCTATAAATTAATCACAAGGAACACTTTAAAAGAACAACATGCCTGGAAATTTTAATAAGAAAGTTCAAATTTGAGTGAGAACATGTGTGTGCTTACTCTTACAAGAGAAATATCCTTCTCAAAGGCAAAGCTTCTAAAAAAGATTCTGAGATTGGGTGGGTGGGTGTATATTTGTGTGTGTGTGTATATATATATATATATATATATATATATAAATAAAAGGCATCTTTCTATTGAGTGGAGAATATAAAAATTTATATAAAACAATGTAAATTAAATCTCTATCTATAAAAGGCAGGATGTGTGTGTGTGTGCATGTGTAACGAATGCACGGCCGCAATTTTCAACGGATTTGCACCAAAATTTACATGCACATGCTCTAAGTTAGCGGGAAGGCCAAGACTGACTTTGCATTTCCCAACTCCCATCAATAGTGGAAATAATCGATTTTTCATGCTTCTACAGCAGTTTTCATGTAGCTTGTGGCCATTTTGTACTGGCCAGAGTGAGAGCCTATAGCTGGCTGCCACGAATAGGCAGGAAGATTCTATTGGCCAGCATGAGAGCCAACAGCTCACTGACACGAATGTTAACTAGCATGCAAAAAAAAATTTATACCTGCATTCGTCACAAGTGGGAAAAATTTAAATCTGCATGGCACTTTACTCCAATTGGCTCATTCGCTTGCTTAAACTCAATGTTGATTCTGATTCCGCAGAACTGGGTTGGGTGTGAAAAAGTATTTATTGTTAACATTCTTTTTTACGTTCGTTTTTTCCAGTTACGAGTCCTTTTTTAAAGCTGATCATTTTGTGTTCATTTTGTTTAGTTCTTTTTTCGTAACAGACTTAATGTTTATTATAGAGCTTAGAAAAAATTTGCAGTGTAAGATAGGCAAGAAGTAAGTCATGTAGCAACATCAGCATGGCAAAGGGCACTCCTTTAAAGGCAAGGAAGGGCAAAAATATTTTAAGTCAAGTGATAGCGATTGCTGTATGAGTCATACAATTTCTGAATCAAGCACGGGCAATGCTGCTAGTATATATATATATATATAACTAATGAGAATATCTAAAGGCATTATAGCGATTGGTATGTTTTTCACACCCACATACACTCCAAGTCATTTTATTCACCTGTATACCTCTGTATAGGACAATTTAGCCATCGCAGTCATTCCTTTGAATCTTTTAGTTCTGAGCATACTTACCTATTCTGTTTAGTACGAGTGTAGTGATTGGTTAATTTTTAACCAATCACATATTTTTAATGTAAGATCAAGTTTTCCCGAGGTTCCGTGGGAGCCTACCTTTTTTTCTTAAATAGGGCGACTTTTTGCAAGTCGCCAGTAAGGTCCAGTAAAATCCAAGCTGTCAACACAAATCCACGATTTTGCTCATCACACTTTAACGCACACACAGACACAGAATTTTGTAACTACAAACTTACATTTTCTCTCTGTAACTTTCGCAAAGTACAATCAACTAGAACTTTGTTGATTTAAACCAGTTTATTCACAACACATTTCAAGCAATTATATTCTTTGTGTTATTCATTCTTCACATGCAAACTTTGCTCTAACAATTATTTCGGAGCATTTATCTCACAAGAGAACTTTCTTCAAACAGTTGATTACAATCAATCTACAGTTAAAGGGAAACAACTTCCTTCTATTTAATCTACATTGTGAACACAAAATTATTTTATGCTTGTTGTATTTTATTCAATATATATTTGTTGGTTAACAAATTGGAGTTGTTGTTATTATAACTTGAATCCTGTACGTGAAAGTATCATTAATATAAATATTAGTAGTACCTATATTTAGTACCCTGCTACAGCATCTTGGTTATAAAATTTTTTTATAAGAAAGTAACGTAAAATAATTAAAAGCTGAATATAAAATAGTTCAAAATAATACGATAAACTAAGTTTGTTTATTGCTATTTCTATTGAGTGGAGAATATAAAAATTTATATAAAACAATGTAAATTAAATAAATGATTAATAATAAAAAGTATTAATAAAAAATAAATATTCTATAACGGACTAGGTTTGTTTATTACACTTGCTTTTTAAGAGAAATGTTTAAAAAAATTTTTAAAAGAAACACGGAGAGTTAATAAAAAATTAATAAATTTGATGCAAACATTTTTTAATCTTTCCAAAAATAACAAGGCTGGAAAAGGAACCAATAAAAATAAGTCAGTCAAAGGCAGATGGTTTATGATTTAAGTTTCAAATTTTAAAAATAGATATATCTTAGGATTTTTTTTTTTGACTAGTCAGTACATTGACTTCCATTCATGCAAATTTAAAATTTGAGAACCGTCTGGAGCCTATTTCAGGACTATATGAGAAATCGAGTGGTGCAGAAAGTTAAAACAATTTATGAGGATCTGGAAGGAAATAAAGAAGCGAGAAGGATACCAGAAGTAAGAAGCAATTTTAACTGTCACCTGTGGAAGAACTCTTATGGACGAAGAAGAAAACAAAAACAGAATAAAGAAGCAGTACCAAAGTGAAACTAGTGACGTGAAAAATTTCTTAAATAGTCCAACTGTGTTAAAAGAAGAGTAAATTTGTTTATGTCCCAGGGATCGGCAACTCATTCGACCCCGCAGACCGGATCATGTTATAATGATGGGTCGCGGGCCGGACAAAGGCCATTAATGAAAAATTAAGGAAAATTACATATGCAGACCTCTGTCAACTTAAATATTTAAAACCATAATGAAAATAAACATTGGGAGATCAAAAAAACAAAAGAAAATCCAAAATTAAAAAATACTTAACAAAAATTACTTTTCCTCCAGGAATGTCAAAATACTTCAAAGTGAAAAAAAATCAACCGAAGTGAAATGGATGAAATTATGACGTGTAGGTTTGAAACTGTTATTGAAAATTGTTCCACAAACGAACCACACACACACATCAAACAAAAACGAAGCACATATACCCATACATACGAGTACAAATAGTTGCAAACATATACACTTATGTACGCACACATGCGGCATCATCCACACACACGAGGCATGTATGTATAATGCACGTATGTTTAACTGTCTTTAGATTTCTGTTACCTCGCATGTCAGTCCCTCCTGGCCTCTTTCACTTTATCGTTCCCTTTCACTTCTGTTATCTTTTAATGTAGCCAAGGGTCATAACAAATATGTATCCATCATTTGACATTAAACGTAGGCAACGCAACTTGGTAAAATAAGTCTCATGAAAGATAACTGGCAGATAGTCTAATATTTTTAGTGTACTGAGATGTATAGACATTCTATAGAAAATGACATAACAAATTTCATTTGAAAGTCGTCTCTCATGTTAAAAATAGAGTCATGGGTAATCAGGCTCATGGGCCAGTCAAAATGCCTTCGCAGACCGGATCCGGCCCGCAGGTTGCCGACCCTTAACTTAAGTCTATCTTTTTTTAAAGTGTTGTATCCTTAAAGAAGGTTACAAACTGACAAAGGTGGTACTCAAGTGAAAGGAACAGCAACAGAGGCGTAGATGAAAGAAAGAGAAGTTTATTGTAAAAGAGAATACATTCTTGAAAGACAGGGAATCAGTTAGCAAGCTAGTAATTCCTGAAGCAAGTCCGCCAGGTATATCCTGTGCTTACTATATATATCTACTGATATAGTCAGTCCACAATAGGTGATAGGCAGAGTGGAAAATTCCATTGCAACATAAAGAATATGTATTTTGAAACTTTAAAAAGGAATTATATTGTACCTTCAAGATCTGTCTATATCTCTGAGATAAGGTATTATGATTACTTACCTTATTTACATTATACAGACTGTTATCCTCATCGCCATATTCACAATGTTTCCACTAGCCCAGTGGATAATAGACCCAAAGAGTTGTGAGTTCAGTACCAGGCCACAGCAGTGGTGAACCAAAACTTGGAGAGTTGAGTTAAAGGGAAATAACTGAGACATCTGGAAGAGGCATGGCATGTGAAACTAGAACAATCTACCCTGATGTACGAAATAAAGGGTTCAGTTTGAAATTCCAATCACCTGAAGGCATACAATAGCCAAAACATTCTGAATATGGCAATGAAGATGGGGATAATAGTCCATATAATGTAAATAAGGCAAGTAATCATAATACCTCATCTCAGAGATATAGAGGCTGAAATGTTGGGAATATAGCAGTGAAGATGAGGATAACAGTCCGAATAATGTAAATAATGCACCTTCAAAGTTTCTTGAATATCTTCTTTTATGAGCCATATTTCTATTTATTTAAATTGGTTATCTTGCCTTTAATTAGGTGCACATAAAGAAAATTTTGTACAAACTCATTTGTAAACCTTGTATTCTGCTCTGTTATATTTTATGTCATAAATATTGGTTTCTTTCAAATTTTACATCAAAGTTTTGAGTTTTGTTCGCTTTTTCATGCACCTTATTCAATATTCAGGATAAGAAAGTTGATGTTCTCTCTTCAACTATTTTCATAAAAAAGTCTTTTTATGACATAAAATGGCCCTCTCAACTAATGACTAAATTTTACTTATTAAAATTTAAAATAAGCCCAAGAGTTTTAATTATTCTATAAGTGCATCCTGAAAAAAAAAAGAAAGGTTGAAAAACAATGGTATAAAACAATCAATTTTAATAAAATCCTTGGCAATCTTTAACCTTTTTAGACCACAAAAAAACTGTGTCAAAAGGACGTTCTGTTTTTTTTTCCATTGACATTGCTATTATTTTAATTACTTTCACTCCTCGGCAATGTCTATTGTTTTAAAAAGCAATGATTAGAATTGTAATAAAACCTAAACATATGAAAATGACTTTAAACATTTTCATTGTTACATTATTTAGACTATTGTCTTCATCATTGTCACCATATTTATTACAACGTTTACACTCTAGCCTTCTTCAGGTGGTTGGAATGTCGAACTGAACCCTTTATTTCGCTCACTGGGGTAGACTGTTCTAGTTCCACGTGCCATGTCTAATGGATGTCAGTTATCTCCTGTTAATTTTCCCTGTGAAAATTCTCCACTGCCTTAGCCGGGTATTGAACTCACACTCTTTGGGTCCTGTCACTGGATCTAACTAACACCTTTATCCACTGTGTCCTTGAGGATATCTGTGTATGAATTTCACATAAATAATAATCAAACATTACTGATTTATTGGATTATTTACAAGAATAATTTTATATTCTAAAAACTAATACAACTATACTAATGCAATATTTATCATTTACCAATTTATTAAGAATGTGTATTCAACACCGGATCTGTCTAGTCAATATAAAATTTGTGGTATTCTGAATACTTGTCTGTCCCTTTTTGGGAACAGGTCTTTTTCCTAGTTATCTCCATTTTGACTTACTATTAATAACCTCCCTTTGTTGAGGACTCTTCAATAGAAAATGTAGCCATCTTGTTATTTCTTTAAAGCCTTCTAAAGGTCTCACATCTTGTTATCACTTCAAAGTTAACATCTTGAATCAAGTGAGCTCAACTAAAAGCTTGTAATTGCCTCTTGTTTGCTTCTTGTATATGTTGTTGATTATAGCTCTAATAATTACCCTTGCATTTATTCATCTGTTAAAAAGGAAGGAAGGAAGGATAGAGGTGATAATGCTCACATGTTTAAGATCTGCTTCCGTGAAATGGAAAACCATGTCAATTTTGAATATTTTCCTTTTATACCCTCTTATTTCTTTAAATAATAACCTAAATTTATACTTATGATTGAATTATTTTGTTCGTGTTTTTATACTCAAATATTTAATGATGGAAGAGAGGAATCTATAGGTAATTTACAGTCATAGACCCTCACAAGGAGCATATTCGATCATTAACTTAAGAATTATGTTACATGAGAAAAGCATTAATTTTTCTTTCAATATTAAATCCAATGTGGGTAGTGTGGTCAAAAGAAGTTAGCAACTCTGTTTTGGGACATAATTTCTTCCCATGACACAGGTTTCTTGGTATTTATCACTGTTGTCTTTCCTGTATCTGATTTGTCATTCGGTCATCCTATCATAACTGCATGTATAGTATGATGTACCCTGACAGAAGACGTCTCTCATCTCTACAATGGTCTATTTATAATGGGAAATCAATCACTTGCCCTGATGACCGACATACGAGACACATAGGCACCTCAGAATGGAGCACTAACACACCCAAAAGTCCCTCCTTGATTCTGTTCAACCACACTAATATTATACACAGTTACTAATGAACCAATTTCTTGTGGAACAATAAAGAAGAGAAGAGTCTCTTTTGGCAGAATGACATACTTGCCTTCTCTCAAATCAAAGTCTTACATGCCAGACAAAGATGAACTCTCTTTCGTCAAGAATAAGGCAAGTCCTGTTTACCATTTCTGCTATTTGACTCTGGTTCTGGTTCACTATGTCTGCTACACTTAAATTATGGTTCAGACTGTGGTTTCACTATTTCTGAATCATTTGAAGTCCTACATGCCAGACAAAGATGAAGACTCTTTTATCGAGAATAAGGCGAGTCTTGTTTACCATTTCTACCATTCAACTCTGGTTCTAGTTCACTATGTCTGTCACATGTAGGGGATACTAATGCCCTCGGTGAGCAAACTATGTGTTATAATGCTCGTATAAGATCATAGTTCTGGTTAATAATATCGTGAAGAAAAGGTTTAATGATATGAGCAACATAAATTAATAAAACAATAATAGCAAGTACTGTAGTTCAATGTTGTTCATTCCTCCTATCACAACTGTATGTATAGCACAATGTACCTCAACAGAAGACCTCTCTCATATCCACGATGGCCTATTTATAATGGGGAATCACCAATCACTCGCCCAGATGACCAGCATACTAGACATATGGGCACCTCAGAATGGAGCACTAACACACCCGAAAGTCCCTCCTTGATTCCGTCCAACCACACTAATATTATACACAGTTGCTCATAAATCAATTTCTTGTGGGACAACAAACAAGAGAAGGGTCTCTTTTGACAGAACAACATACTTGCCTTCTCTCAAATCAAAGTCCTACATGCCAGACAACCATAAGTTTGCCTCTCTGTGTCTTTTCTATACTTTCATGGTAATTATTCAGATGAGCTCTTTGCAATGGTACCTAGATTTTATGAATATAAGCACAGTACTAAACTGGTGATGAGGTTGTATCAATTTACAGTTGAGTTGGCCAGATAGAGCCATAAGTTCTATGCTAACATTTTCTTTTCTCGCACTTTTCGTTTGTGGAACTCCCTTCCAGTTCCATGCTTACCAATCAACTTTAATCTTCAAAAATTTAAATGCAATGTCAATCATCATCTACTGACTTCTTGATTACTCTTAACTCCTTAGTAACTTTTCTGCTGTTTAATACTTCCACACTCAGTAACAGCCTTGTGTCATAGTGGCTTTATTGCCTTGCTTGGGGTGATCGCAATTAAGAAACAAACAAAAGAACAGTTTGATTTATTTTGTTTTATGGCATATCAACCTCAATGGGTTATTTAATGCCAACAACATTTTTAGGATAGGTTCGTATGAATAGAATATGTATTCTTTGGTTTAGATTGGTTTGATTTATTTTGTTTTATGGCATATCAACCTCAATGGGTTATTTAATGACAACATTTTTAGGATAGATTCGTATGAATAGAATATGTATTCTTTTTTATTGGGGTTTATTTTGTTTTATGGCATATTTGGGTTATTTATGAATTTTTAGGATAGGTTATGAATAGAATATGTATTCTTTGGTTTAGATTGGTTTGGTTTATTTTGTTTTATGGCATATCAACCTCAATGGGTTATTTAATGCCAACAACATTTTTAGGATAGATTCGTATAAATAGAATATGTATTCTTTGGTTTAGATTGGTTTGGTTTATTTTTTTTTACGGCATATCAATCTCAATGGGTTATTTAATGCCAACAACATTCTTATTGCTAGTAATATTTTTCCTTCAGTGTTTTGACCCCAGTTTAGGGGTTAACTATTTCCCATAGCTGGGACCCTAACAGGTGCTATCACTCTGGGTCAGTGTGGACCTGGGAATACCAGCAATTAAGAGGTGGTTCCACACTTCTCAAAAACTCCTGATAAGAGGTTTTGCTGTCGGATGTAAGTTTATCGTCTTACCCAGGACGCGAATGTAGTTTTGAATCTATTCAACCATATAACGTTTATGTAAAAAATGAACTCTCATAATTGGTTTGAATCATTTTTCAATATTATTTTGTGTCAGATTTAATCTGTTGACTGAACATATCGTCTTCATGATGAGTCATTGAAACTACAGACTTTAAAAACGTGATTTATTTTCCTGAAACAAGCTACTGGCACAACTTCAAGCGTGTAAATTCATAAATAAATTCCTTGCCTTGTTAAAATTACCTGTGTGCTTCATAGTCATTATCAACCTTCAATAATTTTATTGGCGTGGGTCAATCAACTGTTCATTTTTTAGATCCTAAGCCCCACACTACTATAGACCACACTTTTAAAGGTTTAAAATGGACTGCAAGGTGACAAAGCCAGTAAAAAGAATAGAAAGACTTTAGTGAGAAATCAGTTTGTAGAAGATCAGATTTCATTGACGTATTTTTTGTAAAAAAAATTTTTTCAAGTCAATTTTTAAATGTCTGGTTGGTAATATTTATTTCTTTTTCAAAAATGTATTGTTGGTAATTTTTTTTTTTTTTTTTCAAAGTTGTATTGCTGGTAATTTTTTTTTCAGAAATGTATTGCTGGTATTTTCACTATAAAATCCATTTTTATACTGTCATAATGGTTTGACTGCAGTTAGCTGGGACCCTAACAAGTGCTACCACCCCAGGTCAGGGAACAACAGCAATTAAGAGGTGGTTCCATGCACCACAAAACCTACTGATCAAAAGCCTTGCTGTTGGATGTAGTTTATTGTCTTACCCAAGACGTGAAAGGAACAAGTGCTCCATTTTTATAATTATTTAACAGTGCCACTTAACAGCGTCTTGGAAAACCAAGGGGAGGTAATTCTACAGGGACATCTCAACATCAAGAAATTCATTAGATGACCATGAGCATAAACTCATGTCCTATTTTTTTTTTACACCCCTCTCCTGCACAACTTTATCTGCAAACAACAAAAAATGAAACTAACAATGTCTAAGTAACAATTAGTAACTCATGTAAGAAATGTTAATTATTTAATTATTTACTTACTATTTTTTTTTTAGGCGTTGTTATAGATTAAACTATAATATTATCTTATTATAAAACGCAGATTGTGTGTGTGTGTGTGTCTGTACGTTTATATATAGGATCGGATTTCCTACATTTTTCAACTGATTTCAACAAAACTTCACAGGACTGCGTAAAATTCCCTTGCGGTGGTTCTGACAGCGCCAAAAATTGGAAAAACACAATTGTTTTTGTATGAAATCAATTTGAAAACATTTAAAACATGATTCTGTTGCCAGAATGAAAGGGGGACAACTCATATCGAGTTATACTTATTATTGTTTGTGTGTGTGTGTGTTCGTTTATATATGGGATCAGATTTCCTACATTTTTCAACAGATTTCAACAAAACTTCACTTTTTTTGGCAGGTAGTGTTTCTTATTGCACACTTTTTTCTTTATTTTTACATTCAGAATGCTTTAAAAATTCCATTTACAAGATAATTGTTTATAATAAAATACTAGTATATAATATATGAGCATGTGGCCGATTAGTGAGAATGTTTACTTTTTGACCTGGGGGTTTGAATGTCACTATGGTTGACTTGTCAGGTAGGTAACTTCTGGATGTTATCAGTCCCAGCATCCAGCACCTTCGGAATGTACCTGAAAACCAAGGTAGACAAAACTAATTGACTTGGATAGACAGGATTATTTTAGAGTTGTCAATGGTAGCATGCAATCAGAAGTCATCATAACTGAGGGTTTGATAATGCTCTCTCTCTCTCTCTCTCAGAAACTGTAACTAAGGTTTAAACAATGTAGTTGCGGTATAAACCACAGGTGGCATCTGTAGGTGTTGAACAAACACAAATGTGCTTGAGCAGGCGTCTGCAACAGGGATTAGCTAGCCACCCTAGTAGACAAGCAGCCTCGGACAGCCAGCGATTATTTTATAATATATAGCATAATATTCATAAGAGCTGACACTGAATATCTTCCATTTGTGCACACTAGGCAAAAATCGCCCACTCCTTCCTCTTTGAATGATCACAACTTTCCAGTATGTATTCTATTCTAAATCAGCAATGTCTTGATGCTGGTTCGGCCTTGTCTGGAAGATGGGCGACAGAAGAATTCTAAAGGGCATTCTCTATGCAGAAATGTCAAACAGGAGAAGAAAAACTACTTATCTCCAGCTTTGATTTAGAAGACATTTGTAAGACATAATTCACCATTTAATATCAACCATTCTACCAGGGAAAACCTAGCATGTCACTGCCTTCCATGGCAGCAGCAGTCAATAAGTAGTGAACTGTTGACCTCTAAGATCACTCAAGCTCATCAGAGAGGCTAAAAGAACAAGGAATAACAGCAAAAGAACACCACGCATCATCGTGATTCTGAATAGAAAACTATTTTTAGAGATGGTAAAATTTTGGTTGTTTTGTCTTTGCTTATGTATTTGACAAAGCAAAGAACAATTTTTCTGCTTTCATGGAAAACCAAAAAAAGTATATTGTTTGCAAACAACCATTTTTCTGCTTTCATGTAAAACCAAAAAAAGGATATTGTTTGCAAACAACCATTTTTCTGCTTTCATGGAAAACCAGAAAAAGTATATTGTTTGCAAACAACCATTTTAGTGAAGAAAGTGCTTTCACATTTCTGCTTATTGGGAAAATCTTTTGAGAAACTGTCACAGACATCAGTCATGTGACAGGATTAAAGGTACAGTCTTTAAGGTTCCATGAAATCAATAAATATTTAAATTAAAATTTTACTTAGTGTTACGTTCAGGAACATTAAAAGACTGTTGCATTTTGTAAGAGAGAATAAAAACCTCCTCAAATTTTAAAAGCTTTAAGGACTTTCAACAGTGGTTAAAATTAAAAAGGGGCAGCGTATGTAACTCAAAGAGAGAATAATAACATATTCAACATGTTGAGATTCCACTCAAACACAAACAAAAAGCAAGGAAGGAAACTCCCATCAATAACTGGAAAGAGTGATAACAGCGACTGGCTTTGAGAAACCTATTTTTCTGAAAAATTATTTTAGGAGAAAGATTTTATAAATTTTAACTGACAGCAATAATTAAAATGGGTAACATATTGTAGTCAATGGTTGCAACAAGCCTGGTCCAGCACGGGTTAAGTTCTGTTGATCCTACCTCCCACTCATCTGTGCAGCACACATTTTATTCAGGTTTTTGACCAGGCATGCAAATTAACATTAATTTTAAAAGCACTACAACCATACATATGATTTACCTAATTTGCAAATGATGGCTCTGACCTGTTCTTTTATTGTCCTTTATCCTTACTAATGTTTTCTCAATCTCTTTCACTCCCAGTACCCCCTTGCATTTTAGTGGCATTGTCACCATCTTCTGTCTTCCTGAACCCTGTTCTTTTATGGTCCTTTCTCCTTACTAAAGTCTTTTCATTCTCTTTCACACCCAGTAACCTCTTGCATCTTAGTGGCATTATTGCATCTTCTGTCTTCCTGAATCCTGTTCTTTTATTGTCCTTTCTCCTTACTAAAGTCTTTTCATTCTCTTTCACTCTTTGTAACCCACCTGCATCCTATTTTCATTAACGTCTTGCTTGGAGTGAAATGATTTAAAAAAAAAAAAAAATGAGTGTATAGAGTATATTGTCAATGGTAGTATCTTTGCAGCAAAATGGTCGACCCTGCTTCACTCAGGTGAATTGTGATGTGGAACTGTACTGCTTCATGGGCTACAACCAACTCTCACATACAGCTCCAAGTAGTTGCATGTGCACTGCAATGAACCACACTCCAGTCAGTGACATCGTGTGAGTATTCAGAAGTGTTTCCCAAGGTGAAGGGGAATGCCTCTCCCTAACCCACCTGTGCCAAGTAGCCATTGGTCAGTCACCAGCTGGGGCATAAAAAACTGTGTCTCAGAGATCAATGGCTTTATCAGTAGGTAGACAAACTTCTGAGAGAAGGGACATGGTAACCTTAACATCCCCAAAAGGAATTGGCAAAAGCCATTGCAGTATTTTTCCAGGAATGCCACCATGAACCACAATTAAAACAAAGATAGGGGGAGTGGTAACCACAAGGTGCAAAAAGCACCGAGTGAATGATTATGATGACTAATAAAAAAAAAAAAAAAAAAAGAAAAAAAAAAAAGAAGAAAATGAAAAGTCGTCTTTCTCAGAAATGTCTGTAAGTATCATAATACTAAATTAGTCACTTCCTACTGTTAAAGAATTTACCATTCAGTATTCTGTAGAACTGATGAAATGGAAATCCAAACCAACTCTTGAAACATCAAATGGAATTACTATATGACCAACATCAAAATTCCTGGAAAGAGCCAAAGGTCAAAGCATCGAATTGCTGATCATTAAACACCATCTTTGATGGTCAGGACATGTAGAAGAGTCAGGGTTGCCATGTCAAGTCTTATTCAGTGAGCTCATTTTAGGAAAAAGACCACGAGGTTACCCTCTTTGAAGATACAAGGACCAACTCAAGACAATACTGAGCTGAACCTAAATCATTTGAAATACAAGCACAAGACCGTACCAAAAATTTCAAAGCCACCAAAAGAGAAAAGTAAGAAGTCAAATGACAAGAGAGAAAGGCTCGACAAAATCAACCACGTCCTCCACCAACCTTACTATATAGTCAATGTCATAGGTTCTTCCATGCAAGAATTGGTCTACTTAGTCATCAAGAGTATCATCATAAAGGAAGTGATAAGAAAAGAAGAATGAAATTCTTGGAAATGAGATAAAGCCAGTAATAATAACGAATTCGGAAAATGCAGTAAACTTCATAATTTCATGTGGTCAACAACAAAACAGTACCATTTTCATTATCCACTTCTTAACAATAAAAGCTATTTTGGTGTTGATACACTGGCTCTCATATGATCACTGAAGTTAAGCAACATTGAGTTGCTAGATGGGTGACCACTTATAAATACAACGTGCTGTAAACTTGGATGTGCAGGTGGTGTAATGGATAACAGCTCGGAATTAGAAATCGGATAGCCGAGTTCCAATTACAGTTGGATTCATCATATTCACTTATGTGCAAGTACTCTTGGGGAAGGTACGAATCCACCTCTTCTCACCCCAGCTATGGGTTAATTAGTAAGATTTCTATCAGTAAATTATTATTATCACAAAAAAAAATTCTTGCAATCTAAAAATATTTTCTGGCTTTAAATAACCTGCAAAGGGTTGATAAGCCATAAAAAATGAATCAGTCAATCAATGGAATACTCTTTTAGGTTTATTTACATTCATTGGAAAATAAATGTACAGAAACTTTATTTCTACATATTTTCTTGTTTATCAAATTCTGATTAGGTATTAATCCACTTCTTCCCCTAACTATGGATTAATTAGTAAAACTTGTATCACTAAACCATTATTATCTCAAAAAAAAAAAAAAATAATCTTACAATTTAAAAATATTATCTGGCTTTAAATAATCTGCAAAAGGTTGTCAAAAACAAATCAACTACTCAAAAACTGTTTTGAGTGTTTTGACCTATGACCTCATAATAGATGAAGGATTTGGTGAGAACGATGCTGTCTGGGGCTGTCAGGGTACCATTGGCACGAAGGTTGAAGATGAGAATCTAAACTAAATTTGGTTAAGGATTCAGTGGTGAATCAGACAGAGACAAGTGAAAAGCACCCAATGCCTGTAATGGCGGAGAAAGATCAAATAATTTCTTGCTACCCAAACAGCCATCTCAAACATTTCCTTGACTGACTAGAATTACAACTAAAAAGATAATTTCCAAAAGAATTGAATTAAATACTTTGAATTTTCTGTCAACTCAGGTTACCTCTGTGCTGAGATTGCAGGTTTTCACAACCATCTTTCGCCCAATTCCTTTCATATTCCTGTAGTAAGAAGAAAAGTTCTATTCAGACAGCTTCTTCCCAAGTACTGCTGCTTTTTGGAACAGACTCCCGTCAGGATGTTTAGCCAATCCCTACAATCTTGACCTCTTCAAGTCTAGGGTTAACCGTTATCTTTTCCTATCGAAATCCAATAGTAAGAAGTATGTTCCATTCTGACAGCTTCTTCCCAAGAACTGTTGCTTTTTGGAACAGACTCCCGTCAGGATGTTTAGCCAATCACTATAATCTTGACCTCTTCAAGTCTAGGGTTCATCATTATCTTTTCCTATCAAAATCCAATAGTAAGAAGTATGTTCCATTGTGAGAGCTTCTTCCCAAGAACTGTTGCTTTTTGGAACAAACTCCCGTCAGGATGTTTAGCCAATCACTACAATCTTGACCTCTTCAAGTCTTGGGTTAACTTATCTTTCCTGCATAGCCTCATAAACTTCACTTCTTGCCCTTTCTTATGCTTACACAACACCACACAGTAAACCTCTACCTTGAAAGGCTCTCGAGTCTTGTACTAGGTGAACATTAGTATAAAAAAGAATAATCAATTTCACACAAACAGCTTAAATATATGAAGCCAGTGATGAAGTTTTGGTGGAGATGTTGGTACTTGCCTCCCATATTTCAAATTCTTTCAATAAAAAAATAAATTATTTATTGTACTCTTATCACATACGTTCCCTTATCTTTACAGAAGCAGTAAGTTCCAAATAAATGTAAAAATCCATTACAAGGTATAGCTATGCTTTTTTAATACCATGTCTCTCCCCATCCTGGGTAAGACGATAAACTACACCAGAATCCTGGGTAAGACGATAAACTGTGTCCAACAGCAAGGCATCTCATCAGGAAGTTTTGAGGAGCATGAAACCACCTCTTAATTCCTGGTATTCCCAGGTCTACCCTGATCTGGGGTGGTAGCACCTGTTAGGGTCACAGCAATGGGTAAATAGTTAACCGCCAAATTGGGGTCAAGACACTATGAAAGTGAAAAAATAGGTTTTAATACCAGAATACTTTGTAAAAAAATTATTACCAGCTATAAATTTTTGAAGAAAAATTATTCAACATACAGCACAATAAAAAATGTTGTCGGCATTAAATTTGAGGTTGATATGCCATAAAAACAAAATAAAAAACCAATTATTCTATTCATACG
This sequence comes from Acanthosepion pharaonis, assembly GCA_903632075.3. Lineage (NCBI taxonomy): Eukaryota > Metazoa > Mollusca > Cephalopoda > Sepiida > Sepiidae > Acanthosepion > Acanthosepion pharaonis. The sequence continues at coordinate 604,910 of CAHIKZ030001026.1, forward strand.
AATCTATCCTAAAAATGTTGTTGGCATTAAATAACCCATTGAGGTTGATATGCCATAAAACAAAATAAATCAAACCAATCTAAACCAAAGAATACATATTCTATTCATACGAATCTATCCTAAAAATGTTGTTGGCATTAAATAACCCATTGAGGTTGATATGCCATAAAACAAAAATAAATCAAACCAATCTAAACCAAAGAATACATATTCTATTCATACAAATCTATCCTAAAAATGTTGTCAGCATTAAATAACCCATTGAGGTTGATATGCCATAAAAACAAAATAAACCAAACCAATCTAAACCAAAGAATACATATTCTATTCATACGAATCTATCCTAAAAAATGTTGTCGGCATTAAATAACCCATTGAGGTTGATATGCCATAAAACAAAATAAATCAAACCAATCTAAACCAAAGAATACATATTCTATTCATACGAATCTATCCTAAAAAAATGTTGTTGGCATTAAATAACCCATTGAGGTTGATATGCCATAAAACAAAAATAAATCAAACCAATCTAAACCAAAGAATACATATTCTATTCATACAAATCTATCCTAAAAATGTTGTCAGCATTAAATAACCCATTGAGGTTGATATGCCATAAAACAAAATAAACCAAACCAATCTAAACCAAAGACAACATATTCTATTCATACGAATCTATCCTAAAAATGTTGTTGGCATTAAATAACCCATTGAGGTTGATATGCCATAAAACAAAATAAATCAAACCAATCTAAACCAAAGAATACATATTCTATTCATACGAATCTATCCTAAAAATGTTGTTGGCATTAAATAACCCATTGAGGTTGATATGCCATAAAACAAAATAAATCAAACCAATCTAAACCAAAGAATACATATTCTATTCATACAAATCTATCCTAAAAATGTTGTCAGCATTAAATAACCCATTGAGGTTGATATGCCATAAAACAAAATAAACCAAACCAATCTAAACCAAAGAATACATATTCTATTCATACGAATCTATCCTAAAAATGTTGTTGGCATTAAATAACCCATTGAGGTTGATATGCCATAAAACAAAATAAATCAAACCAATCTAAACCAAAGAATACATATTCTATTCATACAAATCTATCCTAAAAATGTTGTCAGCATTAAATAACCCATTGAGGTTGATATGCCGTAAAACAAAATAAACCAAACTATGTCTCTACATATTTGTATTCTTTCCACACATGGATATTTGGAATTTTTGGAACATTTCCAAAGCGCTATATGATTTTTATCTGATCTGAAAGTAGACAGTCTTAGAATACCAGAACTGGTTTAATTTTGTCATAAGTATTTGTCAAGTTATGATTTGTTTAAATTTAATCAAATGGATTTTGGAGCCCGACAAGATTCATTCAAATCTAACAGTTATTTACCATATTTTACTTGCATTTTTGTTTCTAACCTCCTGCCCACCAACTTTGAATAACACTAACAAAAATGTCTGAGACATTTTTTTTTCTTCTTTATTGTGTAAGTTGGCAGATATTTAAAAACTTTCAATCTGCAAAATATCTGAAAATTGTTGTCAAGAAGATACTTAAAACCTACTCAGTTCATTTAACATGTTAAATAGACTATTGTTAAATAGACTTTGGTACCATGTGCTATCAAATATCAGTTTTCGATATAACTTTCCTTGTATTTATCAGAAAATCATATTGAATTCCTCTGATGAGGTGGGGATGGGTGAGGTGTCTCTGAATTTATTTTTGGCACTGAAAATCCCCAAAATGCATTCTAAGTGGGTCAAATGCAAAATTTAATCTCTTTTCGGGAATTTTAGCTCATCCCTACAAACCAGGATTTGTAGACCTAAACCCTTATTTTTTAATTAGAAATACGAAACTTTTATTTTAATCCTTCTCTTAAATGCAAATAACATTAATACAGTTCCATAATTGAACAGAAAATCATTTACGGGGCTCAAAAACTATAAAATGTCCATTTGATGGAACCCTAATACGGTTAATTGTCTGTGAATTGCCATGACTCCTTCGGAAGTGGAATGGTTTACTGTTGTCTTTGCCATTGTTTGGGAATTCAGTATAGTCTTTCTACTAGACTGACAGTGTTGAAAGGACAGAACCAAATAGCTATTTGAAACTCCAAGTGAAGCTCATTATATAAGCTTTTTAAACTGTGGCAATTTCTCCCAAAGAAAACTAACACCACCAATGGGAACAAAGTTGATCTCGACTTGTTCAAAGGGCTCAAAACTATAACAATTGGTCATTAAATGAAAAGGACTATTAATGAGAATGATATGGTAGATAATTGTAACAAATTCCCTTGTTGCAATGTTCAGTGGTTGGTGCTTTCATCTGAACAAAAAGAAATTATTATACATGAATATACATGTTTGTGACACAAGGCCAAAGGGAAAATGTTAGTCTTCACTGACTATCCTACTAGCTAATCCAATTCGCAACCAATCACCGTAACAACTTAATTACTACAAGAACCCATTCTTCTCCATTCAATCTGACATATACCATAATACCACACATTCACTGGGGACATACTAAAACATCAATAGTATAAAAAGTTTTTTAATATGTACAAATATATTTTTCTTATTTTTTAACAATTTTCTTATAAAAAGATAAAAAAAATCACTCATGCAATGGGGTCCCATTAAACAAAAATAGTGATTTTCTAAGTACAACTTAGATGTGGCACAAGGCTGAAAGTATGGGGCACCCAATGCGGATCAAACTCACTAATAAGTCATAATTATTCTAGCGTGACAAGCTTTCTAACTATTACACTATGTTGAGGTGCCCCAAGCGATCAAGTAAAAAGATTGACCGAGAACTGTTTTTTTTTTTATTTGGGAGTGGGGGTGTAAATAAAAGATTACACCCGATTCATTCATGCAAATTAAGTCTTAACTAATCTATAAATTTACTCCTCCCTCATTCCAGCATTTCTTATACCGCTCTTGTAAATTTAAGTAACTTATTTAAATTTTTTTTACAAAAAGGCAGACATAACTTTCGTAAATACTTCTGGTTGTATTTTCAATTCTGAAATTTCCATATTAGGCAGAATCGTTTAACTAATGTGAAATCTTTCCAACCATATCACCTCATGGCTCAAATAATCTCTTACATGATCACTTTTGCCATCATTAAACATAGTTCCATTCAGCTAATGAGCCACTTTTATATTTGAGGATAATTTTCTAGGGAAGTCATTCTAGGATTTTTTTTTTTTTTTTAAATCAAAATCTGAATTTGTTTTCTTCATGTTAAGTCAAAAAAAAAACAAAAAAAAAAAAAAAAACACTATACGAAATTCACTATTTTTTATCCTTAATATCAAATGTGTTAAAATTATTCAACTTTTTAGCAAGAAAAAATCTCAAATCGATGTAAAAAATTGCTGCAGAACATTGTTGATTTATTTAAGATTGAATTATCAATCATGACATGTCTCTAATTTGTATTTAGATACATTGGATTTATTTTCAATTTTTATAGCTGAAGTGTTCATTGCATATGATCCATTATTGTACATAATTAGGTTACAATAAAATTTGTATTCTATATGAATACAGGTTGAGAATCATTTATCCAAAATTCTTGGAACCGGAAGTGCTTCGCTTTTCAGATTTTCTAGATTTTGGAATACAGGCATCTTAATTTGGATATTGTTGGGGCGCACACACCTTCTCATCAGAATGGACTGATCTCTCTACTACTAATAGGACAGTTCTATAGAGTTCTGGAAAGATCAGGTGACCATCACACTTCCGTCTCTCTACCGGAAGATACAGTTGGACTTTATACTCTTTCTGATTGTTACTGACTAACCTGCGTTCGTTTGACTACTAATCTCTCTATTGTAAATACCTCTTCAGATATACCAGTATTTTTCCCTACGTATGTGTTTGTCCTTATTTCAATACATGCACGCGGATATAGAATCTATAAAATGGGGCAGCCTAGGAATGGAACCCAAGCATAAACACGATATCCCTTTACATTTCATAACACAGCTTATATAGATACCGTGAAAGTAGTTTTATATAAAATTTAATAAATTTTGTGTGCATACAGATACAGGTAATGATGCTGGTCATGTGACACTCACATGGATTTTTAAGTGCAGAAAATTAACATTTCACGTAAAAATAATGTTTTGTACTTTCTGCAAAAAACATGATCACTTCTTACCAAAAATAAATGCTACACCAAACTCTACTTCTACATCAGGTGTGAGAAGCTAGACGGAGAGAGAGTACATCATCGATGACATCAGGTGTGCGAGAAGGAAAATTCAGTAAGCTATCAGTCTCTACCACAGCTGTTTAAAACCCTTGTTTTTGTCATATAGGAAAATCCAACATGGCGCGTAAACGAAATATGCGGCAAAAAATCTCATTCGTCAGTAACATTTTAAACACCTCATAGAATGTAAAGTTCTTAAAGAAAACCTATGTCAAAGTGTTTTCCTGAATCCTTGATGACTTGGCTGTCCGAAAATGATAATATCAAGATGAAATAATGGAAACTGACCGTGAAAAAATACAATTATGCGCAACAGGTTTTCGATCAATTAGTAAACTTCTGGACCTTTTAGGGCGACCTTATAGGATCCAGACGGCTATTTTTTTGCACATGGAATTATTCACTGGTAATTAATCTTTGATTTGGCTGTGGAAAATGTCTTTCGTTGGTTAGCATTAAGAAATTATGCACAATTTTCTGAGAAAAATCCTTTTTTTTTTTTTTTTTTAATGAAAAAATATTCATTTTCGCTTCAAAATAACATCATTCAAAATTCATTCCTTTCTCTTTCATTTGGCATGAACATCATTGAATAAAAAGAAAGGCTAAATGGACCGGCGATGGGAAATACAAAAGATATGCGGCGAAAAAAAAACAATGTTGTCTGCTAAGTGTTGTTGTCATCACCCGGGTCACGGGGTGTTAAAAACAAAACAAAACTTATCAAGCCATTGTTCAAACATAGGTTATATGAAGCCCTAGTAATTGTGAACCCTTTTTTATTCACCCTTTGCTTTTATCTGGGAGTGGTGGGTTTTATTACAACTTGTTCTAAGGTTTGCCGTCCGTTTATTGCTAGCTGGCTGGCTGGCTGGCCTTTGACCTAGACGTCAAAGTCAATTAGGTTTATTTTCCCTTATCACTATTTTTAGGAAAAAAAAAAAACTTTTGGTTTCTGGTGGTTAGGAATTGCAGATAAATCTCTTGCCTTTTACTAAAGATTTCCGTGGCCAGGTGTCAATTTTTTTAACCCTTGGCAGTCATAATTGAAAATTAACAATGGATTTTGTCGCATTTTTTGAACCCCTAGGAATGTTGATTTCCTTCAAAACTCTCAATTTTATGCCTGAAATAGTTTGATTATGATCTAGGCTTTCTGATTTTCAAAAAAAAAAAAAAAAAAAATGGTTAATTTCCATTAATGGGGAAATATTTGTTTAGAACAAGAAAAAATGCAAAATTTTCACTATTTTTTTCACATTTTACCCACTGAAAAAAAATTTTTGAGTCATTTACACCAGCTAATTTTACTTTTAAATGAAAGAATATATCTTTTGCTTTCAGAAAATACCTAGTTTCATGGGGTTCAGATCAAAAGTTTCCTTGATATTCGTTTAGGTGATGATAAAACAGTCATTTTCAATATTTTACCCCTAAAAAAGTATGAAACCCATATTTGAGAGAAAATAAGCTGTGACAAAATGACTTTTGCTATTTTTGTGATGATTTTCACTTGGGAAAGAAAATTTTTACCATAGGAAACCTGAATTGACTTTATTTAAGTTCAGTGGGTCTGTAGGAAACCTCAAACAGCTGTGCTACCAAAGATGGCGTGTTTTGATTAAAAATGTTCCAATACATACAGGTACAGTATTTATATAAAAACAAAAATTAGATTCTGATTTCAGTTAAAAGTAATGCGTACTGAAAAAATTCAGCATTTTATTTGTAATGTTGCAACAGAATAATCATGCTATGGGTAGCCATGTTGCTTTCTGAAATTTCAACACCTGAAAAACTTTGGGATTTGACGTTTTTGAATTTGGTAATTAAGAGTAAAAGATACTCAACCTGTACTGCCTTACAAAAATTGAGATGTCATAGGGGAGGGGCTGTATAATAGATTTGGGGTAGGGGACTAGACGCTTACACCGGTGCTGCACACACAATTGAGGTATTTATGAAATAAAAGAATAAGCATGTCAGGACAATATGATACTTGTACTTTATAAATTAAAGTGTAATACTAGATTTTACAGTGGAAATGGTGAGATGTAACTAAGTTCTATGCTAACAGTTTATTCTGTCAAACTTCTCGCTTGTGGAACTCACTTCCAGCTTCTTGCTTTCCAGTCAATTCTGTTTTTCAAAAATTTAAATGCAATGTCAATCATTATATTCTGTCTTCTTAATTCTTGTTCTTTTATTGCCCTCTCTCATAAATTAATAAGTTTTCTCATATTCTCTAACACAGTAATCCCCTTTCCCAAATATTTCTATCTCTTCTTACTCTCCTCACCATTCTCTCTCCTTACTCTCATATTCTTTTCTCTCTCTGTACCATCTTTTCTCTCTCTCCTTACTATCTCTTTTCTCTCTCTCCTTACTATCTCTTTTCCTCTCTGTACCATCTTTTCTCTCTCTCCTTACTATCTCTTTTCCTCTCTGTACCATCTTTTCTCTCTCTCCTTACTATCTCTTTTCCTCTCTGTACCATCTTCTCTCTCTCTCTCTCTCCTTACTATCTCTTTTCCTCTCTGTACCATCTTTTCTCTCTGTACCATCTTTTCTCTCTCTCTTTTGTGCCATTATTTTCTCTCTCTCTCTACTCTCCTATTCATTCTCTTTTTATCTCTCCCCTTACTCTGTTCTTTTTTTACTTGTACTACTTTCTTGTTTTTGACTAATTTTCTTTTCTCTTCCAGAAACTCTTTTGAGGTCATGCAAACTTTTTTTGCAATCCCCCCTCCCCCCCAAAAAACGAAAACTGCAGATGAGCCATCTTTTTTATTGGTAAAAATGCAAAGTCATATGTTTTTAAAATAATCTGTTTCTTTTTTTGTTTTTTGTTTTTTTTACATGGATTTTTATTTGTAAAGTTAAATTCAAAGAATGAAAAAAAATAAAATAAAACAGAAATCAAAGGAAGGAACAATTGTTTTTTTTATTTCTGCAAGACTTTATAAAACAAAGAATTTGGCCCACATATGACTCTGAATAAAAAATACTTTTAAGAAAATATGTACATACCATATGAATGTTGGTTTGTTCAAAAAGGTAGAAAGTCACAAGTACTAAAATAACTTCTTGACTCCGTCTTCAATGTTAGACATTTTATTTAAAATTATTTGGGCATAAGTGTGCGGCACCCAGTGAGGATCAAACTCACTATACTGTTATAATGGTCTGTGCGGTTTATGAACCCTCATTCCACAACAAGGTACCCACATATATTTACTAAGTTTCACTTAATCTGGTACAAGGCCAAAATTGTGGAGCACTCAGAATTAAATTCTTTATGTTCGTAGTCTTCTGCTACATCAAGCTAAGTTTTGTGTACACATTATGTGTACATCTAACATACTATCTCCATCACACACACTCTTTCACTTTCATACATCCACTATCTCCCTTTTACACAGAAATTTTATCTCAACACACACATACACACTTTTTTCTTTCACTTTCACACATGAGGAACTTATATATCATGTTAAACACCAGTTCTCACAATTCACTGAAGTTAAGCAATGATAAGCCTAGTCAGTACCTAGATAGGTGACTACTTGAGAATGTCAGGTGTTGTCAGTTTGGATGTGTGGGTGGTGTAAGGGGTGATGGCTCAAAACCAGAGAGCCAAATTTCCAATTCCAGTTGGGTCTGTTATATTTACATATGCACAAATACACTTGGGAAACATAAGATTCCACCTCTTCTCCCCTTAACTATGGGTTAATTAGTATGACTTGTATTAGTAAATCAGTATTATCTCCCAAAAATTCTTACCACTTAAAAGATATTTTTTTGCTTTAAATAATCTGCAAAAGGGTTGATAAGCCATAAAAAACAATCAATAAATCATAAACACTCACATACATACAATTTTATATAGTATGTTGGTTCCTGTACAATCACCGAAGGTAAGCAATGTCAAGCCTGGTCAGTAGAGAGATGGATGATCTCTTGGGAATACCAGGTGCTGTAAGCTTGGATGTGATCTCCCCCCACCCAGCTATGGGTTAATTGGTAGGACTTGTATCTGTAAATTATTATTATCTCCTAAAAATTCTTACAAACTAAAAAATATTTTCTGGATTTAAATAATCAGCAAAAGGGTTGATAAATCATAAACAACAAATCAATCAGTCAACTTTCAGACAGACAACATACTATTTTACAAGCATACACATTTGTTCTGCATAAGTGACTCCTTAAGATCTATTCTGGCTTTCTTCTTATTTATGTGTCATGTCTCCTTAGGATGTAGGCGATCATAGCCCTCCACAATTTCCTGTCATTTTCTTTATTTCTAAACCCTGTTCTACCATCCATTTTCTCAAGCTCATCAAGTATGTTATGCGTGTTTTCCTCTGCTCCTCTTGCCTTCAATCTGCCCTGTGAGTGTCAGATTTTCCAAGTTCTCTTTCCTCATAATTTCTTTTTTTAATTTCTATTCCTCTTCCTATCCTAGATGTGTTTATTTGAATGATAATAATAGTAACAATAATGAGAAAAACTTCATAAATAATTTAAGTAATAATGAACACATGAAAAATTTTTTAAAGATTAATTTACCTTTTTATCAAATTGGTTGATATCATTAATGGGGAGGTGGTGTTTGATAAGCAGTAGCAAGAACATTGATATTTGGTTGGAATTTGGTGAATTTTAGTTATATGACACCACAACTTATTTTGGCCCTCACCACCACCTTTGACCTCCACAGGCCTTGATCAACTTCCTTTTGACCCCCACAGCTGGGAGTAAGGAGAAGAGATGCATGCATACCTTTTCCAAGGGAATTCACGCATAAGTGAATATAAAAACTACTACACCACCCACACATCTGATATATATAAGCATATATTAATTAAAAAATTTGCTACATCTATAAAGAAAAGTACTTTTTTAGGGTGACATATCTGTATGACTGGCCAGGCTACTAGAGAAGAATGGGTATTTTTATCATTTCAGCATATTTAGACAGATTGCCAACCATTAGCAGTACCACTGACAGCTTCCAAACAGTTTTGTCCGTCCAATTTCATTCACAAGGCTTGGGTCAACACATGCTATGATTTCCAGGTGCTAATAAAAATAACAATACAAGCTGGAATCATCTCTCCAGGATCTCATCGACAGAAGGAAAAAAGAGATTTGAAACCCAGTCCTAATGGTCAGAATGCTAATGTGCTAACTATTCAAGCAAGAAAAAATATGCACAAAAAATATTGTCAATCAGGTCAAATTTTAAGCATTTATGTTTTTTAACAAATAAAATGCAACCCAATTCAACCTGCCATATGGACATTTAGTTGGCATCTAAACCAGCTTCCCACTATAGACTTTCCACTGGTGATAATAATGACATGTCACCCTGCAGGATGGAAAACAAGACCTGTCAAAGGGTAGATGAACTTACAGTGTGACAGAAAGAGAGTCTGGGAAACACACACACACATTTTTTTTTTTTAGTGAAATTTAGTAGATTTGAATAGCAAAATTAAATCAGAGCATTTTGTTTATTGATGGGGAAATCTGATCTAGGGCAGAAATTGTACCCATTGAATCTGGGTCATCAGAAGACAATGGAAATGGTTGAATTAATTTTTATCGATTAAAAGAGCTGAGTAAGCTAGAAGGAACCTTGGAATTCACATGATTTTGGTTGAAGAAGCCAGAACCCCCGTGATAATTGCGTGCGAAGTAGTAGGGCCAAGGGTCAGTTATAACCAGCCAGGTTTATCTATATAAACGCATAGTTATGCTGAAAAAGGCATAAAAAAAAGAAAGACTGGAGAAAATTCTTGAAGAGAGAATTGGCCCGGGCAAGCGTTGGGAGGAGGAACGCCACTATAACTTTAAGCCCTGCACAGAAATCGTTATCCCTCCATCGCAAGAGTCATATCATTCTGAAACAGTTTAACAACAAGATAATCACATACACTCTCCATGTGTCTAGAATCCAGTGTATGTATCTATTCTTTTCTGCTATATAAAAGACATTACCAATTCAACCATTCAGTCGATGTTTGTCTGGCTTTCTGCAGATATTAATTTCTTTTTTTGCTGCATTCTAAATTTCTTAGCGCAAACTTCCCAGCTGTGTCTACATCTTCAGTCGACCGTGAATGGACAGACATCACTTCTGCTTTCTGGATCAAATAAAACACAACGTTGGCAGGAGGCAGGATTAAACCAGCGGACCGGTCGAATAATCTACGGATGCTCAGGGGACCTATGGCCACTCCCTTAAGTTCGGTTAGGACTGAGTAGACACCTCAACCCAGAGAGTAAGACGTCGGAGGTTGAGGGGCTAGGGCGAAAGTGTTAGAACAGGTATCAGCCACATATATACATATATATATATATATATATATATATATATAGCTAGGATGGAGTGTCAAGCCTTGAATGGCAACTTTTCTAGGTGTCTTGATAAAAAGACTTGGTACTTGAACTAAATTTGACAGACACAGGACATATTAAAAGCAAGAATTTCAGTCATATCACTCAGTTTTTCAGGGTGATATATCCATATGAGTGGCCAGGCTACAGGTGGGAGATGAGTGTTTTTATTATGTTACCATCTCTAGACAGATTGCCAACCAAGGCCACAGAGCTTCTATCTGTCCATTACCAGTGCCACCAACAGTTTTTAAACAGTTTTGTCTGTCCAATGTTCACTCACAAGGTTTGAGTCAACATGTTGCATGGTTTCCAAATGCTTCCAAACAGTTCTACAAGCTGGAATCATCTCCCCTGTACGATACCCTCAAGAAGTCGCCTCTTTGAATAATCAACTAGAGTGTGATTTGAAACCTATAGCTATAAGTAATAAGAAAAAGAAAAGAACAGGGCAAAAAAATAATATAAAGCAAGCAAACAATATATGCAAGGCAAATTAACATAACAAGGCAAAATAACAGTAATATGACAAATGTTCAAACTAAGAATTGGGGTTCATGTACAAGAGCAAATTCAGATAAACGAACACAGCTTTCTGACTTCAAAACAAGATAGACTGGGACTTAGTAAGATGAAACTGAGAACTGGCCTATTTTATTGGAGAGGAAGAAATCCCAGCATGCATTTGTGTGTTTCTGCCTATAACTTGGGGAGGGGAAAGTACTTTGCAGTCATTCAAACAATTGTATTGGAACCAACAAAGTACTCATATTACCATTAGCATAGTCTAGGAATAGACATGACAGTTCTTTAAAATACAGAATATCAGGCTTACCAAAACCCATTATTTCATAATGAACAAACTACTACACTACTGTAGTCCTGGGTATGACAATAGACTACATCTGGCAACAAGACCTCTGATTGGGAAATTAGAAGTTTTGAGAATAAAGTTGATAGACAAAAATGGAAAATTATTTATGAAGCCATGAAATAGTAATGTATTTTAGAAGTACTAATTGTCCTGATTCCTAACTCGGTCAGTTAATGGCGGTCATATGTTTTTCTCTGAATGACTGAATCTTGATTGTCAAAGACTTTTGAATAATGATGATCAATTGAAATTATTGGAATAATTTCAAGTAAAACCTGATGCCGATATCAAAAATTTGATGTAAAAGACTGTTTGCAACCACCACACCATTTTTTTTCTATGTCCAGTTGTCAATTTCTGTCTTATCAGGTAATTCATCACTAACTTTTGTGGAAAATTTTGCAGGTTTTGATGTGAAAATTTTTCCCACCAATTCTTGAATCTGGTTTTCATGAAAGAAAGTTTACCCCCATGAAAATGTTTTGCATCGATCAAAAAAAGTAACAATTGATTGATGCAAGCTCAGGTGAATATGAAACAACTGAATCTGAAAATTTTTCATGCATTATTCTTGCTGAATGCAGCTATCTAGACAGGAGATCAAATATTTCCTCTTATTTATGCATACATGCATACACATACATACATACATACATACATACACACACTACTCTTACTCAAGCTTTCCATCAGCAGGCCAATGATCACCCCCACCCCTGGTTCATTCCAATTTTCAACCTTGTTGATGTTCACCAATAGCTCAGGAAGAATACACTGTATACTCACAAGGTAATACGATGAAAGAAAAAAAAAATGCCATGCAGAGAAATAAGAACGCAAACCCTGTTCTCCATATTATATGTAGATGTTTTATTCAGCGTGTCCGAGTGGGATCCTAGGTGATACTTGGGACAACTTTTATATGAGCACTTCCCACTACCAACTCCTTACCCATCTACTCGTCTTGACATGGTAGCTGGCAATATGAAATGGAAGCTTCAAAACTGACATGTTTACATTTATCTTCCACAAGGGGTGGACTGGCACATTCCCGAATCCCAAGCAGGACTATTTCCAGTTATGTTGCCACTTGCTCCCCAAAATCCTCTCATACATCCCTTTAATTCCACATTATCCTTTGGTCAAAGTGGATGCCACTTAGAAGACAAAAATTCAAAGGGAATTAGCTGCTGGTTCACCAGATAGAAATACTTGAGAGAGAGATAAAAGCACCTCTTCCCCTTTCTATGTGAGTGTCTATAGTATAACATTATGTACAGTGCCAGTACATATTAGTGTACTCCAAATTTATTCTTAACTGTTACAAATGGTAAATAGTTATGCTGCTACATTAGTTGCATTACAATTGGTTTCCAAAAATGAAAATTACTTATGATACAACTACGTACATATTGAATAAGTCTTTGAGTTTCGAAAACACCGAAATAATTCTAATCAAAACTCTTTCAACAGGAGAATCTTTGATACCTAGATTTTATCAATTTAAGCATCATACTAGATTGTTAGCAAGGTCTCATCATTTTACAGTTGAAATGGCTAAATGTAACTAAATCCATCATTTGCCCCAGTTAACAATGGACTTGAGATCATTTTGAATATTGGCTGCCAATTTGACTTTGTCGAAATGATCGGCCTTACAATTGAGGCAAGAGTAAATAGTTGTGTCGTCAGTTTAGATACTAAGTTGAGAGCTGATGTCATTGGAAAGGTTGTTAATGAAGATTAAAAACAGCATAGAATCAACGATGGAGCCCTGGCGGACACCAGTGTTAGTACAAAAGGATCTAGATGAGTGGCCATACACGATAACATTCATTTCACAATTGGATAGAAAAGACTGGGTCAGCTCAAAAATGTGCCTGGAGACACCATAATTTTTCAGCTTGTGGGGAAGACCTGTATGCCAGACAATGTCAAAGGCTTTAGAGATGTCCCATGCTTCAGCCCTGGCTTCACCATTTTTAGCTAGAGTATAGTAGACTCTTTCTGTAATTATCGACATTACATCAGCAGTTGATCTGCAGAAATGAAAGCTGTATTGCTTGTCTGAGAAAAGGCCCTGCAATGAGAGATGATGAACCAATTCAGCACTGAATAGCGTCTCCAGGAGTTTCTCAGAGGTAGAAATCTAATAGGCCAAGAGTTGGATCTTGTATACTCTTGTTCTTGTAACGGCATTCACCCGAGGTGGGTTGAGCTGGCTCCAATATTGGAGTTTCATGGGAATTTGGAATTCACAAGCGGTCCCCAACCCGCATGTATAGCACATGAGATTTCATTATAGTGGTGAAGGTTTCGTGCAGGACCATCCACAATTTTTTGAAGGCCGATTACAGAGACCTGGTGCACTACATGCCACAAGGTCCCCAAACGACCCTCCGCAGGTTTTGAATTCAGAGTTTTTCCTTCTCCTAGACCAGTTGCCATCCAAGGCTATAGAACCCAGTCTGTCCCGCTATTTACCCATAGCTGGAGGGAGAAGAAGAGAATTCACACCTTTCCCAAGGGTATTAGCACGTAAGCGAATGTAATGGATTCAAATGGAATTCGAACACGGCTCTCCAATTCTTCAATCCAAGCCGCTATCCATTACTCCACCGTGCCTCTTTGAGAGTTGGATGGGGTTGGACTGTTCACCAGAGTTCTTAAAACCTGGAATAACAATGACTTTCAGAATGCAGGAAAGCAGCAAGGTATTTATTATACATTACAGAGAGAACAGGAGCCAGTAAGTTTCGTTGAATTTATATTTTGGAATACAGTTCGATTTGAGAAATTGTAGGATATTATATGGATTAATATTATGAAAGAGTTCTTTCATTGATTTTGTTTAGGGTATCAACATCTCTATGGGTTATTTAATGCCAAAATCTAAACATTCTGACAACAATGTTATGACTTCAAGTAAATATATTTTGAACACAACTGTATACTTTCAACTACCAATGTAAATCATCTTTGTCGCCATATTTGTTACAACATTTCGGCCCTTGTATGCTTTGGCCTTCTTTAAGTGGTTGGAATGATGAACTGAACCCTTTATTTCGCTCACTGGGGTAGACTGTTCTAGTTCCACGGGCTATGTTTAATGGATGTCAGTTATCTCCTGTTAATTTCTCTTTTAATTTCTTAATTTAATTTCTCAATCTTAGCCGGGTATTGAACTCACAGTCTTTGGGTCCAGTCACTGGATCTAACCAACACCTTTATCCACTGTTCCATGTGTCCTTGAGGACATCTGTGTATGAATTTCTGGATATTATAAACCTAATGTCTTCAGCAACCATTTTTACCAGTGTTCATATTGCAATTTTGCTGTTATCATTACATGTTTTTACCAGAGATCATATTGCAACTTTGTTGTTATTATCGCTTTTCTCTGGCACTCCTTATTACTGGTGCCCATATTGTATTTATTTCTATGCTTGGTCAGCTCAGGCCTAGTGTATGTGCTGATTCCTTAAGCTTATGAATTCTCCAATAGTGTTCCTTGTCTATGATCTCAACCTGATGTCTGTCGGGAGAAATTGTGTTAGCATGGTGACTGCAAAAAACATGACAAATATCATCATGACATTTAAAGATGAGGATATTAGAGTGAATGAACTGCTGAGTTGTCATCACACGTCCCAATAACTCATCATTTTTGTGCAGGAATATTTTTGGAGGCAGCATTCAAAGAGTTTGTCTTTGGGTAACATGACTCTGCAACAGTCATAAAAATGTCTGAAGTAATCGGTAAGCTGTTGGCATTACCTGAGCAATAAATAGGTGAAGACTCAGAAATAGAGGAGAAAGTGATGGAAAATGTAACCCAAATAATGAATCCAGTTGAAGGTTCACCCCATACAGAAACTGACTTTCATTCTTGACTGTTGCTTACCGTCTAGCATTTTTGTTCCATTTTAGAATATGAGTGATCATGGCTCTCTACAACACAATTTTACATTGCACTCAGATTTACTTTGTTGAAAGAAAATATTTTGGTTTGGTTTGTTTGTTTTACGGCATAGCTACCGCAATGAGTCATTTAATACCGACAACTTTTTTTTCCTGGTAATATTTTTTTGTTTTGTCAAAAATCTATTTCTGTTAATATTTTTTCCTAAGTCTCTAAGCTGTTCAAACATAAAAGCATTTTCTTTCCCTCTAGCATATGCTGAAAAAATGTGTCAGTGTCTTCAAACAAATCATCTCCAACGATAACAGCTCAGATGGTCAGTGAATCTTTGCCAATGATCAGTCTTTTTTAAACTGTAGCTTTTTCTATGGACCACCTACCCAAAGACTTTAACTCAACTAAAATCTATTTATTTTTTCTATCTTTTTAACACTTTTGAATTCATATACATGTATTTGTAAATACAAATTATTTATTTAACAGGCATACAAATGTTTCTTTATTTTTATTATTGTTTGAAATATACAGACTAAAACAGATTTTTTGCGATTTAACAAGATTATAAAAATGTGAACCAACTACAATGCAATATTATTTACCATTTTAGAAAGATATCGAAAAGAAACCCTATTTCCAACACAATTACATACCCACATACAAACCATATTAAAACACATACAAAATTTTCTTTCTACTCAATAACAGACAATTCTCAAATGAAAAGATTTCCCAATGCAACACACACCATTTAAATCAAAGTATCTTTTGGTTATAAATTAACATCATGTGATATATCTGACCAACCAGAGAAAATCAAAACTATTTTTCTCAAGCCTACTTTAAAGAAATATTTCTTATAAAACCCCCACAGATTTTGACTTTCAGGAGCAGAGATGCAACTATCTTCAAGCTGTTCAAACACAAAATGTGGCTACATAGCCCCCCGCAAATGTTGAAAGAAACACTGACTTCAAATAAATCATCTCCAGCAACAACAGCTCAGACGGTCAGTGAATCTTCACTGATGATCAAATTATTTTTTTTAAACCGCAGATTTTTCTGTGGACCGACTACCCAAAGACTAATGCAACTAAAGAATGATCACAGCAAACAATTTACGTATTTTTACCACTTTTTTTGAGAATGCTAGGTAAAAAGAAAAATTATCACTATTTATATTATTCATACTATTGTCCTCATCTTTGTGGCCATATTTATCACAATGTTTTGGACGTTGTATGCTCCAGCCTTCTTCAGGTGATTGGAATGTTAAACTGAACCCTTTATTTTTGCTCACTGGGGTAGACTGTTCTAGTTCCATATCTAATGGATGTCAGTTATCAGTTATCTCCAGTTAATTTCCCTCTCCAAGTTCTCCAACAGGTATTGAACTCACACACTGGATCTAACTAATGCATTTATCCACTGTGTCATGTATCCTTGAGGACATCTGTGTATGAATTTCTAGCTATTATAAACCTATTGTCTCCAGCATCATTTTTTTTATCAGTGCTCATATTGTAATTTTTCCTGTTATCATTGCATGTTTTTAACAGAGCTAATATTGCAATTTCTGTTATCGCTTTTCTCTGGCACTCCTTATTACTGGTTCCTATATTTTATTCATTTCTATGCTTGGTAGACAGATACTGAAGAAAAATTAAATTTAAAAATATCCCAGTGAAAAAGTCCATTAATTGTGACCTTAAACTGAGAATATATAAAGATTTCTTTTTAGTGTATAAAAGGTTTAATATTTGTTTTTTCGTACCCAAGTTTATAAATATTGTTCAAATTGGTAAGGCATCCGTTTATCTTGTGAGATAAAATGTAGAATCCTGTTTAGCCAAAATTCAACCCTTTGGTGCTGAGACTGAAGTGACCTCTCCAGGGTTTAAGCCTGGATGATGGTATATGGAAGTTGTGTGCTGACCAGAGTACATGGCCTCATTCTCGGCCATACTGACAAGATCCAAAGAAATACAGGGCATTATATTTAGGGACAGTTTGGCTGCAGGAATTGCTGGAAAGTTGTCAGAGTTGACAACTGTTTTTGGGGCTTCATTCTGGGTTTTTTTAGATTTACTTCCATAGCTTTTTCTGTTGTTTGGATATGATCACAAGGCAGCGGAGGTTTAAAATGATGGTTTTCCTTCTCCTAGATGGGACTGCATTCCTTGGCTGTTGAGCTCCATCTACTCAGAGCAGCCGGCACCGGTTGTCCATCCTCACCCATTCTCTGGCTATAGCTGGACTTATTCGTTGGAGGCTATTTGAGATGCATGCCACAGAAGCATTTTATAGAGAGTGAGAGCTTATCAACATTATAACTGACAAATTTTGGAACATATATAATGAACATATATACCTTACATGTTTTAGAAGCTCGACCCCCCCCCTCACAAAAAGAGGGGTATAAGACAAGAAAATTTAATTGTAAAGTGAAACAACAAATTTATATACATTTTCTATTGTTTGGATATGATCACAAGGCAGCGCAGGATTAAAACCATGGTTTTCCTTCTCCTAGATGGGACTGCATTTAATTTGCTGTTGAGCGCCATCTACCCAGAGCAGCTGGCATCAGTTGTCAGTCCTTGCACATTCTCAGACTTGGAGCTGGACTTAGTTGTCAGAGGTTATTTGAGAATCATGCTACGGGAAGCATTATATTTATATATATATATATATATATATATATATATATATATATATATATATATATATAAAATATTATGAATTAATTGATTTAAAATATGTTTTTTCCCGCTACACAGTTCTAACCATGTTTCAAAAATGGAAGCTAAAAGCCCCAAATTTAATTTTGTAATTAAATTAAAGACATTAGTTCATTTCATCCTCAAGCGAATTTTGGAGTAACTTAAAATTACTGGGTTTTAAAGACACAGCTAAAATCATAATTCATGTTTCCAAGGTTACAGATGAATCCAATTTACCAGACGAGGGTTGTCTCGGTGTCTATATTTTAATGTATCAGTTATTGATACGTTTTGGTAGTGGGTAGGGATGTATTTTTCAATGAAATCTAACATCCGTTAAAAGCGTGTCGTCTGGATTTTAAAAAAAAAAAATTTTTTTTTATTGTTAACAGCTAAAATTCTTACGGCATTTTTTTCCTCATATATTTAAAGATTTTTGAGGGTGTTTAGGTAAGAATACTTTTTATTTAACTACAATTTGAAATATTTTTACTTTTAATTTTTAATATACTATATTTCATTCAAGAACAATTAAATGTAATTAGAATCCCTTACAGTTTGTAGAATTATTATCACATCAAGTATATTACAAATTTTTTTAAATTTTATATTTAAATATTATTTGAGTAAAATTTTCATTTCTCTGATTTAGTAAACTTTATTTATTTAATTACAATTTAAGAAGTTGAGGTTAGAATTCATTTTAATGAACTACAATTTTAATTACCACTTTAAAATATTTTCATTATTAGTTTTTATAGACTACATATTTCATTTAATAGAAGTAAATCTATTAGAATTACTTACATTTAGTAATTATTTTTCTATATCAAGTATATTTATATTACGATTTTTTAAAATTTTTATATTTAAATATTATTTAAGTAAAAATTTTTTTTTTTCCCTCACTTATGGCAAAAACAGCAAATTCATTTCTCTGATTTGGTAAACTTTTACTTATATATATAATATATGTATACATATAAAATAATATATAATGTACATATATACATTACAGTTTTTAAAAGTTCACAAAAAATAAACGTTTTTTTAAATAAAACATTAGGTAAACAAAAACACTAGAAAGCAAGACAAATAACAAAATAGTCTCACATAAATAAACACAAATATCAAAATGTTTGTTAATTTGACAAGTTAAATTGGTATATAGAAGCTGTCATAATCAGCCTCTTGCAATAGAGATGAAAACCCCATGAAATAGGAAAAGCATACTGAGAAAAGCCATAAATATTAAATAAATTGCTATACCTGGTGTTAGACACTGTGAGAAAGAAAAATTATTCAAAACCAATGATAAGATTCCAAGAGTTATCTCCCTTGTGTGAACTCTATTGCCCAGATATAAAAACCATTATGTTCACCTGTTGTGTTGCAATGTTTGATACCAAAATGATGTTAAAATTTCTCCTTCTGTCTTCTTCATAATGATATGTACACTCAGAACTGACATTCTATTACCTTTAATTCAGATTAAATGACAAGAAAGCCTGAAGTTCCTGCATATTCCAGACTTGTTTATGCGAAGACTGCAGATGTTGTACAGTCATAGCTTGGTTAGTATGTTAGATGTGTTTCTCAACAGCACAGCATCATTATAGCATAAATAAAGATGCTAACTTGAGAGGCTATTTTTGACAGTGATATTAATACAAATAAAGGTGATAGATACTACCAAACAAATAAAGGATAAAAAAAATATGTATAAACTTGTGGATAGACAGAAATTTTGCAAGCAATTTGTTTTTGTTTAACAGACTCAACCACTATGGGTTATTTAATACCCAGATCTAAATATTTTCATACACAATTTTTTTTTTTTTTTTAAAGATAATAATGGTTTTAGTGATACAAGTTTTACTAATTGACCCATAAAAAAAAGAAGAGATGGGTTCATACCTTCATTTGGTTACCTGTGGGGATCTATAGGAGTGTTGCAGTGTACGATAATGGGTGTGTCCCCATTCACATAAATACAGTAGTAAATACTGTATGTTGGTCTGCAGTTGGAGATTTGTCTCCAGCTGTGCTGGTCAAACTCTCTGCCTCTGGGCAAAGAGGATCCCCAGATGAGGCAATATTGAAGGGCAGAGTCTTGTCTTGGGAAACGGCTACCTGATCCTGTTTTATACAGGGTCTACGTGGAATTTTTAGCCATGCCTATAGGCTCAGATACTCCACATTAAATTCGGCCTTGTGCCACATCTGATTGCATGGGGCAGTTGGTAGATATCCTGCAGTTGGAGATTCATTGTGGAATTCACTTGACTCGTAGCAGTTGACTACTTCTACATGCTGTTGCCATTGGTGAATCTTATATGTGTTGTTCTAGTCCTAAGTATTATCATTCATTAGCAACCTTTGTATGATTATTCTATCCAGTAACCTTCCCTAGGTTACAAGCAGAGTGAAAGATAGTTGCATACATTTTTTAATAAATTATTTCATCCTAAACAAGGCGCTAAAGCCACCAAGACACAATCGTTTACTGACAATGAAAGACAATAGAGTGATTGTAACTGAGAAAAACATGTCTGAAGAGAAAGGATGACAAAAAACAGGATTCAAGGAAGCAGAAAATGATGACCACCACAATGCAACCAGAGAATGTTTACAAGACACCAAATTTCCAAAAGACATATCCTAACATGACTTGGGGCCTCTTTTGCATGTGTACTGATATGCATTTGCCACACATTATTAAGGAGAGAGAACAATAAATGGACGGGAATTAAGACAGAAGATGACAATTAAAATTACATTTAAATTTTTGAAGTTGACTGGGAAGCAAGAAGCCAAAACAATGTTCCACAAGCAAGAAGTGTGAGAGAAGAAACTGTTAGCATAGAACTTACAGTTACACCTAGCTATTTCAACTGTAAAATGATGAGACCTTGCTACCAATCTAGTACTACAATTTAATACATAAAGCCGAGGTACCATAGTGGAAATCACATCAGAACAATTACTATGAAAATATTTATAGAAAAGGCAGAGGGAAGCTACATTATGGCAGCCTGGTCATTATTATTAATATCTGACATTTATTTCTCTTATTTCTTTATAGCAACAAGTAGTCAAGGTACCAAAGAAGGAAGCTCATCAGAACAATTGTCATAAAAATATTTGTAGATAACACAGGGAAGTTATGTTAGTATGAAAATGATTGAAGTCAAGATGCTAGGTCAGGATTGATAACATTGCAGATTCTTTGGATTTTGTCAAGCATCTCTAGACACATAGCAGATGCACCAGACCCGATATGACAACAATATTCAATGCTGTGATGAATAGGAGACTTATGTGTAAGATAGATTTGAGAGATATGCTAACATTAATGCAATCTCATTGATTTCGTATTTTATATGTTATCAACCTTTTGCAGGTTATTTAAAAGACAGAAAACATTCTTTGATTGTAAGAATTTTTTTTTGAGATAATAATAGTCATACAAGTCTTAATAATTAAGAAGAGGTGGGTTCATATCTTTTCAAAGGTATTTGATGTAAGTGTATACAACAAACCCAACTGGAATTGGAACTCTGCTCTTCGATTCCAATTCGTTATCCATTACACCAGCCACACATCCAAGGTTATAGTACCTGGTATTCCTAAATGGCCACCCATCTGACCAGGCTTAACTTCAGGGATCATACAGGAAACAGTGTTTCAATGTAATAGGGTTTCAGGTTCTATACACATGGGAGTTCTGGATTGGTCAGAAAACTGTCCAATCACAGCCCATCTTCCCACTAGCTGAGAATAATATATGAAGCTCTTGGTCTCTTTTTGCTTCCAGGATATAGACGGACAACAAGGACTCATCTGTCTCTCTTCTGACACCACGTGCCAGACTTTTCCAAAAGCATAACTTTTATCATTCAATAACAAAATAACAAAAAAAAAAAAAAAAAGTAAAAGTCTTACCTGTTGTATATTGTTTCTCAAATAAGTGCTATGTTTAGTATATATTTGGACTATTTTTATTCTTTAGACTTATTGATAACTCGCAGTATAATCAGGTCTTTCATTTCTGGGAATTTTGGAGCAGTTTAAATTTGAAGACAGCCCATCCAAAAAAAATCAATATTAGTAACAACATTTGGATGCAACTGAGGCACATCCCCAAGGGGGGGGGGGTTTAATTTGAATGGGGGGGGTAACAATTTGAATGGGGTTGGCCCTGAAAAGGGAACTGTATAATAATAATAATAAATATTATTGCAATAATTTAAACTATTTATTTTTTATTAAAGTTTTTATGAA
This sequence comes from Acanthosepion pharaonis, assembly GCA_903632075.3. Classification (NCBI taxonomy): domain Eukaryota; kingdom Metazoa; phylum Mollusca; class Cephalopoda; order Sepiida; family Sepiidae; genus Acanthosepion; species Acanthosepion pharaonis. The sequence continues at coordinate 627,392 of CAHIKZ030001026.1, forward strand.
TGATATATATCCAAGAACAGTAAATAGTAAAATGTTGCCGAGAGTTATAAAGGACAGGAAGTAGTGGAGAGCCATTTTCACTAAAAACTTGAACTCAAAACCAGCACTGAAGATTTCCATTAAATTGCCAGATGTTCAGCCATGTGTGTAAACTTGAGGACAAGAACAACAGGGAACTGTAGGGGTTTGCTAGTCACACACCTCTGTCAAGTCAGGGGGTGACCAAATTTGTAGGGGTTTGCTAAAACCTTACTGCATTTATATTAACACATATGTAACAAAATAAACGACAAGAAAATAAACAAAGTTCAAGGCAAAATATCCATTAACAATGAATAGATTATAATATATATATATATATATACGCACACAATAACAAGTACAATATATTTATTGAGTGTAATATTTTAAATTGTTTAATTGTTTTTGTGTTTGATGATTTGAATGTCATATTTTGGCTCAAAAAGTTGTATGTTGTTACAATGTATGCTCAAATATTAAAAAAAATAATTCAAATTGCCATATTAGCAAAAAAATGCACACTTAAATTTAAAAAAAAAAAATCAACTTTAGTGTTGCGACTGCACATTCCAAAAGTTTGTATCTGTTAACAATAACATATTTAAAAAAAAAAAAAAAAAAAACAGATTTTGATTTGCATTATAAATTTTTCATCTCGGATGCTACCTGAATTTTACCAAAAACAAAATAATTAATGCCTGAGGATGACTGAATGTACAGTTGAAAGTACTTGCATATTAAAAAAAAGACCATATACAGTTTATAATTTTTAAAAACAAGGATCATAACATTCATAGAGTGATTTGTAGGTTAATGCACCTTTAAAATTTTTTTTTTAAAAACAGTTTATGTTTGCAAATAATTTGTGTGAATTTCAAAAGACTTACTGAGAGTTTGAAAGGGTTATCTTTCTTTGATCAGATATGGACCTTCCATTGAGGAGTTTGACTTGCATCCTCTCTCCTGTCGTTGCAGTGCAGGCCGCTTTCTAAGGCATGCAACGATAAACGACATCAGAAGAAGAGGTCTGGATACAGCTAGGTTCCCTTTCCAAATCGAACCCATAGGCCTCAAACATGAAGGAAAGCAGCCAGATGGCATTACCATTTTCCCTTTTAAAAATGGGGAAGTTGTTGATTTGGGATGCGACTTGTGCTGATACATTTTCGACCGGTAATTTTATCAGGTTCACAGTTGAGCCAGGGTCTGTCACCTGGGATGCAGAGATCAAAAAAATATTTAAATATTCTTCCCTTGCTGATAGATTTTTTTTTTACTTATGTGGCAGAGGAGACTTTTGGGGTTATTGGCCCTCATTCGATGACATTCTTTCGGAAGGTTGGTGTCTCGATTAAGGGGATGAGCCTCGCGAAACAGAGTGACACTTGTAATGTGTCTTACTGGCGATGGTGCGAGGTAATGCTTTCTCCATCATTACGGCTGGCAGAGGATAGCAAAAAAAAAAAGTTTTGTTTATAGTTACTTTGATCAGATATTTTATATTGACTTTGGTTGTGTATTAAAATTATATGCTTGTTTGAAATAATATATATTGCAAACTGAGTATTGTGTTAAAAATAGGTTTTTAATGTGAAGTCTGAATATTGGAATAATGACACGCATGGACTGACGTTGGGTAAAAAATTTCCCTTCTTGTGGAAAAAGAATGATTTAAGTGTCGCTTAAATAAGAAAAGTGTCACGTGACAGGCTCACAGTGACTTGGCAAGACTGTCTTTTTCATTCAATTCAGACATAATCAAAAACAGGTCATCTCTTATCTTTCACATTTAATAAAAAAATCAGAACATATCATTCCATATTTCTGCTTTGGGCCTATTTTAATAGTTTTTGAAAAGAATGAATGTTCACAGGTCTGTAGGATTAAAAATCCTAAAGTGTACACATACTAAGATATGTGAAAATAATACAAGAGAAAACATAGAAAGTGGTTTCAATATCATGTTTGGTACTATATATATGAAAATTCAGGTATGACTAAAAATATATCTAAAAAGAAAATACGAATAAAGATAAAAGAAAAACGTATCTTAGCCAATACATTTTTTTCTCTAATGGATTTTATCATAACAAATCTAAGGACTTTCTTTTGCAAAACGAATTTATAAACAAAAGTAAAATTATCGTTATTTTTTCAGAATTTCTTAAATTTAAGAATGCTCATAAAGATTCTTCAGGCTAACTGTAAAAGTCAAGGTAAACTATGGAGGATGCTACGAGATGATATTTATGTAAACTATGGAGGATGCTACGAGATGAAATTTATGTAAACTACGGAGGATGCTAAGCTATGTAATTTATAGAAAGTATGGAGGATGCGATGTAATTTAATGGAGGATGCTAATTTATATAGAAAGTATGGAGGAAACTATGGAGGATGCTGGAGGATGCGATGTAATTTATGTAAACTATGGAGGATGCTAAGCGATGTAATTTAATGCCTAATAAACAAAATTTATCCTGACTTCTCAGTTAACCTTATTTCTATTTATGAGCATTCTTAAATTTAAAAATTCTTAGAATCTAACATTTTTTTTTAATTTTTTTTACTTCTGTTTATAAACACTTGTAAAATAAAACCCTTACATTTATCTTCATAAAGTCCATCAGAGGATGAAATGTGTGTCAGTTAATTTTCCTTTCATCTTTATTCTTATTGTCATATAGGGAAAAAAATGAGTAAGTATCAACACTGACGTTCAAGCATGACATTCTGGACTTATGAATATATGTATTCCACCAGGTGTATAAATAGTAGTGTCAGGCTACTGACTGATGTGATTATTGAGTGGAACTATCCAGTCGAATTAGTGTGAATTCGTGTGCGTAGAGGATTTGGGTTTTGATTTAGGATTTACCAGACATTAAGCTGAGCCACACTACTAACAAGGTATTTACTGAAATGGTTAATTATCTTTAGTTGACTTTTACTTCTTTGTTCTTGTTAAGTATTTATTTGTGGTTGTAAATAAATAGTTTTAATTTAACATTGAAGTCTCGAGTTATACTTAACAATAATGGCCACCATGCATCACAAAACATGTTATTTCTAAAGAAATGGGATTATTTATTTATTAATTCAACATTTTCATCACTTAAACGTTATTTTTTACCCGTATTTGAGTAGATGCTCAGTTTTTTTTTAATTTTTAAAAAGTATATTTATTATCTCCCTTGGCAGGAGAAACCCTCATTAGATCTGTCGTGCATGTACCAAATCAGCCACAAAGGGCATTAACCATCAAGTAAGGCTGAATAGTGCCTTTAAGCAAAATTCTTTTTATCATATAGTCTTGAAATTTCATATCTGCTAAGTTTCATATCTTAAATGCAAACAAAGCAATTTCTAAAGAAGTAATTTTGTTTTTTTTTATTAATCCAGACATGTTTTTTCACTTATTTTAAGTTTATTCAAAATATTTTGGAAATGTGTTATGTTTTGGTATTTCAAATTCTGGTTGTGGCATTAGTGGACATTTTTTTTTTATGTCTGTCTAGTAGTGTGTCTTTATATATCATAAAAAATCAATTTGTACAAAGCAATAATATATAGCAATTTTAATGTGATTAATGGTGAAATCACTTCACTAACATAACTTAATAAGACATTAACTTACTATCAATTCCTTGAATAAGATCCTTATATATGTTGTCAGGTGGAAGATACACTTCAAAACATACATTCCAATGTCAATAAATAGATTAATTTTAAAGAAACATCTTTCAGTCTGCAAATATTTCATCTTAGTGTTTGCCTATGTATGGGAAAATTGTGTCCTGAAGATGACAATTTGAGATTGTCAAAAGGACTTGGCACGTGTCTTCCATCTGATAACTTGAATATATTATTCAAGGATCTGTCTATATTTCTGAGGTGAGGTATTATGTACACTGTTTACATTATTTGGACTATTGTCCTCATCTTTGTCGCCATATTTATCACAACGTTTCGGCCACTGTATGCTCCAGCTTTCTTCAGGTGGTTGGAATGTCGAACTGAACCCTTTATTTCGCTCACTGGGGTAGACTGTTGTAATTCCATGCATCATGTCTAATGGGTGTCAGTTATCTCCTGTTAATTCCACTCTACAAGTTCTCCACTCCCTTAACCAGGTATTGAACTCACACTCTTTGGGTCCTGTCACTGGATCTAACTAACGCCTTTATCCACTGGGCCATGTGTCCTTGAGGACATCTGTGTATGAATGTCAAAATTGCAATATGAGTACTGGTAAAAAATGATTGCTGAAGACATTAGGTTTATAATACCCTCAAGGACACATTGTACAGTGGATAAAGGTGTTAGATCCAGTGACAGGACCCAAAGAGTGTCAGTTCAATACCTGGTTAAGGTGGTGGAGAACTTGGAGAGGGCAATTAACAGGAGATAACTGATAACTGACATCCATTAAACATGGCACGTGGAACTAAAACAGTCTACCCCAGTGAGCGAAATAAAGGGTTCAGTTTGACATTCCAACCACCTGAAGAAGGTCGAAATGTTGTGATAAATATAGCAACAAAGATGAGAACAATAGTCCGAATAATGTAAATATTATTCAAGGGTTTGATAGTAAGTTAATGTCTCATTAAGTTCTGTTAAAAAGTATTATAAAAATAAGTATAAATATAGTTTATTTAAAAAAGTAGCAGGGTACAAATAAAAAGATTAAAAATTGACAAGTTTTTCCATCTCACTGAAGCAGACATTAAACATACGAGAGCATTATTATCTTCTCTATCTTTTTTTTTCTTTTTCTGGATATCTGACTTTATGAATTTAAGCATAGTACTAAATTGGCAGCAAAGTCTCATCATTTTACAATTGAAATGACTTAGATATAATCATAAGTTCTATACTAACAGTTTCTTCTCTTACACTTTTTGTCTGACGAACACTCTTCCGGCTTCTTGCTTTTCAGTCAACTTTGATCTTCAAAAATTTGTCACAAGTACATCTAAAACAATCAAACCAGCCAAAACTTGAATGAGGAATTTACTCTTTAGGAATTACCAGAATAAATACATTGGAGAAACTTCAAGAAGTTTAAACAATAGACTATATGAACACAAAAGGGATATTTTAAATACCAACACATAAAATGCATTGGTTGTTCACTGTAACAGACCACAATTTTGACAGAGGGAATGCTACTTTGATTAAAAAAAGAAAATCTACAGAGACAAAAATATATTAGAAGTGAAAACTTTCTATAGATGAACAATCAGATATTAATATCATTTTTCAATGAGACAATGCTCCTACTTTGCAAAATCTATGAAAATGTGGGTTGAAAACAAGTCCATCAGATTTCAGATTTGGCTTGGTCAAAATTCATATCACATTGCAAAGGCCATGAAAACTTGGCTTGAAAACATCCTCCTGTAGAACCACATTTCTGTTGACTCAAGTCTCTTCTTTAAATGTGAAAAGATTGTGTAGCATTCACTGGCATATAGGAGGACTAATACTACATGACAGTTCTTTTATTTGCTTCTAATGAAATTTTCCTATTTCTTAATACGTTGCTTAGCTTTTAGAAGTCATCTTTTCCACCTTTGGATTTTGTTATTGTATTTTTCTTCTTGACCTGGTATCTTGGCTTCAGTCACATTCCCACCACTGAAATGTAGCTTCCCTCTGCATTTTCTAAAAAAAAAAAAAAAAAAACAAACCACCAGCCAAAACCTGAACTTTAGAAATTACCAGAATGAATACATTGGAGAAACTTCAAGAGGTTTAAAGAATAGACTATATGAACACAAAAGGGATATTTTAAATAACAACACATAAAATGCATTGGATGTTCACTGTAGCAAAATAGATAATAGTTTTGCTATAGGGAATGCTACTTTGATTAAAAGAGAAAATAATCAGACAAAAGTGTCTGGAAAGTGCCTTGATGGCTAGTCCAGCCACAATAAATTTGCATCCAGGCTCTTACAATACATCACTATTCTTGGTAGATTTTGTATTGTCACAGTGTAACATAAGCAAAAACAAAGATGGTGGAGAGATAAAGAAAAAGAATACAAATGATTTTGGCTAGATTATGAAAAAAAAAAAAAAAAAAAAATTCTTTCAAAAGATTTTGAAACTACCAACTTTGAAACTATCATGCGTATATGTAGACGTGGCAACATCAATAAAGCCCAGTCGGATGAAATCCTAATGGATGAAACGCATAACAAAAAAATTTTCCAGTTTGTTATCTTTTCCTGCATATCTGATATGTCTTTTCTGTCTATACACACAAACTGCAATAGTTAATTATTTATGAGGAATTGGCAGGACGTCATTGTATGCACTAATGAAGGAACAAGTTGTAATATGATACGGCAGACATCCACTTTATTTCTGCATGAAATCTCAGTTGTGGAAGTGAAATGATGTTGATCTTGGCAATCAACATCAATCAATAATGTCAAAATATTACCATCATCTCTTTATTGACAACGTTTTCTTTGATCAGAAGCTTTCTATGCTTTGTTGATTTTATACGAATCGCATCAACAATTAATTTTATATATCAGGTGTAACTGCAAAATTGTCCAATTGTTAGATTAAGCTTTAAACCATTGTATCTTAGAAATGATTAAAGATATATTACTGGCATTCTCTGAAGTTTTTATAACACTACTGGACTCTACTTTAAGCAATAAAAATGTATAATTACTCTCTAAGCTTAACAGAAGTATCGTGATGAAATCAATCAAATGAAAATGACATGTTTATCATTAATTAAAGATAGCTAAGGATTGGAAGCTCACGAAGGATTAAAATTAAGTTCATATATATATTATTCTAGGATCATTTTCCAACTTATTCAAGATGATCTTCACCCTCTAACCTTCTGTCCTGGAGTAACAAGGTGCCTCAGAGTTTTAGCATACAATTAGATTTTCAAGTCTTTTTTCACCACTCTTTGGATTGTTATAGCAGAAACTCCTCTCTCCCATGCCAAACGTCTGATGGATCGAGTTGGATCTTTTCTAATTGATCTTTTGCTCTAAGTTGAAATAATGATCCCTCTTCCTATTGCGAACTTCTGATCCAGTTTTCCTCTCTACTGTTCCCTATTTTTAAAACTTATTCACCGTTCTCTTGATGGTTTTTGAATAGACTTTGAAGATGAAAGCCAGAGTATGAATGTTGGAACCATTCTTGAAGGCCTGCTATGCAATCATATATGTATATATAAATATTTTAATGTCTCCTTGGGCAGCAACCTTTCTTTCAAATCTTTCATGAAATAAAGCAAACAAGGAAAATTTAATTTTTTGCTTTTTTTCGGCATCCTTACAGGTTTCCATTTGGTAGAAGCTAGGGAGTACAAACATTTTCCATAATTTTCATTGCCCCAAGTGCTTTTGATATAAATGACATTACCAGAAACATCTCACTATTAGAGAGGCCCTGTATATTAAACATCTCTCTCCTATGATCTAGCTAACCTTATTTAACAGTAGAAATAGAAAGACTCAAGCAAATTCCAGCTGCACTCAACATGCAAAGACTTTGAGTGAACACTCCTATTCAAAGCAACACAAAAATAAAATAACTTGAAAACAGCTAAAGAAGCACCTTCAGACAATGAAGATTACAGAAAATTTTTATACTCCCATACTCCTACCAAATGAAAAAAAAAACAACATAAGAACACTGCAAAAACTAAATAAAAATTAATTAAATATTATATATATGGCAGAGGAGTAAGGTTTAATTAATTTTTATTTATATATATTTTATATATATATATATATATATATATATATATATATATATATATATATATATATATATATATATATATATATATATATATATGTATATATATATATATATATATATATATATAGTTAAGTAGTGGGAGGCACGGTGGAGTAATGAATAGTGGTTCAGATTGAGAAATTGGAGAGCAGAGTTCGAATTCCAGTCAAATTCACTTACATCCTAATACCCTTGGGAAAGGTATGAATCCTCATCTTCTCCCTCCAGCTATGGGTAAATAGCAGGACAGAAACGTTGAAATAAATATGGCAACAAAGATGAGGACAATAGTTCGATTAATGTAAATAGTGAAAACAAACACAGTAATGAAAACTTAGGAAGATAAAATTTCAGGATTGTGGGTCCAGATCTGGCCTGGAATGTTTTCAATTTAATCATGGAGTCAGCCTAATGCCAAAAATGGTATGATTTGTGGGAACCACAGTCTCTAGGAGCAAAGTTAAAAGTGTGACACACTGACATTCACATTTATTATATAGATGAAACCCTGATAAAAAAAAAAAAAAAAAAAAAAATGGTGGGTTTGCTCAGATAGTAACACACGAACAGATGCCAACATTTGTAAATAAATTTTATACAACAAAAGGGAAAGTATACAGTGACAGATGTACAATTAACACTTAACTAATATTGGATGTCAGTTCAAATGTTTACGTTTCAGGAATTTGGAGTTTAAATGTCCGTAATAACAGACAAAATTGCTGTAGAATGTTCACAAAAGTTGGTTGTTCTTTCTTCTGCAGTGTGAAATATAGAATACTGGAATAATGTTTGTATTCAGTTTCCCCTTGCTTACTTGGACTGCATCCAAGATAAAAGTAACAGTCAAATATATCCAAGATCTCTGGGATGAAATTTTCTTATTCCCTACACAACAATTAATGGAATAAGCTTGTGAGTGCATTTCTCATCCTTTACAAATCGCATGATGAGAGTATTTTTCTCAAACTGTTGCCATTGGAGGTCACTCAGAAACTAAAATTACAATAACAAAATTCCAATTCGTGACGTATGTCACATGAGCATAGTTGACCAATCCTTACTCACTTTCTTAGGTCATTCTGTTTGTTGTCAAGCGACCCCAAATTCCTTTCCTGGCTTCTCATTCCAAATAGGTAGCAACCCCCACAAAAAAACAGGGGAGGAAGAGAAGAAGAAACACAAAGAAATTGCTTCTCTTATTAAATTTATTGTACATCTGATTTAACAGTTAATATTGAGGACAATGTCACAATCTCCATTAATTTTCTAGACGTAAGGTTTAAAATGTTTATAAATGAAAAAGTTTTCTTGAAACTTTCATTTTAGCTTTAATTGAAAGCCAAAGGATAAAATTTATTTCCAGTAAGCAAAATACTCTGGTGTATTTCAAACAAATTATATTGATTGGAATCAAATTTTAAAGATTTTGGTAAAATATTTGATTAGCACTCCTTTTTTAGTAGTCTTTCATTGCAGTTTAATTCTCTGTATTAAAAAATCTTATATATATATATATATATATACATATACATATATATATATATATATACACACACACAAACAGATCTCTATATATATATATATATATATATATACATACATACATCTACACACACACTTTTCTGAAAATTTATTTGAGGAATATTAACTGATTTAAAGTATAATTAATCCGATTTGAAACAAATATTTTACTTTAAGTTGAAAATAACAGAGAAATGGATTTTTAAAACAAAAAAACACCAAACTGTGAATTACAAATTAGACAAGGGAAAAAATGTTGAGTTTTAAATTAATTCCCATAAGTAAATTGTTGCAAAGTCATATAAAGACAAAAGACTATATTACTGTTTAATCTGTTTATTGAAATAATTAAATTTTTGGAAAGTCTAATTCATAAAATTTGGCTTTTGGAAATGACAAACTGTCCCCCAACTTCCATCAACATGAGTGATAAAGAAAAAAAAAAAAAAAAGGATAAAACAAAAACATGAAATTTGTTTTGATTTTTTTCTATTAAATCAAAGCAAATTTTGTAAAACTTGGTTCCTAAACAAATACTAAACTGTAAGGAGACACTAGGTAATGGTGTAGGAATATTATTATTGTTATAAATAAATAAAAATAAAATAATAATGATAATTAAATATAAAATAAAATAACAAAAACATTGTATAAAATAAATAATAAAAATACTCCCAGCATGCAACAAAAACTGTTCCTGCCGGAAATATGAACATCCTACCAAAAGACATTAAATTCAATCTCTTCACCACAAACCCTGGCATAGTCAACATGTGTCCAACTTCTGTGATATAGCTTGTAATACTATGGAGTAAATTTCTCTTTCATCACATGTACCATAAAACAATTGTAACCTAAAAAAATACACACAAAAAATACAAATAAATTGTATGAAATTAACATACAATTTACCATGCTTTTCCTGTTATTTCTAATGTTTTATTTTCTGTCAAGTTTGCTTTTATCTCCATGAACACAAAGCTAATTTCTGCAGCTATGATGTAAGTGAGTCCTCCACAAGGAGAATGTATTAAACGATTACCTACTTTATCATTTGATATCTGTTGGGATATGTTATTTAGGAAAGGCATAGTAACAAATAAAATGGCAGTTGGAAAATCTGATTGTTAATAAAAAGAAAGAATATCACGGTTACCATTTCAAGTAGGCCATTCTGTTTTTATGTCCATTTTTACAGAAAATAAGCCTCCTTGACAATTACCCACATCCATGTCATATTAAAACACACCCAAACTTTATTTTCTGCTTAATACCAGACAATATTTACAAACATGCCAAAAACAAATTCTACAATACACGCCATATAAATCAAAGTGCCTATTTTTTCAGAAATTAACATCACCATGTGAAATATTTAACCAATTAGAGAAAACTTAAACCTTGTTTTTCTCGAGCCTACATTCAGAAAGAATTTCTTCTAGAAAACTTCAGATTTTGACTTTCAGCAGCAGTGATGCAACTGTCTCCAAGCCATTCAAACACAAGACATAGCTACATAGCCTTCCCCCAAGCACATGCTGAAAGAATCATGTATCAGCAACTTCAAACGAATCAACAGCTCAGTCAGTGACTCTTCACTGATGATCAAAGTCTTTTCCAACCAACCAGCTTTTTCTGTAAACCAACTACCCAAAGTTTACTCCTTTTTGACTCTTGAATTCACGTATATATCAACTATATTTCTGAGATGAGGTATTATGTACACTATTTACATTATTCAAACTATTGTCCTCATCTTTGTCGCCATATGTAGTAAAACATTTTGCAATATGAGCTCTGGTAAAAAATGGTTGCTGAATATAATACCCAGGAATTCATACACAGATGTCCTCAAGGACACATGGCACAGTGGATAAAGGTGTTAGTTAGATCTAGTGACAGGACCTAAAGAATGTGAGTTCAATACCCGGTTAATACAATTGTGGCACAAGGCCAAAATGGGGAGGGGTTGAGGCTGGTCATCACTATCTTATACCTAGCTAATCTGATTCACAACCCATTCGCACATTACAGTTTCCACATTCACCATAAGAATTCGTCTGTCACCAATCAATCCTCCATAATACCGCAGCCTCTCAAGGGAAAACCTACAAAACGCACCCCTATGCATTAACAATTTAATGATTATATATATATATATATATATATATATATATATATATATAATTCTAATAATTAAGAATGAGAGGGGAGGGAGATGAACCCAATAATAAAACTCAACACAAAGTAAACCAAACATAACTGACGTTAGGGCCCATCCAACCTTCAAAACAGAGAGGCCGCTGTATTCTGCCCATTGGACAAAATCAAGAGGCTCTCTCGCTAAGGGAGTGGGAAGGTGAAAATATAGATGGACATGGGGAAAATATAAAGCTGACCCAGTCGAGATAAAAGGGGGCCAAGACAAACTGGGGAGGTTGGGAATCTCCACTTGAATCATAACCAAAGAGGCGGCCGGGAACAACACTTACTCACATTAACTAGGTACACTGAAGCTTGTCTAACCTAACCAAGGGGAGGGCTCCGCAGGAAACCACCCTGATGTGACATAGGTTGAATACCCGGTTAAGGCAGTGGAGAACTTGGAGAGGGGAATTAACAGATGACTGATAACTGACATCCATTAAACATGGCACGTGGAACTAGAACAGTCTACCCCAGTGAGCAAAATAAAGGGTTCAGTTTGACATTCCAACCACCTGAAGAAGGCCGGAGTGTACAACAACCGAAACGTAATAAATATGGCGACAAGGACAATAGTCCCAATAATGTAGTGTCATGTATATATATGTTTGCAAATACAAATGATTTATTTAACAGGCATGAGACCATGTTTTCTTTATTTTTATCTTATTATGGTTTCAAATTCAGAAGTTTGGGTCTTTAATATCAAAAAGCTGAAAGACTGAATTTCCTAAAACCACACTAACAAGCTTGTGTAAATGTTTGACAAATCAGGGACGGTGAGATAGCAAAAAGACAAACTTTCTAAAAGGGACATGGTATGTAAAAGTAGATCAAGTCAGTGTGTCAGGTAAATACGGCAAAAAGAATCCATGACCAGTAATAAGTCATAGGGAAAAAGTCACAATTCATTTATGTTATCAATTTCTGTCAGGTACTTCACATGTTTATGGGTTCAGTCTGTTTGTAAGAGAAATTCATGGTTAAAAAAAAAAAAAAAAAAAAAAATCGATTGTACCACATAGCGAAGAAAATGGCAACTTACCTTGTCAAACCAAGTGACAGCGCGTCGCATGTATTCTATGATGGAAAGTGTGGCGAAAAAGAAAATTACTTACCAAACAAAATGGCATGTATTCTGGATGACATGCTGAAGATGGAATATTTGAATTAAAAAAACAAGTCCGTTGCAGGAGTCTCTATAAAAGTATCTTGATATGCAAATTACTGAACATCCTCTCCCAGTTAACGAATGGGAAAAAAAAAAAAAATAAAAAATAACCGGCGATAAAAGCAGATGGTGTTTTTGAATCGGGGGAGAAAAGAAAAAGTCGGCTATTTTGGCTGCCACGGTTGTTGGAGAGCGAGTTATTTTTCTGACTGATGGCGTGCATTGGGATTTGTGAAATAGTGCTTGCGAATCGAGTTTTCGGCATTTTCGATGTTCGAGTCTGAACTTAGTGATTTATTCTCTGCGACAAACATTTCCTTCGCAATCCCAGATCGCCTACATACCACTGATACGTTTTCTAACAACACTAGTCACATATTCAATTAGTTAGAAGTTCAAGCATCCCATAAGATATGTGAAGAAAATGTAGAGTAGGCAAAAGTCAATAATATCAAATTAAAGGACCAAATGACAAAATTAAACACCGCAAAAGGGCTCAACGCGGTCTTCCAGGTTTCAAACATACTTCCAAATTTCAATTTAGTAAAAAATAAGTAGCCAATAAAATCAGCGGCACCATTACACTTTCGCACCCTCCAAGCTTTACGTGCACACCTCCAAATCCACTAAATTGCAAATAGGTTTCTTCCCTACAACAACTGCTGCAAGTAATGCAGTCCATACTGACTGCTAGCAAAGCATAGTTACGGCACCAGTCAATGCAATTATCAGTACTGTTGTAAAAGTAAAACTGTGCTCCAATCTTCAAAATGGTGAGGTCTTCAAAATCCTCTTGGTTGGGAACACAGTGAACACCAGCCATAATTCTTGGTTTAAAGGAGCAGTAAAGTATGTGAAGTAATGAATCTAAGCAGTGCAAAAAAGGATAGCCAACAGGAAAAAATTATTTTTTGGGGGAAATGTATATTGCGTCAAATATTACAACAAGGCATGGTGTTGGGGGAGGGGGGTCGAAAGTGTAATAGTGCCAAATCAGTTCCCATCAGTAAATAAACATAGGCTTCTGAAGCCTACACATGACCATGAAATCCAAACATTCATTCAATTCTGCAGAAGGACTGGACAGCAGTAAAGAAACACGAGTCAACTTTCGTATCTTGTCTTTAGCATCAAGGCAACAGCAGACTCTTTGATCTTGTCTCTTTAATCCAGAGGTCCTGTGGTGACTAAAAAAAAGAACAAGGTATTGTACTCACCGAGGGTAGGTCGGGAGGGGGAAGTATGTGCTCTGGCGTCGTCGTCTAAAATAGTAATTTTTCTCCCGGGCCGAACCAGGGCCAAAAGGATTGACGAATTTTATAGACGCTCTGGTCTCGTCGTATGACATTGAACAAGACCTTGAATCACATTGAACGAGACCTTGAGAGTTTAAAAGGTGCTACTTTCAGTCGCACCTGGAGTTCTTTTTTCCTCTACAGATCCTTTGTAGAGCACGCTTGTTACACAGAGGAGAGTGTCAAGTGTTACTAGTCATTTGACTAGTGTTACCGTTACAAGGAAGACTTCGCTTGTAAGCAACGTCAGACTTTTCGTTGCAAGCCTTGAAACTGTCTTTCCTTTCCCCCCTTCCTTACTCGTCGGTGAGATAATCTGGACACTTTCCCTCTTCCTCATTGAAAGACTAGATTCATGTTTGTTTCCTTAGTCAAAGAGAACATTCAAACATTTATTTCATAAGTAATTAAGCAGTTAAAATTTTAGAGTTAAAATTTGTGTATCCTACTTTATCATTTTATTTGAACACACAACAATCACTTTTTTTTTTTTTTTTTTTTATTCACGGTGACATAAGTAATCTTTCCCCAACAAAAGCCTTTAAGGGTGATTTTTTTTTTTTTTTTAAATTTGTGCCAAAACGTAAACAAACCACGGAGATAGTATACGAAAATGGATTAAACCATAAAAAAGTTTTCTACCAATGCTATGGTCACCTCACATATTCAATATATATTTCATCGGGAATGTCACAGAAAATCAGACTGTGTGAAAGTCTAAATGTGAATTTTTAAAAAAGTTTCAATTTATTTATGTGGACGGGATTTTGTTTAAACAGTGCAAAAAGGATAGCCAAGAGGAAAAAGATTTCTTGGGGAGAAAAAAATTACATCACATTACAAGGCGGGGGTGAGGGCGAAAGTGTAATAGCGCCAAATCAGCTCCCCCCAGTAAATAAACGTCGGCCTCTGGAGCCTACACATGACCATGAAATCCAAACATTTCTTTAATTCTGCAGAAAGACTGGACAGCAGTAAAGAGACACTAGTCAACTTCGGCATCTTGTCTTTAGCATAAAAAAGCGACAGCGGACTCTTTGATCTTGTCTCCTAAATCCACTTTCTCTCTTCGTTATTGAAAGACTATATTCATGTTCGTTTCCTTAGTCAAAGAGAAGAACTTTTTAACTTTCATTTCAAAAATAAATTATGCTTTTCTGAAACTTTATTTCAGGAAGATTATCTGATTTTTAAAAAAGCATTACTTTTTTTAGCTTAAAATATCACAGAAAAGCATTTCTGTCTATCAGTGAGAAAAACACTTGGAATCATGCTTGTATTCTTGATAAAAATATGACTAAACAAAAATAAGTAACCAATAAAATCAGTAAACGTAGGCCTCTGGAACCTACACATGACCATGAAATCTAAACATTCATTCAACTCTGCAGAAGAACTGGACAGCAGTAAAGAGACGTTATTGAAGACTAGAGATTCATGTTCATTTCCTTAGTCAAAGAGAACGTTTGAACTTTTATTTCATAAGTAATTAATTAGGCAGTTAAGTTTGGTGTATCCTACATTTACTTTAATTATCATTTTATTTGACCACACAACATTCTCTTCTCATGTTTTTTTTCTTATTCACGACGGTGACTCAAGTAATCTTTCCCTAACAAAAGCCTTTAAGGGATTTGTGTGCGTTTTTTTTAATTTGCGCCAAAACGTAAACAAACCACGAAGATCGCATACGAAGATAGATTACGTCATAAAAAAAAAGTTTCTAACAATGCTACGGTCACATATTCAATTTCGTAATTAGTTTTTAATCCAAGTGTCACAGAAGATCAGACTTTGTGCGAAAGCCTCAATTTGAATTTAAAAAGTTTCAATTTTCAATTTATTTATCTGAACAGGAATTTTTTTTGTCCATTTTTAAGATTAGAAGAGGCTGGGTTTTGTCTGCTGCTTGTTAGTTAACCTTACCTGCTTTCTTTTTTTTCCAGCGACATTTTTTTTACCTGGATTCAAATAATGATCGTTATTTTTCATTTTTTTTTCGTTATCCGTTTATTGTGTCCCTTCAGAATTATTATTCAGTGATAAAAAAAAATGTTACCTGGCATAGACAGGAAGACGAATTCACCCCATCTTCCTTAACTAAAAGGTTTTCGTTCGAAATTCCCAGGTATGTTTCGTAGTTAGTAATAACTAACGAAACACCTGAAAACAAGTAAGCGAGAACTTTCTTACCTCAATGGACGACATGTAACAGCGACGGTCAGTTCCTTTGAAAATGGCATGAATCTTCTCCCGCCGCCGGAAGTGTAGGATGCTGAAACATTGGCTTTTATACAGCTTAGCGCGGTTCGACCAATAGCAATCTGCATGCTGATTGGTTAGACTGGAGGATGACATTTGACTGTGTGACTGAAGACGAAGCCAAGGATTCTGATTGGTTAGACTGCTGTGGGAGAGGGCAGGGGTTTGTTAAATAGATAAATAAATAAATAAATAAATAAAATTAAAAAATAAAATAAAATAAAATAAATAATACCCAATACCACTGTGAATATGTAGGATGGAATGGTGATGGATGAGCCTCTTGATTTTGAATACAGCAGCCTCTCTTTTTTTAGGGTTGGACTTGCCCTACTAACATCAGTTATGTTTAATTTACTTTGTGTTCATGTTTAGTTTGTTTTGGGGTTCATCCCCCCCTCTCATTTTATTCATCCATAAAATGTTAAGTATATATTTTATAATCATTAGATTTTTATGGCATGGGGCGCGTTTTGTAGGTGCATGGAGGATTGAATGGTGAGGGACGAGTTTTTGTGGTGAATGTAGAAATTGTAAATGGGTCGTGAATCGGATGAGCCAGGTATAACATAGTTAGGGAAGACCAGCCTCAACCCCTCCCCTCCCCCTTTTCGGCCTTGTGCCATAATTGTATTTTTATATGCAATAAATATTATGGTGATGGATTAGTTCTTTTGGCAAACGGATAAATTGTATCGGATGAATGGGTCGTGATAGTGAAAAACTAGCATAGTTAACGAAGACCAGCCTTTCCCCACAATTATCGTTCATTACAATAATAAATAAATGATTAACTAGGATTAGGATAGTTAGTGAAGACCAGCCTTTCTCTTTCTCCTTCTCCTTCAAAATTACTGTATTTTATACAGTAATAAATATACTTAAAAAAAAAAAAGAAATAAAGAAAAGAAGAGCATTGTTGCCAAGGCTCAGGGTTTGGGAACACTTTGTCAACCTCCCTGCCTCCAGGCTGAGAGGAACCCACACGAGAATCTGCTAAAGGGCAAAGTCTTGTCTGGGGTGGTAGACAGCTACCCGGCCCCGTGTATCCGGAATTTACGGTAATTTTTGCCTCGGCTTACGGACTCTGATAACCCATGTAAAAAACGGCCTTGTGCCACATCCGGTCTTGTGAAGAGGTAACGGGTAAATACTGTTTTTATTTAAAAAAAAAAAAAAAAAAAAAACCCCGAAAAACACGTTGATGATGCATGCGCGAAAACGGTGTCTTCCGAAGAAGCATTCAGTGTTGTACGAGCGGCGTTTGAGAAATAGAACCTCATCTACCTACAGAAATTAATACAAACTTCTTATAACAAGGACGGGAGGGTGCAACATATAAAAATGTTGTTACCATAAAAAACAATGAAGATGAGGACACTCGTTCGAACAAATCTGTGTAAAACAAAGATAACGATTTTTTTTTATCATTTCACCCCAAGAAAGGTGACATGTTAAATTTGCAGATTTAAACCCCGGTGTCATACGCGGATGGTTACTTAGTTAACGGCCTTTTTATTCATCTTCCTATCTTTTTACTCGTCTTAATTACTGCGCAAAACCAAAAGAAGTCTACATTATGCGGACTATTGTCCTCGTCTTTGTCGCTAAGGTTTCGACCGTTATACGCTCCGGCCTTCTTCAGTATCTGTCTATATTTCTGAGATGAGGTATTATTATGTACACTATTTACATTATTATTCGGACTATTGACCTCATCTTTGTTGCCACGTTTATTACAACGTTTCGTAAATAATCATACTTTTTTAAAACCCCAAATTTAATAACCCAGTTTATTTTTTAAGTTTATTTTTAAATTTCGCGTGTTCATTTTTTAAAATTAAAGTTTGCGCATTGCGTGCGTAATAATCAAGACAGGTGAAGCTTCCGCGCATGATTACTCGAGGCAAAAGTATGTAAACAACCCCAGTAATGGCCGCCGGGCTATGGCCGCGATGCGAATAAAGCCGAACTTATATTGTTGATAACTCCAAACGGTAGATTTCTGCAAACTTTTACTGTTATTTTCGAAATAAGCATGCAAATTTACACCAAAATGGAAATTTTCATTACAACTGGTTTCCGGGTTTAAATCTGCAAATTTACCGGCGATATTGCTATTATGGCGCAAGGGATTACGTTACGAGGAGTGAAAGAGAATGAGGAAAAAGTAAGGAAAAAAAAAAAAAAAAACAATAAAAATGAACAGGGTTCCGGGAAAAAAAAAAAGATGCCAACTGACATTGCATTTAATTTTTTGAAGGCGGCAGGGAGACAAGAAATCGAAAGAGAGTTATACAGACGAGAAAAGCGAGATATCTAGTAACACATTTTTAACTGAAATTGTTCAGGCACTCAGTGGTAAAAAAGCTCATATAACAATTGTCATGATGAAAGCAGAAAGCATTTGTAAAAGACAGGAGGAGAGGCACGACGCTTTTTTTTTTTTTTTTAAAAATCTGACAATAACCAAAAATTAAATAAAAAATAATATTTAAAAATAATAAGAGCATGAAATAAATTTCTATTTAAAAACTTGATTTTTTTTTACTCACAAAAAGATGTTAATTATTTAGTGTAAATTTTTTAATTCTTCTTGTGTAAAATTTTTTCTTGAACACCAAAAAAAAAAAATAAATAAAAATAATGATTACGACGAAGAATTTACATAGAAAAGGAACATTCGTCTCAAAAGAATATACGTCTTTAGATAGAGAGGGAAAATTCTAGTCAGAATCTAAAAATTAAAAAAAATGTGTGTTGTTCTGTATTATATATACAAACAAATAATAATGCATCCCAAAATGCTTATAAACCATGTGTATCATCACTCATCAGTAATTCTAATTCATGTTGCTATAAGAAGTGTTTTAAATAGTGAAATGTCAATAAAACTCAGTATTTTGTACAGTGTAACCCGGATATAAGAGAGTTGTCGGGACCGGAGAAGAAGTCTCTTATATCCGGGTTTGGTCTATTTTATATACATTAACACAGGCTCTAATTTGGGACCAGAGAAAATCCCTCTTATATCTGGGTTTCTCTTATATCCGGGTTACACTGTACATGAATTGAATATATGTAGTTTTAAAAAGTTAGAGTCTAACTGTTTACTTTTTAGACTAATAGTTCTTACACGGGTATCATTCCATAGATCAATGTCTTTCTTTAGACAGGTTTCCCTTAAGACCAATATTCTTTAGAATTAAATGCCCCTAGACGAATGCTCCTTCAACCAATTCTTTAATTTTTAGAGAGACATGTTCCTACCTAAATCCATTTATTTTTTTTTTTTTTTTTTTTTTTTTGGCCGACGATTTTTTTGAAATCCATAATGACGATTTTTACGTTCCTTGAGTTTAAAGAAAAAAAATTTAAAACGTATATTTTTACGACAAACTTTTAAAAAATGTGGGGTTAAGTAAGAAAAAAAATTTGAGAAAGTATGGTGGGGAAAAATGACTTGGAAAAGGAAATTTTATTTGAAATAAAAAACTTCCATGTCCCCATCATTACAAAAATAATTAAAAAAAAAAAAAAAAACCTGAACACTAACAGCTAAAAATGTTGGCGATAAACATTTCTTGGAAAATAAATAACATGAAATTTAAAAGCAATAAAAATTATCAAAAAAAAAAAAAAATGACTTACTTACCTATTGTGTGTTTTACAATAACAATGACAGGTTTTAAACTTTCCCGGGTCATAATATATTGCTTATTTAGGAACATTGTAAATTTTTAAATTACGTAATTTTCTTTTCTTTTTTTATTTATGAATTCATTTTTTTTATCAGTTGAAAAACCTACGTCTGGAAATCGTAGAAACTTAATGTCTTCTTGTTCTTCCTTGTTTAGGTAAAAAAAAAAAAATCCATCCACTTTAGTCAGTGAATTTTAGTCTTTTATGTTTTTCACGACGTCGAAAAATACTCAGTCCGGTCCACGGGAAAAACGAACAGAAAGTTTGCGTAATTATAATTTTTTTTTTTTAATTATACATTTCGCACATGTGGTTTCTATTTATTTTAATTTTTTAAAGTTTTTGAACAAATCAAGTCATTGGAAAAAATACTTGAGAAGAAATCTTTTCTTGTTTTTTTTCTTGTAAATTAAAAAAAAAGTTTTCATTTCGAGACACCATAAAAAAAAAAAACAATCAAATAAAATAAGTTAACTAACTCGAAGCGGTCTATTGAGACTTGTCGTTTTAAAACTCAAAATAGCGATCGGATGACGGGGAGTTAAGAAAACTGCTAAAAAAAAAAAAAAAAATTAAAGAGAATTTAAATTTAACTTCATAAAATTCATTAAAGAAAGAGAAAAAAGCACATTTTGAGTCTAGCTATTCACCAAAAAAAAGACTGATTTAAAAAAAAGTAACAATTTAAAAAAGAAATCAAGTTTTATGAAGCGTATACAGGGGCTTTGTGTGTATATATATATATATATATATATATATATATATATATAATTATTTATTTAAAAAAAATTATAACATTAAATTTTTTTAAATAAATAATTATATCTGCTCTACTTTGTATTGAGCACTCTTTTGAGTGCTCAATACAAAGTAGAGCAAATAGTATTTGTTGGTTATTGGAATTCATTCCGTATATACCAATCATATACTTGGATATATATATATATATATATATATATATATATATATATATATATATATATATATATATATATATATATATATATATATATATATATATATATACATACCTAAGTATAGGATTGGTGTACGGAATAAATTCCAATAACCAACAAATACTATTCTTAAAAGTGTGCTCAATACAGAGTAGAGCAAATATAATTATTTATTCGAAAATTATAACATAAATTATTTATGTTATAAAATCACTATAAAAATAGCCATTTTGTTTCAACACTTCTGGTGTCTTAACAAGTGATGGTGTTGAATGTAGAATAAAGAGTTTTAAAAGATTCAAATCAGTCAAACATAACGCTGTTACATAAGCTGCAATGACCAATCAAAATACAAGTATATGCGAATTCAAAAAACTTGACAACGAACTAAGGTTATAATAATTATTTAATGCTTTATTTAATGTTGGAGTTAAACTAAAATAGAATTTATTCTAATAAATATTAAATTATACGATAAAATTTGAAATTAAAAATTACCCATTTTAAAATTTAAATTTAATGTATATTAAGTTTAAAATTATAAAATTACTGAGAAAAAAAAAAAAAATACGTATTTTATTCTATTTATTTTGTTTTTTATTGAAATTAAGTTGGAATAAACGTTATATATATATATATATATATATATATATATATATATATATATATATATATATATATATATATATATAAAGGATGTTCAATAACTTTGACCGATTTAAAATGTGAGTTAAGTTTAAGCCTCTAATGATTTTTTTTTCTTTTTCTTTCACATTTAACAACTTAAGTCTTTGGCAATTTCAACCATGGAAAGATTAACAATCAAACGATGTGTTAAAGTTATCGAAGCTTATTACGAAAATGGACGTTCAAACAGAAATGCATTTCACGCACTTCGCGATTATTTTGGTCAACATAATCGACCAACCGAGAATGCAATTGGAAACGATGTAACGTTGTTATGGAGAGGTTCAATTACTGCGCGCGATGAAGATTAGAGGGGTCTGGATTTTCGGCCACAGTCTCGTGCACTGCAGCAATGTTTTCAGCTGAACGGCGTAAACGAGCACGTAATGGTGTTTTCACATCTTCCACCGACCCAGTTTGTTTGAATTTACGAATAATTTTTTCCAATTGCACTCTTGAAAGTTTCACACGTTGTTTGATTGTTAATCTTTCCATGGTTGAAATTACCAAAGACTTAAGTTGTTAAATCAAAGAAATAGAAAAAAAAAAATCATTTAGATGCTTAAACTTAATTCACATTTAAAATCGGTCAAAGTTATTGGAACACCCTAATGATTGTGTACAGCTATGCGTGCAGAGAAGGTGACGAAGAGTCTGTTGAGGAGACGTGGGTGGTTACTTTTTATATCAAACAATACAATGAACCTTGTTATGACCAGTAATTATCTGAGAGTTGTTATCTGTGCCTTGGTAATAATCAGCGGGTATGGGAGATTTTGCATGTACAAGAATGGATCAGAAAGGACCAATTTAGTACAGACTTGAAAGCTTTCTCTTCCTGGGCTAAAAACAAAGACTCGTAGAGGATCTGTAACGGACGACGGGTCAGCAATAAAAATGTGAAGGATTGTCAATCAGGTGTAGCGGACCCCGCCACATTTATTTAACTTTGATTAGGAATGACGTGGAAAAAGACAAGCAAAGACGCTGGAGGTCACCACCAAATGTAGCAGTCACATGCAATTTATATTTGACATAAAATAGCACATAACAAAAATACAAGACAGAACGTAATGGTTCAAAACATAACATTTGAATTTATTTGTTTTGGTGTACATGCATATAAGCTAAAGGTTTGATAGAGTCACGTCTCTTAGATTTGGGTAATATTTGTACCGGAGCTCACGAAGTTGAATTAATTATTAAACTGTAGTTTTAGAAGAATAAAGTTCCGGTTGCATGTTAGGAAATGTGAGTTGGAAAAGTTGGTAGAGTTCAGAAGAGTTCGTACTTGCGTGAATGTTGGTAATGTTCTTTAACGTCTGACCGCAAGGTTAAGACGGGAGCTCTTGAAGATTACATCTTGGCAGCAAGGAAAAAGATGAATGAAGACAATAGAGAGAGAAGGCTTACTCGTGTTTTGTTTATATAAGATTATGTCACACGTGATCGGTTCCAACCTTGTGCGCGGGAAAATATCATTCCTCGCGTGCTGGCGATTTGATTGGTCGGAATTGACCAATCAACGACCTAGTTTTGAGGAAATTAGCCAATGAATGCTTGTCGTATGATATGTATATATGTATGTGTGATGGCGATGATAATCACTACAATCTAAAAAGGCTGCGTGAATAATTTAAATGTTTTGCTGTGTAAATGAAACATGCAACATTCGCAAATATAAATTTAAGAAAAAAAAATCAAATAGTAACGATATACAATTACGACAAAAAGGATATGTTTGAAACAACAAATATTTTTTTTATATGCAGAATATTACAATTTTGTTTTGTAAAGATGTGTGCGAAAGGTTGATCGGAGTATTTTTAAAGAGAAAAGTTCTTGTTGCTGGTTTGGAAATGTTTCGTATGTTTGTAACGTAGTTTGGAAAATTTCGTATGTACGTGCATGTGTGAATATGTTTTTCAGCGTTCGACTGCAATGGGGTCGCAACGCAATTTCCCTTAAGGTTACATTTTCGTAGGCGAATGAAATCAAGAAAGAGAGAGAGAGAGAGAACAAACTTGTGTCTGGTATTTGTAATTAATTTGATCACGTGGTAGGCTCCTGGGAAAAGAAGCGGGAAAACTTGACTTGGTCACGCGATGGAAAAGACATGTACGTGGGTGGATTGCAACGCTCACTTGTGTGTTTATTGACCAATTAGAAGTTGAGATTTCTTGAAAATGTGTATGAAGCTGGGTAAGCTCTTTGATTCACTTTTTCCACAGATTTGTACAAAATTCAACATTGATAAGAAAGTGGTATCGGGATGTTAAGATTTATCAAACCAGTGTCCAGAATAAGTGACAAATAAAAAGATAATGCATAAGGAGATATCAATTTTAGTATGATGAACATATATGGTTCACTTTTATACGGGCATATACGATACATACACTCTTTCAGATTTATATATACATATATATGCGCGCGCACATACACACACAAAACACACATATACACACTATAGGCCAAAGGATTTAATAATTAGTAACTTTCAGTCTTTTTTGGTTGAATTAACTCATTCTAAAATTATTTAAACCAGTGGTGCATAGTTAACAATTTTTTTTCAGAGTTACTTCAAATTTAACCCCCACCTCTTCTCTAGGATTCCCATTAGCCAGCAAAGTAGATTAGGTAAAAAGAGGTAAAATTATAAGGTAACTTCGTTCCATAATGGTTTAATTTCATTATTATTATTCAATATATGATAAAACCATAGAGAAAATCCCTCAAGCCCAAAATGAGCTGGTAAATTAGTTTTCCAAAAGGTGATTCTTTGAAATAGAGAGGCTTCCCCAAATCTTTGTCTAATAATGTATGTATGTATATATATGTGTATATTGGAAAGAAAGAAATAATGCTAGAATTTTTTAGAGAGGTTATCTATGATTTAAAGTCCCCCTGTCCTAAGATTCTCATTAACCAGCAAAATAGATTAGACAAAAAGAGCTGGTAAATAATTATCGTTCTTTGTAGTCTTGATTTTGCAGGTGTGTTGTTATTTTTGAGGATAAGGTGAGCTGTTTTAAATTTGTTGTAGTAGATAATTAATTTAACTTTTTGTTTGGGTCAATTTGGGGTAATGTATTTCTTTATGATATTTCGAAGTGATGATTCATCTTGCTTATAGTTGACGTGTATTTAGCTTTTGTGGGAGTTTTAATGTTATTATTTTTTATGTGTGTTCAGTATTGTTATTATTTACTTTGGAATGAAATAGTCTAATCTGGTGGTCAATGAGGTAGTTAGGGAAAACATTATTAACTAGTGTCTGTTTTGCATTGTTGAGTTTGTCGGAGTTAGCTCCTCCTTGATTCCAAAATTGTCACTAGAGGTCATTCTCCCTATACTATAAATACTGGGCGACTTCTCGCCTCCTTCTCTTTTTCATTTCTTCATTTCAGCGACTACAAATTAAGCTCTCTTAGGAGATCCGCGTCTTCCTATTGTGGGAGACGCCATGAACATTATACACACACACACACACACGTACGTACGAACATTCACCAAAGAACAGACACCAATGTTTACGCGCACACAAATGTTATTGTCCATTGTAAAATTGTTTTGTTTAATACATATATTTGTTTTATATATATATATATATATATATATATATATAATCAATTAAAGGTACAAATTACAATTTATAAATTCATGAATCATTCATACAAAAAACAAATATAGAGGTTAATGATTTAAATAGCGAGAATACATCTCGCAAACAATATAAATAAGATACATCAACCCCGAACCTGTATATGAATGCAACTGGAATTTATGAACGGGGATCATATCATTCATATACAGGTTCGGGGTTGATGTATCTTATTTATATTGTTTGCGAAGATGTATTTTCGCCATTTAAATCATTAACCTCTATATTTTTTTTTGTATGAATGATTCACGAATCTATCTATCTATCTATCTATCTATCTATCTATCTATCTATCTATATATATATATATATATATATATATATATATATATATATATATCGGTTTTGTTTGTCTTCTTTATCTCTAGTTGAACTTAATTCAAGTCCTGCCATTTTTTTGTAATTGGACCTTATAATATTCTACCAGGAGTTACATACGTGTTTCTAATACAACAACACGCAAACACCCACGGTCCTCGACAAGTTCTTTAAGGAAAAGTAGACTAGAGGATGAATTCTTGTGTTAAGAAGTTTTATCACTTATTTTGTTAAAGTTAAAATGGCAAGAGTTTCTGCTAGTCGGGTTTTTTATATAATGATGTGGTAAAAGTGTTGTTACTGTATTCTACGAGAACGTCTAAAAACGGCAGTTCATTCTTCTCAGTTTGTAGGTAAAGTTAAGGACAGATTTTTTCCAATGTAGTCTTGAGATTATCTATTTCTTTTCAAATGCACTTTAAGGAACTGTGTCCCTTATCAAACCAAACTCCTAAATAATTACAGTGGTCACACTACTACATGCCTATCTAGACGACTTAATTTACACCTACTTGATCATAGCTCCATTAAGACTCATTTAAGCACACAGAAAAGCTTATCAGACTCCATCTATAACATGCTAGTTAGTAGAAGATACAAACATAATAACCTCGTCCACATGTAAAAAAAAAAAGATTAAAAATAATGGAAGCCCTGATAAAAAAGAAAAAAACGAACATTAACTATGAACACGGCCACCATGTGATGACGGTGTTTGGAAAATAAAACATTACTATAACTCTAGATACATACATAAAACAATCCATAGATTCAGCTAAAAGTAAAAATTAAAAAATTCTTTGATAATGACTGAAAGTATAGTTGAAAGCACTCGAAAATGCAGAACTTTTGGACAGTTTTTACATACTTTTTGTACAGAAAAGAAAACACTTGTATGAACACAAGAAAAATTATCTATTACAAAAAAATTTAAAACAGCTAAAATTAACCTCAAAAAATAACAACACTTCCTGCTTTGTATCCTGTAGAGCCGTGTCAAAACTATGATCCTTAGGCCTTATAGAAGAATTGTCATTTAATTGATAGCACTTTTCTTCGTATATGGGATGTTTCTAGAAGTCGATCTTCTGGGCAATTTGTATGTTGATGTCAGCTGGGACACTGTTAGCAAAATTTTCCATTCCTTTTCTCACGAGGCCGAGAGCTCCGATTACTATTGGTACAGTCTTAGTCTTCATTCCCCACATCCTGTTAATCTTGATCTCCACGTCCTTGTATTTGGACAATTTCTCGATAATTTTCATGGAGGTATTTCTCTCAAATGGTACTGCTATGTCAACAAGCATATACTTCCTGAATTTCTTGTCTTTTATGATAATATCAGCTCTGTTGGCTTTTAATTCTCTGTCAATTTGAATTAGTATGTCCCAGAGGATAGTTACATCGTTATTTTGGGTAACTGTGTCTGGTTGGTGGTCATACCATGTCTCAATGGTTTCGATTTTGTGCTTCTAGCATATCTTCCAGTGCACATATGTCGCTACCTTGTTATGTCTGTGGGTATATTCAGTTTTTCCCCAGTTTCGGACATCTTGAGATAAATATGGTCAACAGTTTCATCCTATTTTCCGCAGATCCTGCATTTCGGGTTAGTTCCATCCTTGATTATGTGAGAGTAATAGGATCTGGGTGTGAGGCTTTGGCCCTGAGCTGCAATAATTAGGCCTTCTGTCTCAGCTTTCAACCTGGTGCTTCTCAGTCACTGATATGTTTTCTGTTGGTCCACATCTGCTTCTTTCGTTCTTTTTATGTATTTGTTATGCAACGCATTGTCCTCACAGTTTGTTTTTTTGGGTTTTTTTTTTTGTAATTTCATTTGGCCAAGTTGTTTTGCTTTTTGTTTTATTCATTTGATGTAGATGGTATCCATTTCGTTTTTTGTTGGTAGGATTTCAGGTATATTAAGCTGTTTCTGGAAGAGTACAGCTTCTTTGTTGATGGAGTGGATTTGGTGTTTTACTATTTGTAAGAGAGGGTCATTGGTTTTTGTGAGGCCGGCTTCCAATCTGATCTTTGTAGTTTTTAGAGTTAGTACAAGTTTGATTAGACCTCGACCTCCTAATGCTCTTGGTACGTACAGCCTGATTTCGGATGGTGCATCCTCATTTGGGTAAGCATTTTTCTGGTCTTGGCGTCCAATCTTTTAATGCCATTCAACTTCCATTTAATAATGTTGAAGTTGTATGTTACTACGTGTAGAGCTAAGGTGTTGATCACTTTCATTTTATTGGCCCCATTTAGTTCGCTTTCTAGGATCAAACGCACTCTCCTATAATATTCTTTTCGGATCTTTTTTCTTCATAATTGAATGTTGTATTCTGTCCCTTTCATTAATTCTTAAATATTTGTATGTAACATCTCCGTCTAGTTCCGTAATCTTGTTGTTGATATCAATGTCTAAATCCTTAGTTTTCATTAGTTTATCTCTTTTGAAGGTGGCTTTAGCACATTTGTCATATCCAAATTCCATCTTAATACCTTCACTGAAGGTTTTAACAATGGTTAGTAGGTTTTTCTGCCGGTTGTCATCCTTGGCAAATGTTTTAAGATCATCAATATAGAATAGGTGATTCAGTTTCCCATTCCGTGTCTTGCATCCATTGCTACTATCGTACAATAGTTGAGTGGCGCTAACAAGGTAGAAGAGTAGTGGTGATAATGAATCTCCTTGGAAGATCCCACTTTTGATGTTGATTGGTCTCGATGCTAATAACCTGTTTGTATGGTTTGTATTTAGCGTAGTCTTCCAGTTTTTCATGCTCTCCATTATGAATTTGACCGTCGTGGGGTTTACTCTCTATATATATTTACTCTTCTTTATCCATGAGTGTGGATCACTGTCGAACGCCTTTTTATAGTCGATCCATGCTGTCAATAAGTTTCTTTTCACCTCTTCCAATATTGTGTAGGGAGGCCACAGTTGTTTTCCCTTGGGTTGAGTTCATGGGGGTTTGGCCCTTTTAGAGAGGAGAACTTTTCTGTCCCTTTATAGTTCTTGCTTCCGTTTTTTTGGAGGAACGGCCTCTTTACCTTTCTGACCACCAGGGTGTCCACACACGTGGAAACTGGTCAATATGTGCACGGCCTAGCGAAAGAAAAAAGTAATTTCTATTCACTTATCTGCAGACTATCAAAGGCCATATAGCTGGTATGTTATATTTTTCTCGTTCTGTAAACCTCCTCGTTCCTTTGGGACAATATGAACAATCATTTGTTTTGGGACATATGTAAATCTTTTTAATATACATACGTAAGCTGTTTGCCATATTAAATGTTTTGTTTGTTACGGTCGCGTATTTCGTCATTCTATATTCGCATTCAGCGTTAGTGTATCAATGGCTACACTAATGCTAATATTAGTATCGGTGTGCTAATGGAAGACTAATACACGTTATTCTTCCTAACACAAAATAGTCAGTAACATATGTCTAGCCGATAACCAATACTAATATTGTTTTAGTGTTAATTAATTGGTCCTTGCACCTGTAACTTCCTCTTTTACATCCCTTCTTTTCTGCTGGGACTAAATTGTTTTTCTCAAGGAAATTGTATGTTTTCTTGATTATGATAGAAGTAAGGAACTTGTACATTGTTGGTAGGCAGGTGATGGGCCTATAGTTCTTCGGGTTCTGCGCCTTCTCTGTTTTGGGGAGTAGGTATATTACTCCCCATGTGAGCCATTGTGGTATTTTTCTAGGTTTATGATTATATCATTGTATGCCCATGTGACGTCTTGGAGGGTTATAGATAGGCTTCTTTTGTCAAAAAAATTGGCTATTCGATCTATTCCTGGTGCTTTCCAGTTTTTGGTCTTACAGATGGTAGCGGTTGTTCCAGTCATATTGATATCTGTGCATTTTTGGCACTCTCTATGTATTTGTTGTTCCTGTCGTTGCTTGATCCATGTATTATTATTATTATTATTCTCCCCCCCCCCCAATCCATTTTCTTTAGTTAATAATTTGTTCCTTTTTCTCTTTCTCAATACTGTGTCTTTATTTCACTTATTATTGTTGTTGTTATTTTCTCTTTCTATTTTTCTTTCTTCTTGCCTCTTTTTTTTTCCTTTTCTTGATTCACTGTTTTCTCTTTCTTTCTTCTCATCATTTGGTCTTCCTTTCTTATTCACAATATTGTCATTATTTCAATTATCATCATCATTGCCACCACCATCATCATCATTGCCACCACCACCATCATCATCATCATCATCATCATCATATAAGAAAGCTAATGCTATTAAATAATCAAAAGGAATAAACCCCCAAATTTCTTGGATAGAATCCAGTGTTAATCATTGATTAAATATCAACAAAATTGAATGTCACCTAAACAAATGATGCAGTGCGTCTGGGTTACTGTAAATCTAAGAGTGAAGGAGAAGGCTGTTGCCAAAGACCAGCCCCATGACTTTGGAATCAATGGACATTGACAGTAAAATATTTAAAGCAAGATCTTTGGCAGATAAGGATATCAGAAGAAAATTTAAATTGGAAGAGAGTGCAATAGATGATAGTATTTTAAAGAACAAATGAGAAGACATAAACAATTTCCTTTAAAAACGATCATTTCTCTTTCTGGCCATAATATATTTGTTCATTAACCATTTCTGATGTATTTCTATAGTAAAAACTGTTGTTTATTTATTTTTTTATTGTAAAAAGCATTAGCAATACATTTCTATAACAAAAATAATTGGCTAATGCATTTCTGCAGTAAAAATTGTTGGCTATTCATTTCAGAGTAAAAAATATTGAAAATTCTTATAGTAAAAATCATTGACAAAGACCTATCAATAAAATTGTCCTCATTCCCTGTAAATAAATGGTTCTTAACTCATTTTGCCCCACGACCCCTTTTCATCATAAGTCAGGGTGTCGTTCCCCCCTTTCCAAGACTGTCTGACTCAAAAGGTGCATTCCAGATAATATGCATAAATTATTGAAAATCTTCATTCTTTTCCCTTTTAGTACGTTTACATTGACATGGATTATTTTTGGAGTAGCAAATACCACAAGAGCGAAGGGAAAGAAAACTCAGCGTGACTTCTGAGTTGCGCAGACCGATACATATTTTGGGTTTTGCCACCTTGGGGTGTTCAAAAGTAAACATTTTAAGTCTACCAATTTGTGGCCACAATTCCCCAACCCCTGAAAACCTCCCCACTAGGGGGAAATTCCCCACTGATTGAGAACTCTTGGTGTAATGGATAACTGCTCAGAATTGTTCATTGGAGGCATTCATTTGATTGATATCAGGCATAGAATTATCCTGAACCTCTGGAAGGCTGATATTATTGTACAAAGGCATATAAGTAATTTGTGTGGGAATTATCATGGCATATCTTTACTTTAGTCAACGAATAAATTTCCTCGGATTTTGCTGTCTCGAATGAATACCGACATTGTGGATACGATACTAAAAACTGGAATCATGTTCTTAAATAGCCGCGTCAGATCGAGACTTTGGATGTCATGTATGGCACCAAATCTAAATCAGTGGTTCTCAAGCCATTTTGCCCCACGACCCCTTTTCATCATAAGTGAGGGTGTCATTCCCCACTTTCCAAGATTGTCTGACTCAAAAGGTGCATTCCAGATAATATGCATAAATTATTGAAAATCTTCATTCTTTTCCCTATTAGTACGTTTACATTGACATGGATTATTTTGGGAGTGGCAAAAAACACAAGGGTGAACGGAAAGAAAACCCAGCATGACTTCTGAGTTGCGTGGTCTGATGCACATTGTGCCGTCTTAGGGAGTTCAAAAGTTAATATTTTGGGTCTACCAATCTGTAGCCACAATTCCCTACCCATGAAACCCTAAAATCCCCCCCGCCTGGAGGTGGGGATCCCCACTGGTTGAGAACCCCTGGTGTAATGGATAACAGCTCAAAATTGGAGAAAGCAATAGCAAAAATTCTAACCCCTCTTCTTGAAACAATCAGTTCATTTCATATAAAGAACTCAGGCAGCCTAGTTGAAAAACTAAGAGAAATGGAAATGAATAAGACTGATAAACGCATGGCCAGTCTAGATAAAAAATCCCTCTACACCAACATTCCAGTTGAAAAATGTCTTAATCTCCTAAAAAAAGCATCTAATACAATCAAAGATGAAGCTATTTCTATCAACAGCTAAAATAATAAAAATCTGCTCTCATCACCAATCAATGCTATTTCACATTTAATAATGATTTTTACAAGCAAAAATTTAGATTACCAATGGGATCACCTCTTAGAAGAGTAATGGCATCTATCTTCTTAGAATTTCTCAAATTTGTGCCTTTCCAAAATATTTTACCCAATAAATCAATATACTTCCGATATATTGATGATGCCTATTAAAATATTCCCATGATACTGATTTACCTGACCTATTAGATAAACTAAACAAGGTTGAACACACAATGGAATTTACATATGAAATAGAAGAACATGTTTCCTTACCTTTCCTAGACATCAAGCTACACTCATTAACAACAGTTTAAAACTAAGTCTTGACTGCAAATCAACCAACAAATGACCTAACAAATTTAGAGTAGACAGCCAACGTATTTGACCTATTGTTTTGTAAAATGTCCCTTTTGTGTTCATATCTTTTATTTAGATCCCGACGCATCCAATCAACTCAGGAAAGGACAACGCCCACCCCATCTCACTCCACCATAAATGGGCAAAAGCAATAGCAAAAATTTTAACTCCTCTCCTTGAAACAATCAGTCCATTTCATATAAAGTACTCAAGCAGCCTAGTTGAAAAACTAACGAAAATAAATAGGACTAATAAACACATGGCCAGTCTAGATAAAAATCTCTCTACACCAATGGGATCACCTCTTAGAAGAGTGATGACATGTATCTTCTTAGAATTTCTCAAATTTGGGCCTTTCCCAAATATTTTATAGAAACAATCAACATACTTCCAAGATATTTATGATGCTCTATTAATATATCTCCATGCTACTGATTTACCTGACCTAGTAGATAAACTAAACAAAGTCAAACGTGGAGGAATACAATTTCATACCTTTCTAGATCTCGAGCTACACTGAGTTAACAACAGTTTGAAACTTGGTGTTGAATGAAAATCAACCAACAAAAATGATCTAATAAACTTTTTTTCTCATCATGAGAACAAAATAAAATCTGGTATAATCAACGAATTCTACTTAAGCGCACTAAGAATTTGCAGCCTTCACTATTTACATGAAGAGGAAAAAACATTGAAAACACTTTCAAGCTTCTTCAGTACCCTAATTATGTTATATACAATGCGAAACAAAAGGTTCATAAAATATACCAAAATAGAAAAACGGCCTCTTCTAACAAACCCAATGAATAGAAAAATATTGTCCTACCAACGAACTTGATCACATCTACAATTGAAAACAATCTGTCTAAACTCAACATAAAATCTGTTACTACTACATCCAAAACAATGAAAGACTTACCATATTTTCTGGCTTACAAGATGCACTTTTTTCTAAAAAAATACCCTGAAAAACACATGTGTGTCTTCCAAGAAAAATGTAAGGCAACGCTCAGGCCCAAGTCACCTAATTGGTTTGACTGTTAAGGACATGGATTTATATGTTGAGTCATTACACTAGAATGTTAGCTATCTAATTCAGCCTTTTATATGATGTAACCTCAGTACTTAGCTGTTACAAGTATTTCCAAGACAATAAACCTTCCTGGAGCCGAGCCACAAGATTAAACATGTTCTGTTTACAAGCAGCTGCAGGAGCCTTTCTGCTCTTGACTAGTATGTCATTGCCATACAAACAAAATTGGACAAATGATTAATGTAAACAATACGTGGCGCCAGTATGTGAGGGACGTATGGTGAATGTGTTGTTGTATGAGAATAACTTTTTTTTTCTTAGAAATTTCTTTCCATCTTTCAAGCTGCAGTGTCTTGCAAGCTGAAAAATACAGCAGTCAATATTAAACAAAATACTAAGCTAAAACCTGAAGGAGGAATTTACTCCATTGCCTGTAATAATTGTCACAAAAAATACAAAGGAGAAACATCAAGGACTCTAAATATAAGATTATATGAACACAAAAGGGACATTTTAACAAACAATACATCAAATGTGGTTTTTGACATAAAAAAGCTACTCAAATCAATGGAGAAAACAATTCACTACAGCAAAACTGTCTAGAGAGTGCCTTAATCACGAAGTCATCTACAGTAAATTTGTGTTTGGACTCTTACAACATTTCACCATTCCTGACAGAACTTCTATAATCACAGTGTGGGATATCTAGTAACAAAAGCGATGGAAAGAAAAAGAATCTAAATGGAATTAGCTAGATCAAAAAAAAAAAATTTTAATTCCCAGCATTCCTGGTTTGTGCGCAAGTGTAATCACACCAACATAGCAAACTTAGTCTGATGAAGTTCTAAAGGACAAAATGCATCATAAAAAAACTTTTTCCACTTTGTCATAAATTTTTCAAAAAATATTGTTCTTCATATATAAAAATATATAACATTATCTCATATACATACATATATATATATATATGAAGAAATATAGTTTTAAGGTGTGCTATATTTATGAGATAAAGTGCTCAATATCAGAAATAGAACGTATGTAAATATAAATATTAAAGCGAACATTGAAGTCAACAATTGGATCGTATTTACGATTCCAATGGAATAAATTATGACCATGGAATATTAGTGTTTAAGCCTTTTTATTATATCCTTACTCTGTCCTAGACATTGAGTTCTACCTGGATTCTTCCTCTTGGAAATTTTTTTCTGAAAATATACATGTATGGGTATTTATATATTTTGCATATGTATGTATATTTTCCACTAATATTATCTATATATATATATTTGAACAATATAAATGTCATTTTTTATATACCTTTAGGATCCTTTTGACCAACGCTTTTTCAAAAAGCATTCAATGGCGATATACAAACACAATCAAGACATTAATAATCTCCAAGAAATCACTGTCGTTTTCGACTGTGAAGAAGTCTTGTTTTATCCTTTCTATCTCATTCAGTTCATATCGATCTATCTACCTCAGTCTGTTCATATCTATTTATCTTTTCTCATCTGTTCATACCAACACTTTCATCCACTCTCCCTTTCCATATCGGTGACTAATCTCTCCTAGCTCATCTGACGCATCATGTCTCATCCGATGGTGTCTTCCATTTTATGGCATTTGGCCAAATAATTATTCAGCCACTGCTGAATGTTTTCTCACTTGAGGGACCAGATGAAATTGTTTTGGGATTGGAAACATTTGAATTGATTACATCTTTGGAATTTACCATTTGTCTCTTTGAATCTATCAGTATCAAATTTCAGACCACACTATGACCTGATAGCATGTATTGTTTTCATTTAGGCATTTTAGACGGGCGAAAATATTTGTCCATGTCCAGATTTTAGATATTCCTTATGAGATGACCTGAGAGCAGACATTTTTATTTTTTATTTTTTTTATTTTTTTTTAAATTTTTTTTTTTTTAATCGAGTTCACTCCAAGCTAGGCAATAAATCCACTGAGACACAAGAGATTATTGTGTGTGGGAAAGTTAGAAACAGAAACATTACTAAGCAGCAAGAACAAAAGAAAAGCAATCAGGAGAACAGTAGATAGTGATTGACATTACATCTAAATTTTTGAAGATTAAAGTTGGCTGGAAACTGGAAAGCAAGGAGATGGAAGAGAGTTTCACAAACAAGATGTGTGAGAAAAGAAACTGTTAGCATAGAATTTACAGCTACATCTAGCCAGATCAACGGTAAAGTGTGAGATCTTGACATCAGTCTAGTACTGTGCTTAAATTCCAAAAGTTTAGGTGCCATAATGAAGAGCTCATCTGAACAATTACCATGAAAGTATTTATAGAAAAAGCACAGACAGTGACTGAACCGAGCTGCCAGATCAGGATTGATAATATTGCTGATTCTTCTTTATATTTTATCAAGGAGATCAAGGTAAATAGCAGGGGCACTGGACCAGATATGACAGCAATAATTTAAGCATGGATATATATATATATATATATATATATATATATATATATATATAATGAAATGGACAAAGTCCAACGATTATTTTTTAATACATTTTTTATATTTAAGTAAAAAACTCTGTTTTATAATAAACAGTATAAACAACATTTACCGGCCTGAATGCCCGAGAAATTTTTATAGAAAATATGCGTCCTCCAACAGGAATCGAACCTGTATCCTATATGAAACCGTCATATAGCCTGACGTGCATTAACCAATTGGGCCACGGAGGAGCATTCGGTTAGCAAAGTCGATTTTACTGTTTTTAAACTACAATTCTCCATGATTTTCTCTCATACATTCATATCTGCTCAATGCGTATCCAAATGTAAACAAATGATGTCACACATTATGACGTCATTTGTTTACATTTATTTACATTTGTTTACATTCTATAAAAAGAATGTATAAACATAAAAAATGTCTTAAAAAAAATATATATATATATTTTTTTTTTTCACACACACACACACACACACACTTTCCCCTCACTGATAGCAGGGCTCAAAGTTTCATGTACCTGAAGATTGCATTGTGCATGAAACTGAGCTGTGCTACTGATGAGGAAATAAATATGTATATTTATTAATATATAGTTTGTCGACTGTATAGTATAATATAATAGGGTCAGTTGGGCACCTTCTGTGAGAAAAAGAGCACCATGGGGCAATTCATTCAGTCAGGAAATTGGAAATGGCATACTGTACTGTTTGACATATGTGCCGGAAGCTCCAATACAATTCAGAGTTTTTGGATGTCAGAAGTGTGAGAAAAAAAATTGTTACCATGAAATTTATGGTTACATCTAGCAAACTCATCTGGAAATTGGTGAGAATATGTTACCAGTCTAGTACTGCACATAAATTCAAAGAGTTTAGGCACCATAGCCAAGAGTTCATCTGAACAATTACTAGGAAAGTATTTATAGAAAAGGCAAAGAGAGGCAACCTTATGGTGTTGGGAAAGAGACTGAAGCTGAGATGCCAGATCAGGACCAATAACATTGCTGATTCTTTGGATTTTATCAAAGAGCTCTGGATAAATAGCCCCTGACCATATGTGGCAGCAATATTCTAAGCATGGATGAATGGTAGACTTAAAGATATGTAAGAGAGATTTTGGAGGGAAAGATTCAATATAGTTTTTTCGCTTCATGTCAACTGAGAACATTAGACCAAGAAGGCGCAACAAGTAACTGTCCTGGAGGTCAGCGTCAGCCATGTTGATGGATGGCAAAGTGGGTTCTTTCAGATGATTAATACAGAGCAGTTTTGTTTTGGAGGTATTGAAATTAAAAAGTCATCCTTTGTCTCAGTTAACAACAGATTGAAAGTAGTTTTGGATAGCTGCATAATTGATTGATTAAATTAAGCATTGTCAAGCATTCTTCCTTTTGGTCTGGGATTTCTTTCATCTTCATTTCAATTACTTTCTTTCCACTAGTAGTATTAGTAGTAGTAATATTCTCTGCCATTTTGATTAGATGAAGCATTGTCAAGCATTCTTCATTTTGGTCTAGGATTTCTTTCATCTTCATTTCAATTACTTTCTTTCCACTAGTAGTATTAGTAGTAGTAATATTCACTGCCATTTTGATTAGATGAATCATTGTCAAGCATTCTTCCTTTTGGTCTGGGATTTCTTTCATCTTCATTTCAGTTACTTTCTTTCCACTAGTAGTATTAGTAGTAGTAATATTCTCTGCCATTTTGATTAGATGAAGCATTGTCAAACATTCTTCATTTTGGTCTAGGATTTCTTTCATCTTCATTTCAATTACTTTCTTTCCACTAGTAGTATTAGTAGTAGTAATATTCTCTGCCATTTTGATTAGATGAAGCATTGTCAAGCATTCTTCATTTTGGTCTAGGATTTCTTTCATCTTCATTTCAATTACTTTCTTTCCACTAGTAGTATTAGTAGTAGTAATATTCTCTGCCATTTTGATTAGATGAATCATTGTCAAGCATTCTTCATTTTGGTCTAGGATTTCTTTCATCTTCATTTCAATTACTTTCTTTCCACTAGTAGTATTAGTAGTAGTAATATTCTCTGCCATTTTGATTAGATGAAGCATTGTCAAGCATTCTTCATTTTGGTCTAGGATTTCTTTCATCTTCATTTCAATTACTTTCTTTCCACTATTAGTATTAGTAGTAGTAATATTCTCTGCCATTTTGATTAGATGAAGCATTGTCAAGCATTCTTCATTTTGGTCTAGGATTTTTTCTAGGTTTTTCATCTTCATTTCAATTACTTTCTTTCCACTATTAG
Source organism: Acanthosepion pharaonis (assembly GCA_903632075.3). Taxonomy (NCBI): domain Eukaryota; kingdom Metazoa; phylum Mollusca; class Cephalopoda; order Sepiida; family Sepiidae; genus Acanthosepion; species Acanthosepion pharaonis. Next base: position 665,339 of record CAHIKZ030001026.1, read on the forward strand.
TATTAGTAGTAGTAATATTCTCTGCCATTTTGATTAGATGAAGCATTGTCAAGCATTCTTCATTTTGGTCTAGGATTTCTTTCATCTTCATTTCAATTACTTTCTTTCCACTAGTAGTATTAGTAGTAGTAATATTCTCTGCCATTTTGATTAGATGAATCATTGAAGCATTCTTCATTTTGGTCTAGGATTTTTTTCATTCTTCACTTTCTTTTTAGTAGTATTAGTAGTAGTAATATTCTTTCATCTTCATTTTTTCAATTTCTTTTCATCTTCATTTCAATTTCCACTTTACTAGTAGTATTAGTAGTAGTAATATTCTCTGCCATTTTGATTAGATGAATCATTGTCAAGCATTCTTCATTTTGGTCTAGGATTTCTTTCATCTTCATTTCAATTACTTTCTTTCCACTAGTAGTATTAGTAGTAGTAATATTCTCTGCCATTTTGATTAGATGAATCATTGTCAAGCATTCTTCATTTTGGTCTAGGATTTCTTTCATCTTCATTTCAATTACTTTCTTTCCACTAGTAGTATTAGTAGTAGTAATATTCTCTGCCATTTTGATTAGAGATGATTCTTCATTTTGTCTAGGATTTCTTTCATCTTCATTTCAATTCTTTCTTTTTAGTATTAGTAGGTAATATTCTTGCCATTTTGATTAGATTCATTTCAATTCATTTTTCTAGGATTTTCTTTCATCTTCATTTCAATTACTTTCTTTCCACTAGTAGTATTAGTAGTAGTAATATTCTCTGCCATTTTGATTAGATGAATCATTGTCAAGCATTCTTCATTTTGGTCTAGGATTTCTTTCATCTTCATTTCAATTACTTTCTTTCCACTAGTAGTATTAGTAGTAGTAATATTCTCTGCCATTTTGATTAGATGAATCATTGTCAAACATTCTTCATTTTGGTCTAGGATTTCTTTCATCTTCATTTCAATTACTTTCTTTCCACTAGTAGTATTAGTAGTAGTAATATTCTCTGCCATTTTGATTAGATGAATCATTGTCAAGCATTCTTCATTTTGGTCTAGGATTTATTTCATCTTCATTTCAATTACTTTCTTTCCATTAGTAGTATTAGTAGTAGTAATATTCTCTGCCATTTTTGATTATTCTTCATTTTGATTTCTTTCATTCTTCATTTTGTATTAAGTAATTTCTTTCATTTTCTTCATTTCATCATTTTCTAGGATTTTCACTTATTTTTAGGTATTCTCTGCCATTTTGATTAGATGAATTTCATTCTTCATTTTTCAGGATTTCTTTCATCTTCATTTCAATTACTTTCCACTAGTAGTATTAGTAGTAGTAATATTCTCTGCCATTTTGATTAGATGAATCATTGTCAAGCATTCTTCATTTTGGTCTAGGATTTCTTTCATCTTCATTTCAATTACTTTCTTTCCACTAGTAGTATTAGTAGTAGTAATATTCTCTGCCATTTTGATTAGATGAATCATTGTCAAGCATTCTTCATTTTGGTCTAGGATTTCTTTCATCTTCATTTCAATTACTTTCTTTCACTAGTAGTATTAGTAGTAGTAATATTCTCTGCCATTTTGATTAGATGAATCATTGTCAAGCATTCTTCAGTAGTTTTGGTCTATTGGCATTCTTCATTTTTCTTTCATCTTCATTTCAATTACTTTCTTTCTAGTAGTATTAGTAGTATTAGTAGTGAATCATTGTAATATTCTCTGCCATTTTGATTAGATGAATCATTGTCAAGCATTCTTCATTTTGGTCTAGGATTTCATTTTCATCTTCATTTCATCTTCATTTCAATTTTTCTTTCCACTAGTAGTATTAGTAGTAGTAATATTCTCTGCCATTTTGATTAGATGAATCATTGTCAAGCATTCTTCATTTTGGTCTAGGATTTCTTTCATCTTCATTTCAATTACTTTCTTTCCACTAGTAGTATTAGTAGTAGTAATATTCTCTGCCATTTTGATTAGATGAATCATTGTCAAGCATTCTTCATTTGGTCTAGGATTTTCTTTCATCTTCATTTCAATTCTTTCATTCTCTGCCATTTTGATTAGATGAATCATTGTCAAGCATTCTTCATTTTGGTCATTTCTTTCATCTTCATTTCAATTACTTTCTTTCCACTAGTAGTATTAGTAGTAGTAATATTCTCTGCCATTTTGATTAGATGAATCATTGTCAAGCATTCTTCATTTTGGTCTAGGATTTCTTTCATCTTCATTTCAATTACTTTCTTTCCACTAGTAGTATTAGTAGTAGTAATATTCTCTGCCATTTTGATTAGATGAATCATTGTCAAGCATTCTTCATTTTGGTCTAGGATTTCTTTCATCTTCATTTCAATTACTTTCTTTCCACTAGTAGTATTAGTAGTAGTAATATTCTCTGCCATTTTGATTAGATGAATCATTGTCAAGCATTCTTCATTTTGGTCTAGGATTTTTCTTTCATCTTCATTTCACTTTTCTTTCCACTAGTAGTATTTAGTAGTAATATTCTCTGCCATTTTGATTAGATGAATCATTGTCAAGCATTCTTCATTTTGGTCTAGGATTTCTTTCATCTTCATTTCAATTACTTTCTTTCCACTAGTAGTATTAGTAGTAGTAATATTCTCTGCCATTTTGATTAGATGAATCATTGTCAAGCATTCTTCATTTTGGTCTAGGATTTCTTTCATCTTCATTTCAATTACTTTCTTTCCACTAGTAGTATTAGTAGTAGTAATATTCTCTGCCATTTTGATTAGATGAATCATTGTCAAGCATTCTTCATTTTGGTCTAGGATTTCTTTCATCTTCATTTCAATTACTTTCTTTCCACTAGTAGTATTAGTAGTAGTAATATTCTCTGCCATTTTGATTAGATGAATCATTGTCAAGCATTCTTCATTTTGGTCTAGGATTTCATTTTTCATCTTCATTTCAATTACTTTCTTTCCACTAGTAGTATTAGTAGTAGTAATATTCTCTGCCATTTTGATTAGATGAATCATTGTCAAGCATTCTTCATTTTGGTCTAGGATTTCTTTCATCTTCATTTCAATTACTTTCTTTCCACTAGTAGTATTAGTAGTAGTAATATTCTCTGCCATTTTGATTAGATGAAATCATTGTCATTTTGGTCTAGGATTTCTTTCATCTTCATTTATTTTGGTAGTAGGATTTCTTTTCATTCTTCATTTTTCAATTATCTTCATTTTCTTTCCACTAGTAGTATTAGTAGTAGTAATATTCTCTGCCATTTTGATTAGATGAATCATTGTCAAGCATTCTTCATTTTGGTCTAGGATTTCTTTCATCTTCATTTGAATTACTTTCTTTCCACTAGTATTAGTAGTAGTAAATTCTCTTCATTTTGATTAGATGAAGGATTGTCAAGCATTCTTCATTTTGGTCTAGGATTTCTTTCATCTTCATTTCAATTACTTTCTTTCCACTAGTAGTATTAGTAGTAGTAATATTCTCTGCCATATTTTGATTAGATGAATCATTGTCAAACATTCTTCATTTTGGTCTAGGATTTCTTTTCATCTTCATTTCAATTACTTTCTTTTTTAGTATTAGTAGTAGTAATATTCTCTGCCATTTTGATTAGATGAATCATTGTCAAGCATTCTTCATTTTGGTCTAGGATTTCTTTCATCTTCATTTCAATTACTTTCTTTCCACTAGTAGTATTAGTAGTAGTAATATTCTCTGCCATTTTGATTAGATGAATCATTGTCAAGCATTCTTCATTTTGGTCTAGGATTTCTTTTCATCTTCATTTCAATTACTTTTTTCCACTAGTAGTATTAGTAGTAGTAATATTTCTGCCATTTTGATTAGATGAATCATTGTCAAACATTCTTCATTTTGGTCTAGGATTTCTTTCATCTTCATTTCAATTACTTTCTTTCCACTAGTAGTATTAGTAGTAATATTCTCTGCCATTTTGATTAGATGAATCATTGTCAAGCATTCTTCATTTTGGTCTAGGATTTCTTTCATCTTCATTTCAATTTTAGTAGTATTAGTAGTAGTAATATTCTCTGCCATTTTGATTAGATGAATCATTGTCATTCTTCATTTTGGTCTAGGATTTCTTTCATCTTCACAATTAGTAGTAGTATTAGTAGTAGTAATATTCTCTGCCATTTTGATTAGATGAATCATTGTCAAGCATTCTTCATTTTGGTCTAGGATTTCTTTCATCTTCATTTCAATTACTTTCTTTCCACTAGTAGTATTAGTAGTAGTAATATTCTCTGCCATTTTGATTAGATGAATCATTGTCAAGCATTCTTCATTTTGGTCTAGGATTTCTTTCATCTTCATTTCAATTACTTTTCTTTCCACTAGTAGTATTAGTAGTAGTAATATTCTCTGCCATTTTGATTAGATGAATCATTGTCAAGCATTCTTCATTTTGGTCTAGGATTTCTTTCATCTTCATTTCAATTACTTTCTTTCCACTAGTAGTATTAGTAGTAGTAATATTCTCTGCCATTTTGATTAGATGAATCATTGTCAAGCATTCTTCATTTTGGTCTAGGATTTCTTTCATCTTCATTTCAATTACTTTCTTTCCACTAGTAGTATTAGTAGTAGTAATATTCTCTGCCATTTTGATTAGATGAATCATTGTCAAGCATTCTTCATTTTGGTCTGGGATTTTTTTTCATCTTCATTTCACTTTCTTTTTGGTTAGTAGTAGTAATATTCTGCCATTTTGATTAGATGAAGCATTGTCAAGCATTCTTCATTTTGGTCTAGGATTATTTTCATCTTCATTTCAATTACTTTCTTTCCACTAGTAGTATTTAGTAGTAATATTCTCTGCCATTTTGATTAGATGAATCATTGTCAAGCATTCTTCATTTTGGTCTAGGATTTCTTTCATCTTCATTTCAATTACTTTTCTTTCCACTAGTAGTATTAGTAGTAGTAACATTGTCAAGCATTCTTCATTTTGGTCTAGGATTTCTTTCATCTTCATTTCAATTACTTTCTTTCCACTAGTAGTATTAGTAGTAGTAATATTCTCTGCCATTTTGATTAGATGAATCATTGTCAATTTCTTTCATTCTTCACTTTTTTGGTCTAGGATTTCTTTCATCTTCATTTCAATTACTTTCTTTCCACTAGTACTTTCTTTCCATTAGTAGTAGTAATATTCTCTGCCATTTTGATTAGATGAATCATTGTCAAGCATTCTTCATTTTGGTCTAGGATTTCTTTCATCTTCATTTCAATTACTTTCTTTCCACTAGTAGTATTAGTAGTAGTAATATTCTCTGCCATTTTGATTAGATGAATCATTGTCAAGCATTCTTCATTTTGGTCTAGGATTTCTTTCATCTTCATTTCAATTACTTTCTTTCCACTAGTAGTATTAGTAGTAGTAATATTCTCTGCCATTTTGATTAGATGAATCATTGTCAAGCATTCTTCATTTTGGTCTAGGATTTCTTTCATCTTCATTTCAATTCTTTCTTTCCACTAGTAGTATTAGTAGTAGTAATATTCTTGCCATTTTGATTAGATGAATCATTGTCAAGCATTCTTCATTTTGGTCTAGGATTTCTTTCATCTTCATTTCAATTACTTTCTTTCCACTAGTAGTATTAGTAGTAGTAATATTCTCTGCCATTTTGATTAGATGAATCATTGTCAAGCATTCTTCATTTTGGTCTGGGATTTCTTTCATCTTCATTTCAATTACTTTCTTTTCCACTAGTAGTAGTAGTAATATTCTCTGGATTAGATCATTTCATTCTTCATTTTGGTCTAATTTTTCTTTTTCATCTTCATTTCAATTACTTTCTTTCCACTAGTAGTATTAGTAGTAGTAATATTCTCTGCCATTTGATTAGATGAAGCATTGTCAAGCATTCTTCATTTTGGTCTGGGATTTCTTTCATCTTCATTTCAATTACTTTCTTTTAGTAGTATTTAGATGCCATTTTGATTAGATGAAGCATTGTCAAGCATTCTTCATTTTGGTCTAGGATTTCTTTCATCTTCATTTCAATTACTTTCTTTCCACTAGTAGTATTAGTAGTAGTAATATTCTCTGCCATTTTGATTAGATGAATCTTCATTTCAAGCATTCTTCATTTTGGTCTTCATTTTTCTTTCATCTTCATTTCAATTACTTTCTTTCCATAGTAGTAGTAGTAATATTCTCTGCCATTTGATTAGATGAAGCATTGTCAAGCATTCTTCATTTTGGTCTGGGATTTCTTTCATCTTCATTTCAATTACTTTCTTTCCACTAGTAGTATTAGTAGTAGTAATATTCTCTGCCATTTTGATTAGATGAAGCATTGTCAAGCATTCTTCATTTTGGTCTAGGATTTTTTTCTTTCATCTTCATTTCACTAGTTATTTTAGTTTTCTTAGTAGTGTAATATTTTGATTAGATGAATCATTGTCAAGCATTCTTCATTTTGGTCTAAGGATTTCTTTCATCTTCATTTCAATTCTTTCTTTCCACTAGTAGTATTAGTAGTAGTAATATTCTCTGCCATTTTGATTAGATGAGCATTCTTCATTTTGGTCTAGGATTTCTTTCATCTTCATTTCATTCTTTCTTTTTGGTAGTAGTAATATTCTCTGCCATTTTTCATTTCATTCTTCATTTTCAGGATTTCTTTCATCTTCATTTTTCTTTCTTTCCACTAGTAGTATTAGTAGTAGTAATATTCTCTGCCATTTTGATTAGATGAAGATCAAGCATTCTTCATTTTGGTCAGGATTTCTTTCATCTTCATTTCAATTATTTTTTCTTTCCACTAGTAGTATTAGTAGTAGTAATATTCTCTGCCATTTTGATTAGATGAATCATTGTCAACATTCTTCATTTTGGTCAGGATTTCTTTCATCTTCATTTCAATTACTTTCTTTCCACTACTAGTAGTATTAGTAGTAGTAATATTCTCTGCCATTTTGATTAGATGAATCATTTTGTCATTCTTTTCATTTTGGTCTAGGATTTCTTTTCATCTTCATTTCAATTTCATTTTTTCCACTAGTAGTATTAGTAGTAGTAATATTCTCTGCCATTTTGATTAGATGAATCATTGTCAAGCATTCTTCATTTTGGTCTAGGATTTCTTTCATCTTCATTTCAATTACATTTTCTTTCCACTAGTAGTATTAGTAGTAGTAATATTCTCTGCCATTTTGATTAGATGAATCATTGTCAAGCATTCTTTCATTTTTGGTCTAGTAGTATTAGTAGTAGTAATATTCTCTGCCATTTTGATTTTCATCTTCATTCTTCATTTTGGTCTAGGATTTCTTTCATCTTCATTTCAATTACTTTCTTTCCACTAGTAGTATTAGTAGTAGTAATATTCTCTGCCATTTTGATTAGATGAATCATTGTCAAGCATTCTTCATTTTGGTTCTTCATTTTGGTCTATTTGATTTTCTTTCATTCTTCATTTTTCAATTTTTCTAGGTTTTCTTTATCTTCATTTCAATTACTTTCTTTCCACTAGTAGTATTAGTAGTAGTAATATTCTCTGCCATTTTGATTAGATGAATCATTGTCAAGCATTCTTCATTTTGGTCTAGGATTTCTTTCATCTTCATTTCAATTACTTTCTTTCCACTAGTAGTATTAGTAGTAGTAATATTCTCTGCCATTTTGATTTAGATGAATCATTCTTCATTTTTGTCAATCATTCTTCATTTGGTCTAGGCATTTCATTTTTCATCTTCATTTCAATTACTTTCTTTCCACTAGTAGTATTAGTAGTAGTAATATTCTCTGCCATTTTGATTAGATGAATTCTCTGCCATTGTCAAGCATTCTTCATTTTGGTCTAGGATTTCTTTCATCTTCATTTCAATTACTTTCTTTCCACTAGTAGTATTAGTAGTAGTAATATTCTCTGCCATTTTGATTAGATGAATCATTGTCAAGCATTCTTCATTTTGGATTTCTTTCATCTTCATTTCAATTACTTTCTTTCACTAGTAGTAGGTAATATTTCTGCCATTTTGATTAGATGAATCATTTCATCTTCATTTTTCTGGGATTTCTTTTCATCTTCATTTCATTACTTTCTTTCCACTAGTAGTATTAGTAGTAGTAATATTCTCTGCCATTTTGATTAGATGAATCATTGTCAAGCATTCTTCATTTTGGTCTAGGATTTCTTTCATCTTCATTTCAATTACTTTCTTTCCACTAGTAGTATTAGTAGTAGTAATATTCTCTGCCATTTTGATTAGATGAATCATTGTCAAGCATTCTTCATTTTGGTCTAGGATTTTCTTTCATCTTCATTTCAATTCTTTCTTCACTAGTTTTAGTAGTAGTAATATTCTCTGCCATTTTGATTAGATGAAGCATTGTCAAGCATTTTCTTTCATCTTCATTTCAATTACTTTCTTTTCCACTAGTAGTATTAGTAGTAGTAATATTCTCTGCCATTTTGATTAGATGAATCATTGTCAAGCATTCTTCATTTCTTTCCACTAGTAGTATTTTTGGTCTAGGATTTCTTTTTCATCTTCATTTCAATTACTTTTCTTTCCACTAGTAGTATTAGTAGTAGTAATATTCTCTGCCATTTGATTAGATGAATCATTGTCAAGCATTCTTCATTTTGGTCTAGGTTTTTCTTTCATCTTCATTTCAATTACTTTCTTTCCACTAGTAGTATTAGTAGTAGTAATATTCTCTGCCATTTTGATTAGATGAAGCATTGTCAAGCATTCTTCATTTTTGGTCTAGGATTTTTTTCATCTTCATTTCAATTGCTTTTCTTTCCACTAGTAGTATTTAGTAATATTCTCTGCCATTTTGATTAGATGAATCATTGTCAAGCATTCTTCATTTTGGTCTAGGATTTCTTTCATCTTCATTTCAATTACTTTCTTTCCACTAGTAGTATTAGTAGTAGTAATATTCTCTGCCATTTTGATTAGATGAATCATTGTCAAGCATTCTTCATTTTGGTCTAGGATTTCTTTCATCTTCATTTCAATTACTTTCTTTCCACTAGTAGTATTAGTAGTAGTAATATTCTCTGCCATTTTGATTAGATGAATCATTGTCAAGCATTCTTCATTTTGGTCTAGGATTTCTTTCATCTTCATTTCAATTACTTTCTTTCCACTAGTAGTATTAGTAGTAGTAATATTCTCTGCCATTTTGATTAGATGAATCATTGTCAAGCATTCTTCATTTGGTCTAGGATTTCTTTCATCTTCATTTCAATTACTTTCTTTCCACTAGTAGTATTAGTAGTAGTAATATTCTCTGCCATTTTGATTAGATGAATCATTGTCAAGCATTCTTCATTTTGGTCTGGGATTTCTTTCATCTTCATTTCAATTACTTTCTTTCCACTAGTAGTATTAGTAGTAGTAATATTCTCTGCCATTTTGATTAGATGAAGCATTGTCAAGCATTCTTCATTTTGGTCTAGGATTTCTTTCATCTTCATTTCAATTACTTTCTTTCCACTAGTAGTATTAGTAGTAGTAATATTCTCTGCCATTTTGATTAGATGAAGCATTGTCAAGCATTCTTCATTTTGGTCTAGGATTTCATCTTTTTCATCTTCATTTCACTAGTTATTTTCTTTCCACTAGTAGTCTTCATTTTTAGTAGTAATATTCTCTTACTTTCTTTTTGATTAGTAATAGCCATTTTGATTAGATTGTTGTCAAGCATTCTTCATTTGGTCTAGGATTTCTTTCATCTTCATTTCAATTACTTTCTTTCCACTAGTAGTATTAGTAGTAGTAATATTCTCTGCCATTTTGATTAGATGAATCATTGTCAAGCATTCTTCATTTTGGTCTGGATTTCTTTCATCTTCATTTCAATTACTTTCTTTCCACTAGTAGTATTAGTAGTAGTAATATTTCTGATTTTGATTAGATGAAGCATTGTCAAGCATTCTTCATTTTGGTCTAGGAGTTCTTTCATCTTCATTTCAATTACTTTCTTTCCACTAGTAGTATTAGTAGTAGTAATATTCTCTCATTTTGATTAGATGAAGCATTGTCAAGCATTCTTCATTTTGGTTAGTTTCTTTCATCTTCATTTCAATTACTTTCTTTCCACTAGTAGTATTAGTAGTAGTAATATTCTCTGCCATTTTGATTAGATGATTGTCGCTCCATTCTTCAAGCATTCTTCATTTGGTCTAGGATTTCTTTTTTGATTTAAAATCTTCAAGCATTCTTCATTTTTGGGAGATTCTTTTCTTCTTGATTTCAATTACTTTCTTTCCATTAGTAGTATTAGTAGTAGTAATATTCTCTGCCATTTTGATTAGATGAAGCATTTTCAAGCATTCTTCAGTTTTGGTCTGGGATTTCTTTCATCTTCATTTCAATTACTTTTCCACTAGTAGTATTAGTAGTAGTAATATTCTCTGCCATTTTGATTAGATGAAGCATTGTCAAGCATTCTTCATTTTGGTCTAGGATTTCTTTCATCTTCATTTCAATTACTTTCTTTCCACTAGTAGTATTAGTAGTAGTAATATTCTCTGCCATTTTGATTAGATGAATCATTGTCAAGCATTCTTCATTTTGGTCTAGGATTTCTTTCATCTTCATTTCAATTACTTTCTTTCCACTAGTAGTAGTAGTAGTAGTAATATTCTCTGCCATTTTGATTAGATGAATCATTGTCAAGCATTCTTCATTTTGGTCTAGGATTTCTTTTCATCTTCATTTCAATTACATCTTTTCTTTCCACTAGTAGTATTAGTAGTAGTAATATTCTCTGCCATTTTGATTAGATGTCAAATTCTTCATTTTGGTTGATTTCTTTCAATTTCAATGATTTTCTTTCCACATTTTGGTCATTTTATTAGATTTCATTTTCATTCTTCATTTTTTTCAATCTTCATTTCAATTTTTCTTTCCACTAGTAGTATTAGTAGTAGTAATATTCTCTGCCATTTTGATTAGATGAAGCATTGTCAAGCATTCTTCATTTTGGTCTAAGATTTCTTTCATCTTCATTTCAATTACTTTCTTTCCACTAGTAGTATTAGTAGTAGTAATATTCTCTGCCATTTATTAGATGAATCATGAGCATTCTTCATTTTGGTCAGGAAGCATTCTTTCAGTTTTGGTCTCATTGTCAAACATTCTTCATTTTTTTCTAGGTTTTCTTTCATCTTCATTTCAATTACTTTCTTTCCACTAGTAGTATTAGTAGTAGTAATATTCTCTGCCATTTTGATTAGATGAATCATTGTCAAGCATTCTTCATTTTGGTCTAGGATTTCTTTCATCTTCATTTCAATTATTTTTCTTTCCACTAGTAGTATTAGTAGTAGTAATATTCTCTGCCATTTTGATTAGATGAATCATTGTCAAGCATTCTTCATTTTGGTCTGGATTTCTTTCATTCATTTCATTACTTTCTTTTTGGTAGTAGTAGGTAATATTTTCTTTCATCTTCATTTTTTCTAGGATTTCTTTCATCTTCATTTCAATTACTTTCTTTCCACTAGTAGTATTAGTAGTAGTAATATTCTCTGCCATTTTGATTAGATGAATTTTCAAGGACTTTCTTTCCACTAGTAGTATTAGTAGTAGCATTCTTCATTTTGGTCTATTGGATTCTTCTTTCATCTTCATTTCAATTACTTTCTTTCCACTAGTAGTATTAGTAGTAGTAATATTCTCTGCCATTTTGATTAGATGAATCATTGTCAAGCATTCTTCTTTCCACTAGTATTTTGGTCTATTTGATTTCTTTCATCTTCATTTTTCAATTTCTTTCATCTTTCTTTCCACTAGTAGTTCCACTAGTAGTAATATTCTCTGCCATTTTGATTAGATGAATCATTGTCAAACTTATTCTTCATTTGTCAGTTCTTTCATCATTCATTTTCATTTGGTTAAATTTCCATAAATTTTTGATTAGATTTTCATTCTTCTTTTTTTTTCATCTTCATTACTTTCTTTCCACTAGTAGTATTAGTAGTAGTAATATTCTCTGCCATTTTGATTAGATGAATCATTGTCAAGCATTCTTCATTTTGGTCTAGGATTTCTTTCATCTTCATTTCAATTACTTTTCTTTCCACTAGTAGTATTAGTAGTAGTAATATTCTCTGCCATTTTGATTAGATGAATCATTGTCAAGCATTCTTCATTTTTGGTCTAGGATTTCTTTCATCTTCATTTCAATTACTTTCTTTTAGTAGTATTAGTAGTAGTAATATTCTCTGCCATTTTGATTAGATGAAGCATTGTCAAGCATTCTTCATTTGGTCTAGGATTCTTTTTCATCTTCATTTCAATTACTTTCTTTCCACTAGTAGTATTAGTAGTAGTAATATTCTCTGCCATTTGATTAGATGAATCATTGTCAAGCATTCTTCATTTTGGTCTGCAAATTCTCTGGATTTCTTTCATCTTCATTTTCAATTTCTTTCTTTCTTTTTTCCACTAGTAGTATTAGTAGTAGTAATATTCTCTGCCATTTTGATTAGATGAATCATTGTCAAGCATTCTTCATTTTGGTCTAGGATTTCTTTCATCTTCATTTCAATTACTTTCTTTCCACTAGTAGTATTAGTAGTAGTAATATTCTCTGCCATTTGATTAGATGAATCATTGTCAAGCATTCTTCATTTTGGTCTAGGATTTCTTTCATCTTCATTTCAATTACTTTCTTTCCACTAGTAGTATTAGTAGTAGTAATATTCTCTGCCATTTTGATTAGATGAAGCATTGTCAAGCATTCTTTTTTGGTCTAGGATTTCTTTCATCTTCATTTCAATTACTTTCTTTCCACTAGTAGTATTAGTAGTAGTAATATTCTCTGCCATTTTGATTAGATGAAGCATTGTCAAGCATTCTTCATTTTGGTCTGGGATTTTCTTTCATCTTCATTTCAATTACTTTCTTTCCATTAGTAGTATTAGTAGTAGTAATATTCTCTGCCATTTTGATTAGATGAAGCATTGTCAAGCATTCTTCATTTTGGTCTAGGATTTCTTTCATCTTCTTCATTTTTTCTTTCTAGGTATTTCTTTCATCTTCATTTCATTTTTGATTTCATTTTCCACTTTCTTCATTTTGGTCTAGTATTTTTTTCATCTTCATTTCAATTTACTTTCTTTCCACTAGTAGTAGTAATATTAATATTCTCTGCCATTTTGATTAGATGAATCATTGTCAAGCATTCTTCATTTTGGTCTGATAGTTCTTTCATCTTCATTTCAATAGATGAAGCATTGTAAACATTCTTTTCTTTCACATTTCAATTACTTTCTTTAGTATTAGTAGTAGTAGTAATATTCTCTGCCATTTTTTTGGCATTGTCAAGCATTCTTCATTTTGGTCTAGGATTTCTTTCATCTTCATTTCAATTACTTTTCTTTCCACTAGTAGTATTAGTAGTAGTAATATTCTCTGCCATTTTGATTAGATGAAGCATTGTCAAGCATTCTTCATTTTGGTCTAGGTTTCTTTCATCTTCATTTCAATTACTTTCTTTCCACTAGTAGTATTAGTAGTAGTAATATTCTCTGCCATTTTTGATTAGATGAATCATTGTCAAGCATTCTTCATTTTGGTCTAGGATTTTCATTTTTCATCTTCATTTCAATTTCTTTCTTTCCACTAGTAGTATTTAGTAGTAATATTCTCTGCCATTTGATTAGATGAAGCATTGTCAAGCATTCTTCATTTTGGTCTAGGATTTCTTTCATCTTCATTTCAATTACTTTCTTTTCCACTGTATCATTGTAGTAGTAATATTCTCTGCCATTTTGATTCTGAATCATTGTCAAAGCATTCTTCATTTTTGGTCTAGGATTTCTTTCATCTTCATTTCAATTACTTTCTTTCCACTATTCTTCATTTTGGTCTGATTTCTTTATCTTCATTTCAATTACTTTCTTTCCACTAGTAGTATTAGTAGTAGTAATATTCTCTGCCATTTTGATTAGATGAAGCATTGTCAAGCATTCTTCATTTTGGTCTAGGATTTCTTTCATCTTCATTTCAATTACTTTCTTTCCACTAGTAGTATTAGTAGTAGTAATATTCTCTGCCATTTTGATTAGATGAAGCATTGTCAAGCATTCTTCATTTTGGTCTGGGATTTCTTCATCTTCATTTCATTTCAATTACTTTCTTTCCACTAGTAGTATTAGTAGTAGTAATATTCTCTGCCATTTTGATTAGATGAATCATTGTCAAGCATTCTTCATTTTGGTCTAGGATTTCTTTCATCTTCATTTCAATTTATTCTTCTTTTTTCTTTCCACTTAGTAGTTCTTTCTTTCCACTAGTAGTATTAGTAGTAGTAATATTCTCTGCCATTTTGATTAGATGAATCATTGTATTCTTCATTTTTTGGTCTAGGATTTCTTTCATCTTCATTTCAATTACTTTCTTTCCACTAGTAGTATTAGTAGTGTAATATTCTCTGCCATTTTGATTAGATGAATCATTGTCAAGCATTCTTCATTTTGGTCTAGGATTTCTTTCATCTTCATTTCAATTACTTTCTTTCCACTAGTAGTATTAGTAGTAGTAATATTCTCTGCCATTTTGATTAGATGAATCATTGTCAAGCATTCTTCATTTTGGTCTAGGATTTCTTTCATCTTCATTTCAATTACTTTCTTTCCACTAGTAGTATTAGTAGTAGTAATATTCTCTGCCATTTTGATTAGATGAATCATTGTCAAGCATTCTTCATTTTGGTCTCATCTTCATTTCAATTTTTCTTTTTCATCTTCATTTCAATTACTTTCTTTCCACTAAGCATTCTTCATTTTGGTTAGTTTCTTTCATCTTCATTCAATTATTCTCTGCCCATTTATTAGTAGTAATAATATTCTTCTCATTTCTTTCATCTTCATTTTCAATCTTCATTTTTTCTTTCATTTAGTATTAGTAGTGTAATATTCTCTGCCATTTTTGATTAGATGAAGCATTGTCAAAGCATTCTTCATTTTGGTCTAGGATTTCTTTCATCTTCATTTCAATTACTTTCTTTCCACTAGTAGTATTAGTAGTAGTAATATTCTCTGCCATTTTGATTAGATGAAGCATTGTCAAAGCATTCTTCATTTTGGTCTAGGATTTCTTTCATCTTCATTTCAATTACTTTCTTTCCACTAGTAGTATTAGTAGTAGTAATATTCTCTGCCATTTTGATTAGATGAATCATTGTCAAGCATTCTTCATTTTGGTCTAGGATTTCTTTCATCTTCATTTCAATTACTTTTCTTTCCACTAGTAGTATTAGTAGTAGTAATATTCTCTGCATTCTTCATTTTTTGATTTCTTTCATCTTCATTTCAATTACTTTCTTTCCATTAGTATTAGTAGTAGTAATATTCTCTGCCATTTTGATTAGATGAAGCATTGTCAAGCATTCTTCATTTTGGTCTAGGATTTCTTTCATCTTCATTTCAATTACTTTCTTTCCACTAGTAGTATTAGTAGTAGTAATATTCTCTGCCATTTTGATTAGATGAAACATTGTCAAGCATTCTTCATTTTTGGTCTGGATTTCTTTCATCTTCATTTCAATTACTTTTTTTCCACTAGTAGTATTAGTAGTAGTAATATTCTCTGCCATTTTGATTAGATGAAGCATTGTCAAGCATTCTTCATTTTGGTCTAGGATTTCTTTCATCTTCATTATTACTTTCTTTCCACTAGTTATTAGTAGTAGTAATATTCTTGCCATTAGATGTATTGTATTCTTTAGATTTCTTTCATCTTCATTTCAATTACTTTCTTTCCACTTTTATTAGTAGTAATATTCTCTGCCATTTTGATTGATCAAGCATTTCAAGCATTCTTCATTTTGGTCTAGGATTTCTTTCATCTTCATTTCAATTACTTTCTTTCCACTAGTAGTATTAGTAGTAGTAATATTCTCTGCCATTTTGATTAGATGAAGCATTGTCAAGCATTCTTCATTTTTGGTCTAGGATTTCTTTCATCTTCATTTCAATTACTTTTTTCTTTCCACTAGTAGTATTAGTAGTAGTAATATTCTCTGCCATTTTGATTAGATGAATCATTGTCAAGCATTCTTCATTTTGGTCATTTCTTTCATCTTCATTTCAATTACTTTCTTTCTAGTAGTATTAGTAGTAGTAATATTCTCTGCCATTTTGATTAGATGAATCATTTCATTCTTCATTTCTTTCATCTTCATTTCAATTACTTTCTTTCCACTAGTAGTATTAGTAGTAGTAATATTCTCTGCCATTTTGATTAGATGAATCATTGTCAAGCATTCTTCATTTGGTCTAGGATTTTCTTTCATCTTCATTTTCAATTACTTTCTTTCCACTTAGTATTAGTAGTGTAATATTCTCTGCCATTTGATTAGATGAATCATTGTCAAGCATTCTTCATTTTGGTCTAGGTTTTCTTTCATCTTCATTTCAATTACTTTCTTTCCACTAGTAGTATTAGTAGTAGTAATATTCTCTGCCATTTTGATTAGATGAAGCATTGTCAAGCATTCTTCATTTTGGTCTAGGATTTCTTTCATCTTCATTTCAATTACTTTCTTTCCACTAGTAGTATTAGTAGTAATATTCTCTGCCATTTTGATTAGATGAATCATTGTCAAGCATTCTTCATTTTGGTCTAGGATTTTCTTTCATCTTCATTTCAATTACTTTCTTTCCACTAGTAGTATTATTTTGATTAGTATCATTGTCAAGCATTCTTCATATTTCTTTCATCTTCTTACTTGCCATTTTGATTAGATAATATTCTCTGCCATTTTGATTTGAATCATTGTCAAGCATTCTTCATTTTGGTCTAGGATTTCTTTCATCTTCATTTCAATTACTTTCTTTCCACTAGTAGTATTAGTAGTAGTAATATTCTCTGCCATTTTGATTAGATGAAGCATTGTCAAGCATTCTTCATTTTTGGTCTAGGATTTCTTTCATCTTCATTTCAATTACTTTCTTTCCACTAGTAGTATTAGTAGTAGTAATATTCTCTGCCATTTTGATTAGATGAATCATTGTCAAGCATTCTTCATTTTGGTCTGAGTTTCTTTCATCTTCATTTCAATTACTTTCTTTCTAGTAGTATTAGTAGTGTGTTTCATTTTCATTTTGGTCTAGGATTTCTTTCATCTTCATTTCAATTACTTTCTTTCCACTAGTAGTATTAGTAGTAGTAATATTCTCTGCCATTTTGATTAGATGAATCATTTGCATTCTTCATTTTTGGTCTAGGATTTTCTTTCATCTTCATTTCACTTTTCTTTTTGGTCTGGTAGTTAATATTCTCTGCCATTTTGATTTCATTTCAATTCTTCATTTTTCTAGGATTTCTTTCATCTTCATTTCAATTACTTTCTTTCCACTAGTAGTATTAGTAGTAGTAATATTCTCTGCCATTTTGATTAGATGAATCATTGTCAAGCATTCTTCATTTTGGTCTAGGATTTCTTTCATCTTCATTTCAATTACTTTCTTTCCACTAGTAGTATTAGTAGTAGTAATATTCTCTGCCATTTTGATTAGATGAATCATTGTCAAACATTCTTCATTTTGGTCTAGGATTTCTTTCATCTTCATTTCAATTACTTTCTTTCCACTAGTAGTATTAGTAGTAATAATATTCTCTGCCATTTTGATTAGATGAATCATTGTCAAACATTCTTCATTTGGTCTAGGATTTCTCTTTCATCTTCATTTAGTAATATTCTCTGCCATTTTGATTAGATTATTTCAAGCATTCTTCATTTTCCACTTTCTTTCCACTAGTAGTATTAGTAGTAGTAATATTCTCTGCCATTTTGATTAGATGAAGCATTGTCAAACATTCTTCATTTTGGTCTAGGATTTCTTTCATCTTCATTTCAATTACTTTCTTTCCACTAGTAGTATTAGTAGTAGTAATATTCTCTGCCATTTTGATTAGATGAATCATTGTCAAGCATTCTTCATTTTGGTCTAGGTTTCTTTCATCTTCATTTCAATTACTTTCTTTCCACTAGTAGTATTAGTTGTAATATTCTCTGCCATTTTGATTAGATGAAGCATTGTCAAGCATTCTTCATTTTGGTCTGGGATTTCTTTCATCTTCATTTCAATTACTTTCTTTCCACTAGTAGTATTAGTAGTAGTAATATTCTCTGCCATTTTGATTAGATGAAAGTCAAGCATTCTTCATTTTGGTCTTTTCTTTCATTCTTCATTTTGGTCTGCCATTTTGATTAGATTTGTCAAGCATTCTTTCTGGGATTTTCTTTCATCTTCATTTCAATTACTTTCTTTCCACTAGTAGTATTAGTAGTAGTAATATTCTCTGCCATTTTGATTAGATGAAGCATTGTCAAGCATTCTTCATTTTGGTCTAGGATTTCTTTCATCTTCATTTCAATTACTTTCTTTCCACTAGTAGTATTAGTAGTAGTAATATTCTCTTCGTTTTTGATTAGCATTGTCAAAACATTCTTCATTTGGGTCTAGGATTTCTTTCATCTTGATTACTTTTTCTTTCCACTAGTAGTATTAGTAGTAGTAATATTCAAAATTTTCATTAGATGAATCATTCAAATTCTTCCTTTTGGTCAAACATTCTTCATTTTGGTCTAGGTCTTTTTCATCTTCATTTCAATTACTTTCTTTCCACTAGTAGTATTAGTAGTAGTAATATTCTCTGTCGTTTTGATTAGATGAAGCATTGTCAAGCATTCTTCATTTTGGTCTAGGATTTCTTTCATCTTCATTTCAATTACTTTCTTTCCACTAGTAGTATTAGTAGTAGTAATATTCTCTGCCATTTTGATTAGATGAAGCATTGTCAAACATTCTTCATTTTGGTCTAGGATTTCTTTCATCTTCATTTTTACTTTCTTTTCCACTAGTAGTATTAGTAGTAGTAATATTCTCTGCCATTTTGATTAGATGAAGCATTGTCAAGCATTCTTCATTTTGGTCTAGGATTTCTTTCATCTTCATTTCAATTACTTTCTTTCCACTAGTAGTATTAGTAGTAGTAATATTCTCTGCCATTTTGATTAGATGAATCATTGTCAAGCATTCTTCATTTGGGTCTAGGATTTCTTTCATCTTCATTTCAATTACTTTCTTTCCACTAGTAGTATTAGTCGTAGTAATATTCTCTGCCGTTTTCATTAGATGCAGCATTGTCAAACATTCTTCATTTGGGTCTAGGATTTCTTTCATCTTCATTTCAATTACTTTCTTTCCACTAGTAGTATTAGTCGTAGTAATATTCTCTGCCGTTTTCATTAGATGCAGCATTGTCAAACATTCTTCATTTTGGTCTAGGATTTCTTTCATCTTCATTTCAATTACTTTTTTCACTAGTAGTATTAGTAGTAGTAATATTCTCTGCCGTTTTCATTAGATGCAGCATTGTCAAACATTCTTCATTTGGTCTAGTTTCTTTCATCTTCATTTCATTCTTTCTTTCCACTAGTAGTATTAGTCGTAGTAATATTCTCTCTCTTGTCAAACATTCTTCATTTGGGTCTAGTTCTTTTTTCATTTTGTAGCATTGTCAAACATTCTTCATTTGGGTCTAGGATTTCTTTCATCTTCATTTCAATTACTTTCTTTCCACTAGTAGTATTAGTAGTAGTAATATTCTCTGCCATTTTTATTAGATGAAGCATTGTCAAGTATTCTTCATTTTGGACTAGGATTTCTTTCATCTTCATTTCAATTACTTTCTTTCCACTAGTAGTATCAGTAGTAGTAATATTCTCTGCCATTTTGATGAGATGAAGCATTGTCAAGCATTCTTCATTTTGCACTAGGATTTCTTTCATCTTCATTTCAATTACTTTCTTTCCACTAGTAGTATTAGTAGTAGTAATATTCTCTGCCATTTTGATGAGATGAAGCATTGTCAAACATTCTTCATTTGGGTCTAGGATTTCTTTCATCTTCCTTTCAATTACTTCCTTTCCACTAGTAGTATCAGTAGTAGTAATATTCTCTGCCATTTTGATGAGAGGAAGCATTGTCAAACATTCTTCATTTTGGGGTTTCTTTCATCTTCATTTCAATTACTTTCTTTCCACTAGTAGTATTAGTAGTAGTAATATTCTCTGCCATTTTGATTAGATGAAGCATTGTCAAACATTCTTCATTTGGGTCTAGGATTTCTTTCATCTTCCTTTCAATTACTTTCTTTCCACTAGTAGTATTAGTAGTAGTAATATTTTCTGACATTTTGATTAGATAAAGCATTGTCAAACATTCTTCATTTTGGTGTAGGATTTCTTTCATCTTCATTTCAATTACTTTCTTTCCATTAGAATTATTAGAAGTAGTAATATTCTCTGCCATTTTGATTAAATTAAGCATTGTCAAGCATTCTTCATTTTGTACTAGGATTACTTTCATCTTCATTTCAGTTACTTTCTTTCCACTAGTAGTATTTGTAGTAGTAATATCCTCTGCCATTTTGAGTAAATTAAGCATTGTCAAACATTCTTCATTTTGGTCTAGTATTTCTTTCATCTTCATTTCAATTACTTTCTTTCCACTAGTAGTATTAGTAGTAGTAATATTCTCTGCCATTTTGATTAGATGAAGCATTGTCAAGTATTCTTCCTTTTGGACTAGGATTTCTTTCATCTTCATTTCAATTACTTTCTTTCCACTAGTAGTATCAGTAGTAGTAATATTCTCTGCCATTTTGATGAGATGAAGCATTGTCAAGCATTCTTCATTTTGGACTAGGATTTCTTTCATCTTCATTTCAATTACTTTCTTTCCACTAGTAGTATTAGTAGTAGTAATATTCTCTGCCATTTTGATGAGATAAAGCATTGTCAAACATTCTTCATTTGGGTCTAGGATTTCTTTCATCTTCCTTTCAATTACTTCCTTTCCACTAGTAGTATCAGTAGTATTAATATTCTCTGCCATTTTGATTAGATGAAGCATTGTCAAACATTCTTCATTTGGGTCTAGGATTTCTTTCATCTTCCTTTCAATTACTTTCTTTCCACTAGTAGTATTAGTAGTAGTAATATTTTCTGCCATTTTGATTAGATAAAGCATTGTCAAACATTCTTCATTTTGGTCTAGGATTTCTTTCATCTTCATTTCAATTACTTTCTTTCCATTAGAATTATTAGAAGTAGTAATATTCTCTGCCATTTTGATTAAATTAAGCATTGTCAAGCATTCTTCATTTTGAATTTGGGTTTTGAAAATTTTCAATTATGCAACTACCTCCACCCCAATACTGACCATTTCATTTTCATCAATATTTTTGGATTGCATGGCACAAGGCTGTAAATATCGAGAACTTTGTAAGGACTGAGTTCACTACTTTAATTATCTTCTGCAGGAAACTTTTGTTAATTGTTGTACCACTGTAAGATATTCTACGTAATTACGAAGCTTAGCCACCCAGTGAAGATAAAACTCAGTAATATGTTGATGATCTGCAAAAATTGCTTTCTCAGGCATTACTTGATTCTGATACCTCTTCTGATAAAAGATGTACGTTTCATCATATGCGTCTCTTTGGAACGTCTGTTTGACTTTTCAAGCAACCCACATGTTTATTATTTTGGTGTAACAAGAAGATTGGATTCTTGCAGAAAAGAATTTGGCAAAGAACAAATTCTTCACCCATGAGACCTTCCCCCACCCTTTCTTTCTCATATTTTCTATGTCGATTTCTAATATTGTCTATCTTTATTTTTTTTCTTCCTTTTGTCCTTTCTTTCTTTTTTCTTTCTTCCTTTTTTTGCTTTCTGTTTTCTTTCTTTATTTCTTTCTTTAATTCTTTCTTTGTTTTTTCTTTCTTTCTGTTTTTTGCTTTCTTTCTTTTTTCTTTCTTTTTTCTTTCCTTCTTTATTTCTTTCTTTTTTCCTTTATTCTTTCTAATATTTTTCTCACCTTTTTTTTCTTAATTTCTCTTTTTTCCTTTCTGTTTTCATTTTTTTCATTTCTTTCTTGATTTTTTTCTTTTTTTTCACATTTTTTCCTTTATTTCTTGTTTTTTTCTTTCTTTTAAATCTTTTCTTTTTAACATTTTCTTTTTTATTGCATTCTTTGCTTTTTTTATAACATATTTCTTTTTTCATTCATTTTTTTTTAAAGAATTTTCTTTTATTTCTTACATTCATTCCTTATTTATAATGTTTTTCCTTCTTTCTTAATAAAATTCTCATTCTTTTTCTTTTATTTCCTATATTCTTCCTTTCATATTCATAACAGTTTTTTCTTTTTTTCTTTAATTTTTCTTTGATAGCTTGCATTTCTTTTTTTAACGTTTTCTCTTTCTTTATTTATTACCGAAAGTTTTTCATTCCTTTCTTTCTTTCTTCTAACTTTTTCTTTTTACTTTTACCACTCATTGGCTTTCATTACAACATGTCATTCTTTCTTTCTTTCTTTCTTTCTTTCTTTCTGTCCTTGTTTTTCTAACATTTCTTTTATGCTTTTTACCTTTTGCACTCATTTGCTTTCATTACTACACTTCTTTCTTTCTTTATAATTTCTTTATATATGAAGAAATATAGTTTTAAGGTATGCTATATTTTTGGTATAAAGTGCTCAATATCAGAGATAGAACATATGTAAAATATAAAAGTGAACATTGAAGTCAACACTCAGAAGCAACAAGCTGTTTTATGCTAGACACAATCGTCATAATTTCTTCATATATATATATATATATATATAAAGACAAACTTTATATATTGTATATATATATATATATATAAAGACAAACTAAAAATTCCCAATGCTATTTGTATAAAAAAAGTGAGACCAAACCTCAATAAAATTATTAAGTACTTCACAAACATTTTAAAATGTGTACAACAGATAGTCTTTAAATGTTAGCGCTTGTCTAATAGTTTTTTCTTTATCTAGCAACTACTCAAGCCTGGAAATTTTCTACAGCTACCTAATTACCTCCCCTTAAACGGTGCCTGTCAAACAGCCATGTCACAGCATTCATGAATCCACATAAAAATGGTAATCTTTGGATGACTACAATAATTTTTGATCTTCATAACCATGAATACTAAATACTTACTCTAAATTTAACAATACCCTGATGATGACACATGCTATGTCAAAAGTACTCGTAATAAATACAATGTGAGCCAACACAGTGTTTTCATCTTGTATTTTAACAACTGCACAAAAAAGCTTATTTATAAAAGATTGAACTTGTTTTCAATTATTCACAAAGCCATTTCACTAATCAATACACTATACTACAGTGAGCATATCAAGAGCCAACACTAGAAACAGTTATGGCCAAATAGACAGTTTTGGCTGCGAGCAGTGGACATCCACATTTTAGTATGATCTTAAACGGTTCCTTCAAATAGGATATGGCTATAAACACTTTGAACAGACATAGCATAAGCTACAATAAAACGTTTGGTGAAACTAATCCATTTGTGCCAAAATTGGACATCACTATTTCTGGTTGTCAGCTCTCAATATACATCTACTGGATTAGGATGCCATAGAGCAATAATTAGGAAGTTAATTCACATTTAGTATGTTTAATCATTACTGGGTCATCATGTCTTGGTTGATATCTAACCATGCAAAATTATATTTAAATGAGGAGATAAAAATTTAGCTTAAAAACAAAAAAGAAATACAGCCATACATAGACACATTGATTAATTCTGAGTGACTAGGACCTGTAAAAACAATCAAACTTCTCCTTATGTTAATTGCTTACATCTTAAAAAGAAAGAAGAAAAAAAAAGTTTTTTTAATAATCCTAATTGGAAAGTCAATAATTATTTCATCATTATGATTTTCTGCTTTGACCCCCCCCTCGCCTCGATGTCAAGACTAACTGAACAGTTTATGGAAGTTATTAATACCTGCCTGTCAGAATGTAATAAATGGGTAAATAACCCCAAGCAATGATTTTTATGTGATCATCCTTTTTTTTTTTTTCAAGGTTAAAAATAGTCTTCACAATCACTTTTAACCTGAGTCGGGTAAATTTTATAACTATTTGTTGCCTGAGGCCAGTTTCAGCAAAAAGATAGTATTTCTTGGGCACTCAGCAAGGATAAAGTTTATTTGCAATAACACATGAATAACTAACTCGCCTGTACTACTACAGGTGCTCTACTTTTTAGAAAAATGAAACCTGATAAAAATAGGTCAATTATAGATAACTATGTAATTACAAAGAAAAAAAGTGACCTGTAATTTTAATGCGGTGCTAAACTGCATATAGTATCCGTTTTCAATATTAAACAATTTCCAAGTTTGCCTTTAGAAATAAGATCTTACATTATTCTTAATAAAATGATTTGTTACATTAGCATTCAAAATTTGCTACATTCTGAATGAATAACTTTTAATCTGGACACAGGAGTTAAAATACATCTTTTATTAAATAAACATTGCTATTGAAATTAAACATTTATTTATACAGCCAAAAGCAGTTATCCTGATCTGAGATATTAGTTATATAAAATGAATGCTATATGCTAGCATAGAGAGTACGAGCCTCAGAAAAGTGTCTCGCAGCTCGGACTCTGAATCTAAGATAAACCAAGTTAATGGAAAGTGACCAATAGCCATGAGATTATGGTGTTGGCAAGCTAGCAGAACGATTTCAAATCTCGCACATGATAACCATTTAGTTTATCGTATTACTCCTCATGAAAAAATAAAATTATAGAATTACAATCTTTACTTCAATTCCTGGGCATGAATACTCAGAGTTTCAATTGAATTGGCATCATAAATAATAAATGAACAAGTTCTGAAATTTCCTCAGTAGGTGACCGGGGTGGATGGGTGTGTGGGGGTTTGATGAGATCTACTTCCACCTCCCCAATCAAATAAAATATTCTCATAGGGTGCTTACTAATATGACAGACATCAGATGAAAGCCAAAGGTTACAGCATCGAGAACAATAAAAACTATAAAGATGAAGAAATAGTTCTAAATGAATTATTATATCATGGTAACTACAAAAGTTCAACATAAGACATTAGGCAAAACATTCTTACTATCTATATATATATATATATATATATATATATATAAAAGGAAGAGGTTATAGTAGTTCCAACGAGAGAAAAATGTGTATATTAAAAAGAAGAAAAAAAATTAATAATTATTAATAATATGTGGAAATCTCCACCCTTTGCCAGATGATGGTTGCGAGACCGGAAACGTGTGTAGCATAATATTTTTTTTAAAAAATCCACATTACAACCAAAACGTTTTGCGGTTCTCTCTTCTTTTAATATATGTATATATATATATATATTAAAAAGAAAAGAGAAAATCGATATATATATATATATATATATATATATATATATATATATATATATATATATATATATATTAAGAAGAAGAGAGAAACTGCAAACGTTTTTGGTTGTAATGTGGATTTTTTTAAAAATATTATGCTACTCATGTCTCCGGTCTCGCAACCATCATCTGGCAAAGGGTGGAGATTTCCACATATTATGAAAAATAATTAATTTTTTTTTCTTTATGTTTTTCAATGTTAAATATTCTTGATGTGAGACATTCTCTTTTTTGTATGTTAGTGTCCCAAATGTCTTTCTTGAACTGGCAGTGAAAAGTTCTGCGTGAAGGGTTATAAAACAATTAAGATTGGTCCGGCATTCTTATCTTTTAATGTGCCCTGTGTGTTCTTAGATCTATTTCCATTTTTGTGTGTTTTTGTCAGCATGCATGTATATATGTGTATATTCCCTCTCCATACATACACAGTTCTCACAATGAGGAATTAGTAAACACATTTGTACACATATACACACAAACACACACCATCCCATTACAAGGAATCAGTACATACACACACACATACATACACACATACGTACATATATATACACATACTTTCCAAGTTACATGGAATCAGTATACACACACACATACATACACATATATATACGTAAATGAATCCCAGCATCTGAAATGATATTGGATCTATTTATCTTCCTAATTATATCTTCAATTGTCTTGGAGGTGGTGATAAAGATCTTAGTGTTGAGAATAACTAATTCATTTTCAAATTTTCTAGGATTATGAATTTTGTGTTGTTGATGTTAGAACTGCTATTGGCAGTGTTTAATTTTTTTTTTTTGTTTGATTGGTACACGGTCAGATGAATATAGTCGCTAGGGTAGAAGAACTTGTTGCTGCTAAAAAAGCAAAGAACAGAAAGTAAAAGGAATGCAAGTGTATTATAAATGCATGCAGTAAAGAGGGAAAGCAAATATATAATTTAATTTTTATGGAAGCTGGGGAGGTCAGCACGTCTAAAGGGTAACAGTGGGGCTTGAAATTAAATTTTTATAACCAGCTTCATATTCACTTAATAAAATTTTTTTTATATGAGGGCAAGAGCTTAAAATTTAGGATTTTTTGTTTAAAAGATTTTTCAGATCTGGGAATGTCATAATTGCTAATTTCGCATACTGGCATAGTTTGCAAATGCAGGTATAATTCTTGTATGTTTTTACCTTTTTTAAAATTTTCCACCTTACAAGCAGGTCCCTGTTTCTTTTTTTTTTTTCTTTTAAATTCCACACATGGCTAGCAAGTTTGGTGGAGTATCTAAGATTTGATAGCTTAAAAGATAATGTATGATTGTACCATCTGCACTTAAAAGGGCCTTTCGTGCAGCCTATATACATTTTAATTTGGCCATTTATATTTGTTATTTCTGCTTCATAAATAATAGATTTCATTTTGCAAGCTCCATTTAATGGGCATCTAATTTTATTTCTACAGTTGCATAAATTACTAGTATTATTTTGCTGCACTTTGAGGTTTCTGTTATTTTTGTCTTTTTATTATTGTGTCTAAATTACTTGTGCATCTGTAGCTTAATTTGACTGTATTTTTATTGAATATTTTATATAGTTTTGAATTTTTTGCGAAGTGTTTAGAAAGCATATTATATCCAGATCTATTTGTTCAGAAATTTCAGCACCATCAAAGGAACCTTGTTGTACGTTAAATCTGTCTTTTTTTTTTATTTTTTAATCCAGGTTGTTCCATTGTGGAATAAAATGGATTTGCAGCAATGTAAAATTATCTTTGTTTGGTCAGATGTTATTTCTACAAAGCCTTTGACAAAATGTAAATCCTTCTGTAGATTGATAGAAGTTATTAATGTCATATTTTATGAATACATATTTATTTTTACTGTTGATCTTATGGAACCAAGAAATGCACTCACTTGTGTCCTTCCATTGATTGGCTTGTATGGCAATTCTTAATGAGACACATATTTTTTTCAAAATTTTTGGCTTATTTTACCCAGTTCAGTTTTGGTAGGATTTATGAGGGGAAAAGAAGGATTGTTAAGGAATTCTTCCTTGTGGTCCTTTATCATAAGAAAAGCTTAATTACATGGACCCTGTTGTAGCCATCATGCCAAAAAGGACCCGCTGGAACAGAGCAGTCGTCTCTCATAGAGGGCATTCGTCTCATCAACTCCCTCGGCCCCCCACTGCCAAAGCCTCTAGACACACTCATTTTATAGACCAGTGGGAGAGTTTTACATATGCATAGGCACACTCCGCCAATTCTCCCTTCCTCCAACTGCTCTGTGACACAATACACATGCAATGCATGGACGTTTTCGGGCATGATGTAGCATATCTTGCTCATGACAATCACACCTGTTACTTATCCCTATCTTTTGCCTCCTCATTTAAATTTTGAATGTATGAGTCAGGTGTTTTTTTGTAAATTTTAATTACCTCTTCATTCATTTTTTTTCTGTAAGTTTCCGAGTTCATAGTGTAAATGTTTTTTGTTCATATATATATATATATATATATATATATATATAGATGTGAAAATATATAGAAAATAGGAAGGAACTGGTTAGGTAAATAATCCAAAGTCCCTTAGTATTTTAGTTATTATTTTTAAAAAATAGTGCTCGATACAAAAGTAGAGCATAAATATAATTATTTATTTAAAAATATGATTCCAAATCGCTACATAAGAGGTCACATGTTTCAAAACAAGAGCCGAAAATTTCAATATAATCCTTTAAATTAAATTGAGTTGAAATTAAAATGGGCTCCGTTCCATCTTCAAGCGAAATTTTTGTTGGAATAACGTATATCTGAAATTTACTTGTTTTAAAAATTGAAATCAAAATCCCCATGGTAACAGCTAGGGCGAATTGTCTAAATTGGGTAGGCGAGTGTGGGGTGTTAATAATAAGTAGCGGTATAGAGATACTTTCAAGGTGTCAAGTCGGGGAAAGGTGGGGGTGTCTAAAATGAAACGGAAGATGTATTAACCTTCATCAAGTTTGCTTGTCTATGGATATTTATTTATTTTATTTTATTTTATTATGAAAGGGAATTGTGCATATAAAAAAAGAAAAACTTTCGTAACGTTTGTTTTTTGACGACTTCATAAAGGGTTATCTTTTATGTAAGGTATTTAAACTACTAATTTGGGCTATGGATTATGAAGGGTGTTATGTTGTATGCATGTTTGTAGTTAATTAATCCTACTATGAATCTGATGATTAGGCTATTTGTTAAACAAGTTATATAAATTTTTTTTTTTTTTTTTTTTATCTAATAATTCAAACCAAAAATCTGATGATGCCTACAAAAAACCCTTAACTCGTGTCTATTATTTAATAGATTATTATTATTTAGAAGTTTAATAATGTGCAATTTTTCATGGAGGCACAAAGGGCATGGGTCATCCCAAGCTTTACATATTCTAGCCTTGTCAATAATTTTCCATTTAACTTTTGGTGTCTTATTTGTTTCCTTCAGGTGCCAAAAATATTTTGATAGTGAAGTCTGATTTCTTTTGTTTATATTATTAAAGGAGCACTTATGCTGCCTCCATCTATCTTTAAAATTATTCTTAAATAACCAATGTATATCGTATTAGTGCTAGGTCTAAATGTATATCATATTAGTGCTAGGTCTCTCTGTGGATGAAATAGTACATTGGTATACCACAGAATTAATACAACATTTATTTTCTAATGGGCAGTCTTCTGGGTTTCTACAGTTACATAATTTTTCCCTTTTATCGTCTGATTTAAGTGCAGAGTATTTATTAATACTGTTTTGGCATGGGGGTTTGTTCAAGATCTTATTATTGTGTTTTTTTTTATTATGCGTTCAAGATTATCAGAGCAGCTGTAGCTTAATTTTAGGGTGTTCTTATTGAATATATTACTAAGCTTACTATTGGTGGGGAAGTGTTTATTAATTAGAGCTAAGAATTTCTGTCCTAGTTTAATACTAACTCTTTGGTTGAACGGAGGGTGTACCAAATGATATTTCTTTTCCTGTTTTTTTTTTTCCTATGTCCAGTGTAATTTTCTCTGTAGATAATGTTAGCATTTTTATAACCACTATTTTTTTAGGGCAGTGTTATAGAAGCTATTGTGTTGTTGGAATATTTCCCTGTTTGCGGAGTTAATGCTAATTCTATTTTCTATTGATGAGGGTATATGTTTAATTATTGAAGGAGGATGGTTTGACTTCGGGTGTATGTATAAAGGGTTAGCATTTGGTTTTCTATAAAGTTGGTATGTGTTGCCTGGTAAGTCTAGAGTTACGTCGAGGAAGTTAACCCTTTTCAAATTAGAAGAGACAGTTATCTTTAAGTTTAGTTTCTTAAATTCACTAAATATAATTTTTCTGATTTTTTCAATCTTAAAACTAGTAGAACTCCTCACCAACCATGAGCCCGTCATCTCTATACAGCCCGATGTCCTTAATATCAATTTTGCGGTGTGCCGTTAAATTGTACAGTATTAGGAGACCAACAAGGTCAGAAGACTCTGCAGAGTCTAACGATCCCATAGTGATGTCAAACAGGTCGTTATTGTTTTTTATCCATTGGTCCCCATTGTGAACGAGGACCGATTTCTTTGCGCTGAGGATTATATCCATTTCATCCTTTGTTAGGTTAGAATACACAGCAGCAAAGTCCAGGGCAGTCATAAATAAATCCTTCGAAATTGATGGGTAGTAGTCCACGATATCGAACTGTATAAAGGTGCAATTCCGTTTTATCATCAATATAGTTAAACCAATTGATAACATCTTTAGTGTTGATCCATAATTTTAATTCCAGTTGTTTTTTTTATTTGGCAGGTAATTTTTTCCAGAATCCTTTTGCTGATCTTTCCTATGTCGGGTCGGGTAGGGTTAATTATTCTGGTCGCAGGGTGTTCTAAAAAGTCAGGCTTATGATCCTTAAGAGTTATATAACATTCTTTTTCAGTAAGTTTACCTACTCTATCGCTGATTTTTAATTTATCAGTTATTTTTTTACTAGTTTTGTTTATGCTATCAACCATATTAATGTTGCTGTTGCAAGCTTTTTTAAGTTTTTTTTAATTAAGTTGTTGTAGTCGTCGACATCCAATTTGTAGAAGTTGCCGGACTTTTATATGTATTTAATTTTAAAATCAATATTCACACACACTTATTCACAATTTAAAAAAGGATTACAAGAACCTTCAAATATCTTAACAATTTTGAAATCGGTTGAAAAATGTAGGAAATCTGATCCAATATATAAACGTACAGATACACACACACACACACACAATCTGCGTTTTATAATAAGTAAGATATATATATATATATATATATATATATATAATGATAAATTAAGAAAATACCTTAAAAATCCATCTCAATTATAATTTATTTCACAAATATTGTCATATTCATCTCTTCAAACTGAATATTTCATCTGAATATTCATGAAATAAATTATAACTGAGATGGATTTTTAAGGTGTTTTCTTAATTATTCATTATAAATTGCGCTGTAAATTACATTGAGCTCTCATCAGATTAAAGTCCTCTTTGGAATAATCACTACCACTTAAAAATTGGTATTTTATATATATATATATATATATATATATATATGTATATATTGTTTTTTTTAACATACGAGTGTTAGCACGTGCGATACCCTGTCTTCATCAACCGCCGACCAGGGGTGATATCACGGTTTCGGGGGCTATGGCATGACTGCCACCCCTGGCACCACCAACAGCGTTTGCCACCAGGCAGGGTATGAAGATAAGCTAATTAATCGTTCCTTTAAGTAAAATCTATCTGCAATGAAAGTTTCTTGAACGCATTTGCCGTTATTGACGTGCTCGTAAAAATCGTTATAGACGACCATGCAAATATCTCTCTTGCACATGTTAGGTCGTGATGTTGCACGCATTTTATTTGCTTGTTTTGATCTCGACCAAATCCAACTTGACGTGTGTTGAACAGTTTTTTGAAGGCGATGTGAAACGCTTTTCAACCAACGGCCAGTGATGCCTATTTTTGAAAGGAAGGAAATGACCGAATATATATAGATATATATATATATACACACACATACACACTCACACGCACATGTATACATATGTGTACATCAACTTATATATATATATATATATATATATATATATACTTAACAACTGAAGATTACATTGTGCATAAAACTCGTACTACTAGTGAGGGATAATATGTACATTTATTACATTATTTGGACTATTGCCATATTTATAATGTTTCAGCCGTTGTACGCTCCGGCCTTCTTCAGGTGGTTGGAATGTCAAACTGAACCCTTTTTTTTTGCTCACTGCGGTAGACTGTTCTAGTTCCACGTGCCATGTTTAATGGATGTCAGTTATCTCTCGTTAATTTCCCTCTGAAAGTTCTCCACTGCCTTAACTGGGTATTGAACTCACACTCTTTGGGTCCTGTCAGTGGATCTAACTAACACCTTTATCCACTGTGCCATGTGTCCTTGAAATGTAATAAATATGGTAACAAAGATGAGGACAATAGTCCAAATAATATAAATAATGGACATAATACCTCATCTCAAAAATATAAACAGGTACATTTATTAATATACATATACATATATATATATATATATATATATATATATATAAACTTAATAGTGATTAAATTTGGATTTTAAAATTGCCAGTTTTTAATTTTAATATTAAATTTTATCATATAATTTTATAATTATTAGTTAGTATAAATTATTTTTTAATATTACACGTATTTAAAGATCTGAAAAGCTATTATAGCATGATTTCGTTGTCAAGCTTTTGAATCTTTCTATACTTCGTTTTTGATTGGTTATTCTAGCTTTTGTAACAATGTTTCCCCCTAGTGTGTAGGATCGTTAATTAATCTGAAACTTTTAAAACCATTTATTTTCTTTTCAACATCATCACTTGATAAGACACAGAGTGTGTTGAAACAAAATGGCTATTTTGTAGTGATTTTATAACATACTTATGTTATAATTTTTTTAAAAAAAATTATTATATATATATATATATATATATATATATATATTGTGTTTGAAAATGTGTCGGTCGAAAACTACCTTACATTTTATGTTTTAAACGTGGATATTATTTGTATCTTATGTTTAATATGATCCCATATTTTTTATTCCTCAAATGTCTGATTAGATTTGGCAGTACTAGAAATCTGTATATATATATATATATATATATATATATATATATATATATATATATATATATATATATATATATATATATATACAAGTATGTAATTGGTGTTTTTTTTTTTTTATTCAACATCATCAGTTGATAAGACACCGAGGGTCTTGAAACAAAATGGCTATTTTGTAGTGATTTTATAACATACTTATGTTATAATTTTTTTATAAAAATAATTATATATATATATATATATATATATATATATATATGAGTGTTGTTTTATACATATATATGTGTATGTGTATGTATCAGAATCTCTCTCACTCCCTCTCTCTCTCACTCCCTCCCTCTCTCTCTTTATCTATCTATCTATCTATCTCTACATTCTCAATTTCTATATTTCTTTTCTCTCTTTTCCTTTACTTTTCTATCTTTTTCAAGATTAGGGTGTGCCTACTTTTGTACTTCTCTAGTTCAGGCATTTGGAGGCACAACAACGCACCCAGATTTAACCAATGACAAGCATACATCATCTTATTGCGATGTATTTTTCCAAAAATAACTTTGGCTGGAATCAAAAGTGGCAACTAACGACCTCGGAAGTATCATTTTATTCTCAGATCTTTTTTTTCTCTCGTATCTGGAGATTCTAATATTTCCCAAAATATCCCAATTTGTTTTTAAAAGAATCACTTCTGTTTATTTTACTCTTTTTTTCCAAAGAGAAGATGAAATGAAATTCTGTAATTTTCATGAGGAAAATAAATCTACAATTCCTCCATTCATTGAATATTGTTGTTACATGTCATCTCATGCTTCTATTTAGACATTCTTCATAAAATCCAAAGAAGAATCTGCAATGTTATTTCATGTTAATTGTTCTGATGAACTTTCTGCTAGACTTTATTTAAGTACAGTACTAGATTGGTAGATAGGTCTCATCATATTACAGTTGAAATGGCTAGATGTAACCGTAAGTTCTATGCTAACAGTTTCTTCTCTCACACTTCTTGCTTGTGGAACTCTCTTCCAGCTTCTTGCTTCCCAGTAAACTTTGATCTTCAAAAATTTAAATGCAATGTCAATCACTATCATCTGTCTTCTTAACAATGTTTTTCTTTTTCTCCTATTCTTTCACACTCAGTAACCACTTGCATCTTAGTGGCTTTATTGCCTTGCTTGGTATGAAATGATTAAAAGAAAATTGTGAGTTTCTTTCCTCGCTTGTGGAAATCTCTTACAGCTTCTTACTTTCCAGTTAATTTTGATCTTCAAAACTTTAAATGCAATGTTAATTGTTAATTTTCATCTTTATTATTTCTGTTCTCTTATTTCCCTCTCTCCTTAATATTTTTTCTCAGACACTTTCACACTCAGTAATCCATTGTTTAGGGTGTAATGATAAAAAAACAAACATCTTGATATTTATTTTGTATAATGACAGACCCCCCCCCCAGCCATGGGTTAAACAGCAGGACAGACTGTGTTTTGTAAGGAAGGCTTGGAAGATTGTATTGTGTCACTATTCTAAGCACCTTGACAATCAGAAGGTTGACTTTTAAATGGACTTGAATGTTGCCCACTGGCACCAAAGAAAATGTATGCAACTAACCAACTCACCAAGCTAACCTATTGCAATGACAAATGCAATATAAGGCTTCAAAGATTGTGTTGCATCACTCTTCCAAGTGCCTTGACAATCAGAAAGTTGACTTTTAAATGGACTTGAATGTTGCCAAAAGAAAATGTATGCAACTGTAGCGGACCATGGCAGTGATGAGTATGTAAAACACACATGAGTTAAAATTTCCTGCTAGCCGGTCCAACCACATGAGAATATTAAGTCCAAAGAAAAGAAAGAAAACAAACAAGACCGATAAATATATGTAAACAAATATATGTATTAATAACAAGTTACAGGTTACAAGTTACATGAACAGTTACATTAACAGAGTGCACGTGGTGTTTATTATGTGTGTATGTTGTGGTAAGTGTTCGTATGTACGTGTATTGTTCTTAGCGTGTTCCAAGAATTTGGGAAACGCTGTATCTGTGAGAGCTCACATCTGTGAGGTGGTATAAGGCCCAAGGCCTGAGGAAAAAAAGAGATTGAGGCGAAGGGTCAGCCAGTCTGTGAAATTAACAATATGTTAACATTGAAAACTAAAACAAATTCTTAGTAAAAAAAAAATTACCAATATCTAGAAAGAGGCTTACAAAGGAGTGTTTCCTTTTTAATATTTTGAATTAGTACAAAACCTTTCGCTTTTAAACTTGCCTTGATGAAGTTGGATTGATGAAACATGTTGGCAATGACTAATAAATATTTTTCCAATTCTCTTTTTTATCCATATATATATATATATAGATATATATATATAATATAAGAGGCTCAAACACTAATATTCCATGGTTATAATTTATTACATTGGAATTGTAATCATGATCCAATTCATCAGACCTAGTGTTTGAGCCTTTTATATTATATTCTTACTCTGTCCTGGACATTGAGTTCTACCTGGATTCTATCCTCTTGAAAATTTATGTATGTATGTATATATATATATATATATATATATATTGACCACTAATATTATCAATATACACACACACACATATATATATATATATATATATATATATATATATATATATAAAAAACAACTAAAAAGTTGCAAATTAAAAAAATAATAATATTTTTTTTATGAAAGTATTTATTTATATTTGATATTTGAAATTGACCTCAATCTTTCTTCAGAAATAACTGTTTTTAGAGGTTTGTTTACAAGTAGCGTCCATCCTAGTTTATATGTATTTAATTTTAAAATCAATATTCTCACACACTTATTCAGAATTTAAAAAAGGATTACAAGAACCTCCAAATATCTAAACAATATAAACCAATCAGGAAATTACAAATGTAACAAACTTCGTTGCTTAGTTTGCAAACACTTAGTAATAGATAATGTATTTTCTGTACCCAACACCAATATCAAGATACACCCACCTCGCCCATACGTCAAAACAATCCTTATTCCCCCATAGCTGAACACTTTAATCAATCAGGACAATCATTAGAAAACTGTAAATGTTTATTGATAGATTCTGATTTCAGTTCCACATACACACGCAGAAAAAAAGAAAAATACTGGAGTTTAAAATTAAATACATATAAACTAGGATTAAATAAAGACTTGGGTATTTTAAATCTTTATAAATATTTCAATTGTTAAACATTTTATTTTTTAGATATAGTTAAAAAATTTTTTAAACAACATCTAAAATATTATTACAGTGAGATTTACGTAAAAATATTCAAACACAGTGGCGTTCCATATCATGTGACGTCCACATCTAGCGATGGACGCTACTTGTAAAAAAACCTCTAAAAACAGTTATTTCTGAAGAAAGATCAAGATCGATCTGAAATATCAAATATAAATAAATACTTTCATAAAAAAACATTATTTTTTTAATTTGCAACTTTTAGTTGTTTTTCTATATATACATATTAAGAAAGAATACGTGGCTTCTCATTATGCTATATATATATATATATATATATATATATATATATATATATATATATATATAGACTACTAGGTTGTCTCAAAGGTTGAGTTTTCATTTGAATGATGTATCTAACATCTCTCAGCATTTACAACAGCATGCCTGTCTATATTCGTAATTTAGGAAAATTCTTCTTGAAAATACATCTATACTTTTTCATGAAAATAATAAACTAAAAATTCTCAAAGCTATCTATATTAAAAAATTGAAACGAACCCTTAATAAAATTAATTATGAATACTATACAAATGTTTTAAAATGTTTGTAGTAGGTAGTTTAAAATATTTAGGTTTTAACTAATAGTTTTAAATAGGATTTTCCTTCTTTTTTTTTTTTAAATATTTACACATTTCAATAACTAAGTTACTTCCCTTGACTTTTGCACACAAGCCTACATGATAAAATTTTAAAATTATGCAGTACATAACCTTAACAATTTTCACTTCATACATGAAAATTTAATTTTCAGATGAACACAAAAATTTTATCTTAGAAAAACAAGACCCTGAAGACAACGCTGGGCTAATGTCGAAAGTACTCGGAATAAAATGAATATACACCAACATGGTAATTTTCTTTTTTCCTTTAATAAGGATACTAAGAAACTTGTCTGTAATTATGAGAGGATCTTATTAAGAATAAGTAGGCAAAACTTGTCCAAATTTTTTAATGAGACATGTCATATATATATATATATATATATATATATATATATATATAGTTATTAAAACTGTCATTGAATGCAAGATCAGGAAGTTCAATGAAATTAAGAAATATGGGCCTTCCAAATGTCCTATATATGTCAGGCTCCCTTGGATTGGTCCTGAGAGTCAGACATAAGACGATAAGATCTCTTCATCCATTAAACGGTGTTATAATGCCATTACAGTCAGGAACATATTTACTACCAGGAGGGCTTTCCCCCCTTGCCGTAAGGATGTTTTGCCTACCTACCATAATAATTTAGTTATTTATCAATTTAAATGTCGATGCGAGCTCGACTATGTGGGCAAAACTATCCAGAGGCTTGAGGTTAGAATCGCCCAACATGTCCCGGGCTGCGTGCGCAGGCATGAGTTTGTGACATCCAGGTGTTCGCAGACTCATTCCTCTGCTATCGGTGAACATCTATTAAATTCTGGTGTTTGTAGGACTGAGTATTCTCCCCATTTCTTTTCGGTATTGCACAGGGCTAGGAACAGACTCCACCTCGACATTTTGGAGTCTGTTATCATCAACATACGTAGGCCGGCCCTCTGCGTACAATGGGAGATGAAGTTTAAGTTGGCCTTATTTAGGGGAACGGTTACATGATTTGAGGTAAAATAATTTTTTTTTCCCCCCCTTACCATCTTGTTTTATTACGGTATTAATAATAAAAAAAATTTCTCTTGTTAGTACTCTGTTTTAGATTACTGACGATTGTGTTTGAAAATGTGTCGGTCAAAAGGTACCTTACATTTTATGTTTTAAACGTGGATATTGTTGTATCTTATGTTTAATATGATCCCATATTTTTTATTCCTCAAATGTCTGATTAGATTTGGCAGTACTAGAAATCTGTTTATATATATATATATATATATATATATATATACACACACACACATTAAGTATATACATATATATTAAGTGAATTGTGGCCAAAAATAAATAAAGTCAACTACAAGTATGACAACAAAGTTCTTAAATATTTGTGAAAGCAAAGTGTTATATAAAAAAATACTAAATTAAAAAACTACAATTAACAAATCTTTTACAAAAATTCTTAAGTTACCTCTGTAGCATAGCAGTGAAAAAATATTTTGAATTTATGATGTTAACACATAACATATCCATAGATATGCAACCCCTGAAGCTGAAATTGAAAGTACTTGGGAAACAAATTTTTACTACGTTAATAAATAAATAAATAAAATAAGAAACAAAAAAATAAAAACGAGCAATATAATTTGACCCAAATAAATAAACAAAGCGACTTCCGGTAAAAAATAACCGCCATAATAGAATACCCACAATGCACCACTAACCCGTATATATATAAACAGCCGAGAAAAATAACAGCATATGTGGCCTGACGATTGCATATAGCATGAAACAGACTGTCGCCTCTAAGTGTTGACTTCTATGTTCACTTTTATATTTATATATATATATATATATATATATATATACATACATAAATTTCCACGAGGATAGAATCCAGGTAGAACTCAATGTCCAGGACAGAGTAAGAATATAATATAAAAGGCTCAAACACTAGGTCTGATGAATTGGATCATGATTACAATTCCAATGTAATAAATTATAACCATGGAATATTAGCGTTTGAGCCTCTTATATTATTGTTGAAACTTGGCTAATGCATGGAATAATAATGCAACACAAAATGTACTTAGAACAAAATGTATTGAAACAAGAAAGTGTACACAATATTTACATATAGTCTTTTGTATATTCCTGGTAAGACCGTTCCTGGAGAATGTGCTGACTTAGTCGCAGTCAGGCAGAGTCTCTGGATTGAATCTCTTGATTCCTCCTCCGTCTTCACGGTACCAACCATATTTATATGGTCGGTACTCCACTATGCAAATTAGGTGGATCCTACCACAACAATTATACATATATCTATATATATATATATATGGATAAAAAAGAGAATTGGAAAAATATTTATTAGTCATTGCCAACATGTTTCATCAATCCGACTTCATCAAGGCAAGTTTAAAAGCAAAAGGTTTTGTAGTTATTCAAAATATTAAAAAGGAAACACTCCTTTGTAAGCCTCCTTCTAAATATTGGTAAATTTTTTTTTACTAAGAATTTGTTTTAGTTTTCAATGTTAACATATTGTTAATTTCACAGAATAATTCTGAAGATAAGCGAGATTGGATGAAAAATATATATATATATATATATATATATATATTGCACTTTGAATGTTGGTGTTAATATATACACATTTTACAGGAACAAATTTATTGCAAGTTACAATTGTAGCCTCAGAGACAATGTCCAACTGAATGCTTGGAGTTTGGTAGTTGTCCATACAGAACATTTTTTTTTTGGAAGCCTATACTCATTCATTCTCACAACATAAGCAACCCTCCTAAGTTGTATCTTTGTTAGAATGGTTTGAGTGCCTGTGATGTTGCTACATTTCTTCAGTATTGCACTATTCTTGACCCTTTCATCCCATTTTATATCATATATAGCACAAAGACAGTGCATGTGAAAGGTGTCAGGATGGTTTATGTGTTTGCAGTATAGGATCCAAGTTTCAGCACTATAGAGAAGGATCAAGAGAACAACTGATCTCTATATGTCTTTAGTGTTCCATAAACTGTGTTTAAGATTACCGAATGCTGAGCTGGCTTTAGCTATTCTAGATTAGATCTCTCTGTTTGTCTATCAGAAGAGACAGTTGATCCACGATATGTGAATCCCTCAACTGTTTTTAATGCTGTACCATCAGTGAATACAGAAGGATTTGTGAGAGATGGATTGCCTGGTACTGGCTGGTACATTAGTTCAGTCTTCTTTATGTTGATAGCGAGTCCAAAAGCTTTTGCTGTTTCAGAGAATTTATCAAGGATAGTTTGAATGTCTTCTAGACTGTGTGCTAGTAGAACAGTATCACCTGCAAAGAGAAGATCACATACCAGCTGCAGTTTCAATTATGCTTTAAAACGTTGATTTTATAGACCTCCACTTGTTCTGAATTCAACATTGACTCCTTCACATAAGTCAGAGAATGATTTTACAAGCATAGCAGAAAAAAATGCAAAGAAAAGAGGAGCAAGAACGCAACCTTGCTGTGTACCGTTGGAGATAAAAAAAAGTGTCCAATTGCTCGCTTCCCAACCTTACAAAAGCTTCCTTTGTAAATATTTTTAATTTTGCACATGTGTTTTGCTTGTTTTTTATTTTGTTGACTGCACAGTATAGTAGGGTCAGCTGGGCCCCATCTGTGAGAAAAAGAGCACCATGACGCAATTCACACCACCAGAAATTTCAAAACGGCATGCTGTACTGCTTGGCATTCATGCCAGAAGCACCAATACAAATATTCCAGAGTGTTTGGTATCAATCCGAGTGAAAATGATTTGGAAAGAGTTGGATGAGTCTAATGGTGATTACAAAGGTATGGCAGTTCAGAAAACTGACTCTGATAAAAAAAAAAAAAGAACTCCTGAATTTGTTGCTGAGGGCCTCATACTCAACACAGAGGCTTACATTAAGTGCATTGAGGAAGTAGTGCTGTCCAAGATCAAGAGGATGGCTGCTGGAAGTCTGGCAATAGGATTCTGCACCATGCAGGAGAATTCAGTCATGGCTGTCAGACAGTTTCTGTGACCACATCACCCCTTACAGCTGGCTATTTAACTCCCCAGGCTGCCACACCCTTGATCATTATGTGTGTGGCACAGTTGAGAAAGAGACCAACAAAACTCCTTGTAACACCAAAGATGAACTGAATGCAAGGATTATGGCAGCATTTACCAACTTAAACAAGAAAAACATCCAGAAGAGATGCAGTAGATTCTGAAATCATCTGGAAGTTGGAGTTGAAACCAAATTGATTTTATTGAATAAATTTACTCTTTCGTATTTCAAAAAATTTTTGCATAATTTTGGTAAATATATCTGTTAAAATGAGATGTCAATATTATTTTCATTTTTGCGCAATTTAGACGACAATTTATCCATCGCACCCTGTATAATCTCTGGCAATGCACTTAAATGGTGAATATTTATCAAACCGAAAGTTATTCACAGAAATTTTCATGTTGGCATTCAGTTAATAACTATGTCAGGACGCTTATCAATAAACTCACACACACACACACTATTTATATATATATATATATATATATATATATATATATATATATATATATATAAATACAAATATAGATAACTATACTTGTTTTTTGAAAAACCCTCGAATTTGTGATTTGCCAATATTCAAATCAATCTCGAGGGAAGAAAAGGTTTCAAAAAAAGAAAGAGCTACAAACATGCAAGTCTGTCGAAAAAAATCGCACAGATGCAGGTTTGAAGCCCAAAGAAAAAAAACCAATACGAGTAAACAACTAACTAACAAAAGAGCTCAATACAACCGTAGAGCAGACCTAGATAAACATAGTGAGCCGACTTTCCCTGGTGATCCGTTTAGGTGAAACCTAGGTAGGTTTGTCTGACTCACTAGGTTTATCTATCTATCTATCTATATATATATATATATATACATATATATATATATATATATAAAAGTGAACATAGAAGTCAACATACAGTCTGTTTCATGCTAGATGCAATTGTCAGGCCTGACAATTGCATCTAGTATGAAACAGACTGTTGCCTCGAGGAGTTGACTTTATGTTCACTTTTATATTTACACATGCTCTATCTCTGATATTGAGCACTTTATCCCATAAATATAGCACATCTTAAGACTATATTTCTTCATATATATATATATATATATATATATATATATATATATATATAACCCTTTGATTATTATGTGTGTGGTGCAGTTGAGCAAGAGACCAACAAAACTCCTTATAACACTAAAGATGAACTGAATGCAAGGATTATTGGCAGCATTCACCAACTTAAACAAGGAGACCATCCAGAAGAGTTGCAGGAGATTCTGAAATCACCTGGAGGTTGTAGGTGAAAACAAATTGATTTTATTGAATAAATTTACTCTTTAGTATTTAAAGATATTTTTGTGCAATTTTGATAGATATATCTATGAAAATGAGATGTCAGTGTTATTTTCCTTTTTGTATAATTTACATGACAATTTATACATCCCACACTAGACATAATTGTAAGAAATTTAATTTCAGAACAGTGTTAGCAGTCATGCACTGATGTAGTGTTCCTCACTTCATTTGTAAAGAAATTTAATTTTCAGATAACACAACAATTTGTCTCTCACAATAATGGATACTATAATATTCATTTTATTATAAACAATACCCTGATGACATGGATCTGTCAAAAGTACTTGGTAATAAAACAAATATATATGAACACAGCAATTTTCCCGCGTCTTTCAGTAATGACATCAAAAAACTTATTTGAGAATATGAAAGGATCTTAACAAAAATGAGTAAATGAAATATGTCTAAACTATACAATGAAACATGTCTTAATCAAAACATGCATGCAGAAATACACACACACACACAAACACACACACACACACATGCTTGTACAGGTAATCAAATAAGTATTTAATTTATAGTGTAAAGAAAACAGTGCTCAATGTAGTTAAACAGCTATAGAGTACATTAATACACATGTGTATGTATATATATATATATATATATTTTGAACAATAAGAAAATTAAAAATTAAAATCATTAGACACACTGGGTTGTAGATTAATATTCTTTCGTTTTATTATTATTATTATTATTCCATTTAGATTCCTCGACTAGTTTTCGACCGAAATGGCCA
Organism: Acanthosepion pharaonis; assembly: GCA_903632075.3. Lineage (NCBI taxonomy): Eukaryota > Metazoa > Mollusca > Cephalopoda > Sepiida > Sepiidae > Acanthosepion > Acanthosepion pharaonis. Next base: position 707,859 of record CAHIKZ030001026.1, read on the forward strand.
TCATCGGAGGCGAAATATTTCTGCTTGCTGTTGGCAAGGAACTACAGAAATGAATGTCTTTTTGTTGGAGAAAATGAACTTTTTGTCTGTAGTTTTCATTTGTTTTTTTTTTTTTTATCTTTTTTCACATGAATCTTTTAACATTCCTTGTGTTGGTCAAACAGTCTCTTTTTAAGTTGTTATTTGAGATAAGAACTGGATGGATACATTTTATCCTGAATTCTCTGGTCAGTTTGACAGTTTTATTGGACCTGGTGAGGGATGTGTCTCTGTTTAGTGTTTGTGTGTGTGTTATTTGGGTCTTAGGGAGGAGTGAGTATGATATGTGTAAGCATGTGTATTGCTGTAGGTGTGTGTTATCATTTGGCTCATTAGGGAGTGAGTGAGTATGGTGTGCGTACGTGTGTATAATCGTGTGGGTGAGTGTATAAGTGTGAGGCCTCCATTCCTCCTTAAGCATGTCTGTCTTGTGTGGATGAGAAATGTGGGTAGGTTTTGATTTGTTGATTGTTACTATTATATGTTGTTAAATTTATGATTTAGCCCGGCTGGGTATTGTGTTTTTAGACGTTGTATCCACTTATTTTCATGGGACTCTAAAATTTTTCTAATGTTATCTGCACTGAACTTTTCTATTCTCTCAATTATAGTGAATCTGGCATGGGTTTTGAAATCGTGTTTTTCTAGGCGGAAATGTTGTTCTACAGGTAATAACTGTTCATAGGGAGTCAATTTAATTCGCTTACGATAATTATTAATTCTGTAGTTAAAGGGCCATTCAGATTTTCCTACATATTGTTTCTGGCATAGTGTGCATTCTAGGAGGTAAATTATGTTTTGACTTCTACAGTTAGAATCGTGGTAGATTTTGAAAGTAGATTTAGTGATTGAGCTAGTGAATGAATTTGTGTTTTTAATATGGTTGCAACATAAACTTTTTTTTGTTGTTACATGGTTGGGAAAATCCTGTTGTTTTTGTTCTTAGTTTATTACGGATTACCTTGTCCACTGAAATGTGGTTACTACCTATGATTTCTTTTTTAGGTTCTTAGGTTCACGATATGCAAGAAGGCCAGGTTCCTTAAGCAGTTTTTTTTAGGTCTGGTTTGAGATGTAGTATTTCCCAGCGACGTTTGATTATTTGGGATAGTGGAGGCAGAGTGGGATTGAAAGTGGTTACTAGAGGGATGCGGCTAGATTTATTTTTAATCTTGTATATTAGGGTGTCTTCTAGGTGGTGGAAATTGCTTTTATTTATTTGTTCCTGATTAGGTGTTGTTTATAGCCACATGTTGTGAATTGATGCTCCAGATTTTCAATGTGTTTATTTAATTCTTCATTGTTGGAACATATCCTTCTGAGTCTAAGTGCTTGTGAATAGGGAAGGTTCGCTTTGAGGTGTTTAGGGTGGGAAGACTTAAAGTGTAGATAGTTGTGGGTGTCGGTGATTTTAGTGTGTAGTGTCGTTTGTAGTTTCCTGTTTTCATCTATGTAAATGTGGGTGTCTAAAAATGTTACTGATGTTGTGGATTTTTCATATTCAAACTTAATTGAGTCGTGCACTGTGTTTAGGGTCATAAGGAATTGGGTAAGTTTGTCATCACTACCCGTGTATACAAAGAATATATCATCGATATATCTTGCATAGAATACGCAGTCGCTACCAATGATTGGATAGATATGGGTTTCCTCAAATTTTCCCATGAATATTGTAGCATATGATGGAGCTGCAATGGTGCCCATGGCACAACCTCTTATTTGAAGGTAGTGTGCTCCATTGAAGTTGAAAGTATTCAATGTAAGGACATGCTCCATGAGTTTTATGATGACTTCTGTGGGGGTCCTGTTTTCTTCTTTTAGTAAATTTCCTGAAGGGCGGCCAGCCCTTCGATGTGTTTTAATGTTTGAATATAGTGACCTAACGTCCATAGTCACTAGAATAGCTTTCTCTGGAACTGTTTGTATGTGATTAATTTTGTTCAGTAGATCTGTTGTGTCTCTGATGTAGGATTTTACTTCCTTAGCTAGCGGTTGTATGTAATGGTCTATGTATTTGGAAATTTTTGTCATGTGGCAGTTGAGCGATGAAATAAATATATATATATATATATATATATATGAACGATGAAATTTTATATATATATATATATATATATATATATATATATAATGTTTGTGGTAAATATACATACATATGCAATGTTTACTTACATACACATACAGATATATATGTATAAAAATAATGTTTAGGATAGAATTCAGGTAGAACTCAATGTCCAGGACAGAGGAAGGATATAATAAAAAAGTTTTAAATAGGTTTACATGTCATATATATATATATATATATATATATATATATATATATATATATATATATATAATCATCAATTAGCATAGTGACAAATTATATATTTGTACTACACTAAAGTGAATATTGAGGGCAATACACAGCAGACTATATTTTTATCTTGGTGCCTCCACTAACTTAGTGTATGTAAGTTTTTTAAATGAATTTTTAACATTTTTTTTATTGATGATTTTATACATAAGGTTTATTTTTTAATCAATTTTTAAAAATGAAAAATCTTTCTTGAAGCTTTCATTTTAGATTCAATTGAAAGCTAAAGGACTTAAAATTTACAATTTCCAGTCAGCAAAATACACTGTGGGGTATTTCAAACAGAAACTATCTTGATTGGAATCAATTTTTTTTCAATAAAATTGATAAAAATTGGCTATTTTAACAGATTTGTAAACAAAAGATAATTCTCAGTTTTAAAAATCTTGCAAAAATAAAACATATATTTCTGAAATGTTTCTGTCTATATTTCTGAGATGAGGTATTATGTACACTATTTACATTATTCAGACTATTGTCCTCATCTTTGTCACCATATTTATTACAACTTTTTGGCTATTGTATGTCGAATTGAACCCTTTATTTTGCTCACTGGGGTTAGACTGTTCTAGTTTCATGTGCCATGTTTTTAATGGATGCCAGTTTCAGTTATCTCCTGATAATTCCTCTCTCCAAGTTCTCTACTGCCTTAACTGAGTATTGGGTCATGTCACTGGATCTAACTAATGCCTTTATCAACTGTGCCATGTGTCCTTGAGGATATCTGTGCATGAATTTCTGTGTATTATAAACCTAATGTCTTCAGCAATCATTTTTTACCAGTGCTCATATTGCATTTTTTGCTCTTATCCTTGCATGTTTTTACCAGAGCTCATATTGCAATTTTCGTTGTTATTATCGCTTTTCTCTGGCACTCCTTATTACAGCTTCCCATATAACAGAAGATAACTGACATCCATTAGACATGGCACGTGGAACTAGAACAGTCTACCCCAGTGAGCGAAATAAAGGGTTCAGTACCACATTCCAACCACCTGAAGAAGCCCGGAGCATACAACAGCTGAAACGTTGCAATAAATATGGCGACAAAGATGAGGACAATAGTATGAATAATGTAAGTAGTGTTCTGAAACGTTAAACCTAAATTAATCTGATTTAAAAAATATTACTTATAGCATGAAATGTTACTTGCAACAAAATATCATTGAACTTTGCAGACTCACTTGCAAAAATTCATTTTGCACACTCAAACTATTGGTCTCTTTATGGCAACAAGAATGGCAATTGAATTCATATATATAAATACATCTATCTACTGTAGAAATTTTATTGTCATATTCAATTTGGTTTTCTTCCTTTTCTGTGAGGATAATTTCGTCACCTTGTTTATAATTTTGTATTATAATTTGAGGACATGACACTCAAATTTTATTTGTCCACTTAAAATCAGGGTAGATTGGCCTTAACCAATATACAATGAAAAAGGCAAATAGAACCTTGTTTGATTTTTAAGCTCTCCATAGCTGAACGGTCAGAGCATGTTGAATCAGGTGGTGGTTTCTCCTGCAAAGATGAACAGAGATTTGCATTTGCCAATTCTGTAGAAAAAGTGTTCTCAAAGCAAATTTGTTTAAATTACTTTAGTATAACACAAAGATAATTCAAACTAAAGTACAGAAAATGAAAATGTATCGGGCAGAAAGAAATGCTGAAAAATCGATTCTGCCGGTACTATCTTAAAAAACGATGCGTGTAAATAGCCAGGAAAATAAATCACTCTTTTTGAGGTAACAGGAAAACAAAAAATAGGTTCTCAGTTATTCATAAAAGCATTTTTTAAGGGGACAAATTATCAAATCAAAGGAAGATTTGCATTTTGATATTCCAAAATGGAGAGTGATGAAAAACTTGATTTTTAAAAATAATTTTATAGTACCGCGAATCGAGTTTTTATTTTCTTTTGATGCAAAAAAAAGAGTCTGTATTTAGTGAATTATTTTTGTTTTCTTGAAATAAAAAGGAGAAAATTTAAAAGAATATGACAAGATAAAATTTTTTTCAAAGATGAGAATCAATAGAAAACATTTGAAAACAAAATACTTTGAAAGAATTGAAAAGCGACGGAAATGAAAATTGATAAAAAGAAAAAACGCGAAAAATAAAGAAAAGAGGAAAGATAAGAAAAGAGGAGACTATCAGATCGCTATAACAAATTTTGTGCTGTAGTACTTTTGATAAAGAGAATCCTTAATTGCAAAAAAGAAAAGTAAAAAATGATTAGCAAAATTTTTAAAAAAAAAGAGAATGACCTGATTATCTGTTCACTACAAAAGAACACATTTTTTTACTAAGTATTTGAAAGGATGCAGCATTGGTAGATGTAATAATTGCTTTGAAAAAAAAACAAAAAAACAGAGTGTCTATTCAAGTCGGGGTATCAAGTCAGGTCTAAAAAAAACATTTGAAGTAATAAATAAGTTTATTTACATTATTCGGAGTGTTATCCTCATCTTCATTGCCATATTCACAACGTTTCAGCCATTGCCCAGGCTTCTTCAGATGATTGGAATTCTTCAGATTATTGGAATTTCAAACCAAACTCTTTATTTCTTCCAATGTACAGATTGTTATTTTCATGTGCCATGATTTCTCCATTTTACTCTGCAAGTATTTTGTTTTCTCACTACTGTAGCCTTTTTGTATTCACAACCCTCTTTGGGTTAAACTGTCCCTTCTTTAAAATTTTATCACAATGCTGAATATTATATAGGTTCTGTATAACTAAAATCAGCTCAGAATATATATATAGAATAGATATATATATATATATATAATAAGATGCATATGTACAGTGATCAATCATAAATCAAATATTATATAATAATAATAATAATAATAATATGACATCAATGGAATATATATTAGCATTTTATATAAATAACTATAATTGCTTTATATATCTTTTTGATATAGTATATAATCATATGGAATTGGTTACATCTACCTTGCATATATTTTCTTTCATATAAGCAATATACTTTACTTATAGATCAACTGCTGATGTATTAATATAAAGATATAAAATATTTAAAATAAGAATGATGAATATATATATGGCTTTGAATATATATATATGACATATTTATATATATATATATATATATATTGAAATATTATATATATTTATAGGAATTTATGAACTGATTATATATTTATATCTATATATATATATATATATATATATTTTTGCATATAAGATAGATAGATATATAGCTCTATAGATAGATGGTCCCACATTGGATAATTTTCTTCAACATTGATTAAATCCAGTGACTAAACCCAAAGAGGCATGGATGACTAGAACAAATTACCCGAGTGGATGAAATAAATGTTTTGATTCGAAATTCCAGACACCTGAAGAAGTCTGAAGCATACAACCAAAACGTTGTGAATATGGCAGTGAAGATGAGGATAACAGTCCAAATAATGTAAATAATCATAATACTGTTTTTTACCTGATCTCAGAGACAGAAGTTATTCACATTTATTTCACTGATAAACACAAATGGTGCATTGATTTAATATCTCAATGTTTATTTTTATCATAATCAGAACATTAAACGAAGAAATAGATTTGTTTGCCAAACACCAAAAACTGAATTCAGAAAATAAAATAAAATACGAAGCAAATCCAGCCAGTGATATGAATCATTAAATTATTTTTTTTTTATTTCAAAAGAAAGAAAATTTTAGAATGAGTGAAAAACAAATAAAAGCAGACAATGTGTTTTTGCTTGAAAAGATTGTAAGAAAAATAAAAAGAATGGAAAATAAAAAAAAAAAAAAAGAAAGAAAATTTTTCTTCAAATAATTCTGAGGGGAAAAAAATATTCGTCTTCCATTGTAATTTTTAAAAAATCTGGACGAATTTTATTGTTGAGTGCGAAAATAAAAATGAATAATGAATCCTTGCTAAAGGTGAGTAATTCTGGGAAATCAAACTGAAGAGTAATTGCCCTTCCCACATTTTTAAAAATATTTTCCAGGTTTGACCTTTTTTTTTTTTTAAATTTTTACTAGTTTTAACCATTGACAATTTTACGGTTTTCTTATTTGAATTTTCAGATGAATCTTAATTCTCAAGTTAAAGAATGAAAAAGAGCGATTTCTAAGTTAATAAAATATCCGTAAAAATTCCCCTGTCGTATCATTTACTAAGGATTAAAATTTATCGTAACAACTTTAACAAAATTTTGAAATAACACTCATTCATAATGAATTCTGGTTGTTATTTTTTTAAGAAGTGGGTAAAAAAAAAAAATGAAAAGATTTTCATTTGACAACTTTTTTCCATTTTACTGAAGTATACGTAAAAACATCTGACCTTATTTCTTTCATTTTCTGACTGAAACCAAGTTGCATTTCTGATATGTCTTTTCTTTTCTTTTTGTCTTCTAACGCGATCAAACGGAATAGTCCATTGTGGCGGACTTCACCACATTAATTTAACTTTAGATTTAGAAACAAAACTAACGCGAAAAAAGATAAGCAAAAGTCATCATTACACATAAAATATGTATTTAAAAAGATGTACAACGATGTGAAAGAAAGCATGCATTTAAAGGTTGAATGAGACAAGAGTTGTCTCTCTTTAACTATTAATTGTATTTCATTCAATGAAAGAAAGTTTGTGAGAGTTTCTAGTAATAATTGTTCTCAGCAGATTTGCAGTATAAAAAAAGATTATGTAAGTGTGTGGGATCTTCCACAACAAACAGCCTTACCTCTTTTTAGGAGATGCACTCTTGTAAGTAACATCCTACTTTCATACAAATATAACAAGTATTCATTGGTCAATCACCTCTAATCTAGCTTGCTGATTGGTCAGTTCTGACCAATCAAACTGCCTGCACGCAACCAATCTTTTTTCCCGCTCATATGCTGGGAGCCACACGACCATTATATAAACCGAACACGTGTGAACTCTCTGAGTAGTTTTTCTTTCCATTCATCTCTCTTGCACTTCTTATTCCTTGCTACCAAGTGCCAAGATGTAACCTTCAGGAACTCCCGTCTTAGTCATTGCTGGTCAGACGTTAAAGACAATTACCAACATTCATGAACTCTGAAATAACTCCTGAACTTTTACCAACTTTGCAAACTCACAATTCCAAACTTTCTTAATATGAACTCAGGTACAACTAATGCCTAATCAAAGGGACACGACTCTGTCCTACCTTTTCAGTTCGCATGCATGTACATCAAATATTAATAAATCTAATTGCTGTTTTGGAATCATTCAGTTCAGTTTTCTATTTTATTCTATGTGCTATTTACGTCAAGTATAAATTGCATTGCTTTCACGCATTGTCCTGAATCTCATCTTTCCTAGCCCAAGTTAAATATTAGTAACTCAATCACTACAATAATGATGACCGCGACGTTCATCGTTCGACGTTCACAACAACAATGGTAATACAACCACTACATATTTGGTGATTCCATCGGGAATAAACAATAATGGTACCCCTATTGCTACAAGTGTATAAGGAATGTTCAGCATGTGAGTGGTGTGTGTGAGTAAGAAGGTTGGCGCATGGTTTCAACTGCTGTGGATTCGTTTAGCAGCTGAATTCTTACTAGTCAGCTAAGAATATTTCTTGCTTATATAGGTGACCATAGGCTCCAAATCGCTTCGTGGGACGAGTTATCCTTCACGTGCAGACGATCTGATTGGTTGGCATTGACCAATTAGTGAGCGAGTTTTGGGGAGACTTAAAAAAGCTTCTGGGATCCATTTCTCCAAAAAGTACACAAAACTGACTATATAAAAATAGAGCGATTACAAAATTGTCGCATTGCTGCGATTTGTAAATTGTCTATAATAACGTAGTGGTGATTAATTAACCAATGAATGCTAGTCGTTGTATGTGATTTGTATTTGTGTATGTATGTATGTGTGTGCGATATAGATCGGCACACCATTATGTATGAGCTGTTGGCAGGGCGTAACGGTCGTGCGATCTAACGAAGAGCGAGATAAGCACAATTACGATTTGTTTTTTGATACCCGGAGTTATGTTTTCCGATTTCTTTTTGAATTTGTAGGTCTGATGAATTGGATCGTGATTACGATTCCAATGTAATAAATTATAACCATGGAATATTATTGTTTGAGCCTATTATATATATATATATATATATATATATATATATATATATATATATTATAGTAATTCATTGAGTCTAGAAGAATCCTCAACAAAATGCAGAAAGCACTGGATGGCCGTTTCGTCCTATTTTTGGGATTCATCAGCAGTGTGCCTCCACTACTGAGATTCAAACCTGAACCATTTCGATACAACGCAAACATCATACCAACTGTACCAACAGGAATCGGTGATGAAGAAGAAATTGAATAGACTTGATATAGCAATATAACTGTTCCTAGGGAACGCTCTCCAACACTATAAATACTTGGCAATATTTTTTCCCACCCTTTCTTCTTGCTTGTCCACTAATACGAGCAACATGTAAAATTTCTAGTGGAAGAACGTGAACCCTCTTATGGGACACGCATGATCATCATACATGCACACATACATAAACACATTCACTCATTACACATGCTCTGAAACAAAAACTTTCCACATTCATTTGTTATATTATTGTCTGTCAATTGTAACTTTTGTTGTTAACTAGCAGCATGGCCGGGCATTACCCGTGCTTGATTCAAAAATTGTACAACTCATACAGCAATCGCTATCACTTGACTTAAAATATTTTTGCCCTTCCTTGCCTTTAAAGGAGTGCCCTTTGCCATGCTGATGTTGCTACATGCCTTACTTCTTGCCTATCTCACACTGCAAATTTTTCTAAGCTCTATACTAAACATTAAATCTGTTACGAAAAAAGAACTAAACAAAATGAACACAAAACGATCAGCTTTAAAAAAGGACTCGTAACTGGAAAAACCGAATGAAAAAAGAATGTTAACAACAAGTATTTTTTCACACCCAACCCAGTTCTGCGGAATCAGAATCAACGTTGAGTTTAAGCAAGCGAATGAGCCAATTGAAGTAAAGTGCCAAGCAGATTTAAATTTTTCCCACTTGTGACAAATGCAACTATCAATATTTTTTGCATGCTAGTTAACATTCGTGTCAGTCAGCTGTTGGCTTTCACGCTGGCCAATAGAATCTTCCTGCCTATTTGTGGCAGCTAGCTATTGGCTCTCACTCTGGCCAGTACAAAATGGCCACAAACTACATGAAAATTGCCGTAGAAGCATGAAAAAATCGATTATTTCCACTATCAATGGGAGTTGGGAAATACAAAGTCAGTCTTGGCCTTGCCGCTAACTTGGAGCATGTGCATGTAAATTTTGGTGCAAATCCGTCGAAAATTGCGGCCGTGCATTTGTTACACACACACACACACACACACACACACACACACACACACACACACACACACACACACACACACACATCCTGCCTTTTATAGATAGAGATATATATTCATTTGTTTGTATATATATACAAGGTTTCCATAAAGTTCTTGTGCACTTTAAAAAATTTGTAACTTTATTTGTATTTGCAATAGAAATAATTTGTAAAAAATGTTATAAAGTTTAATGTACCTAGTTTTAAGTACCACTAAAATAACTAATGTGATTTCAGGCATTACTGTTTGTCAAATGTTTTCCGTGAACTGCAAAATCATTTGTATTGCTAATGATGGAGAACATGTGGAAACTTAAATAAAATTTCAATAAAACCTTAAAAAATATAGATTTACTTCTTTATAATTCTTTTTACAAATTATTTCTATCACAAATACAAATAAAGTTATAATTTTTTTAAAGTGCACACGAACTTTATGGACACGCTGTATATCGGTTCTTTATTTATTTCTTTATGATGGAATCAATCACTGAGTCTGCCATGTTTGTTGTGGGCATTTCAGAAGGCATTTCAGAAGGCACACGTGTTTATCTTAGAACATGTTCACAGCCCACAACACCACTACCAAAATATAAAAAAAAAAAATAAACAATTTTATTTCCAATCCTGGAGTTAAATTTCAATATATTCACCATTTCGTAGACCATTTAAAAAAAATATCCACACAGATTATTCACTTTAGAAGACCTTCAAAAATGAAAAAAAAAGGTGATAAGTAATTATTATTATTATCACAAAAATATTAATTAGTTTAGGTCCACCGAAATACAATTATTACATTTTCCTTTTTCCTCTTTTTCCTCTTTTTTTTTTTTTTTTTTTTTTTGAGACAGGTGCCAAAATGGCCAATGTAATTTCTTAATTAAAATCTAATGGTATCTGTCTATATTTCTAAGATAAGGTAATATGTACACTATTTACATTATTTGGACTATTGTCCTCATTTTTGTCGCCATATTATCATAACATTTTGGCTGCTGTACACTCCGACCTTCTTCAGTAATAAGGAGTGCCAGAGAAAAGCAATAATAACAATGAAAATTGCAATATGAGCTGAGGTAAAAAAAAATGATAACGTAAATTGCAATAGGAGCACTGGTAAAAAACAATGGTTGCTGAAGGCATTAAGTTTATAAGTGCCAGAAATTCATAGACAGATGTCCTTAAGGACACAAGGCACAGTGGATAAAAGCATTGGTTAGAGTGACAGAACCCAAAGTGTTGTGAGTTCAATACCCAGTTAAGGCAGTGGAGAACTTTCAGAAGGGAATTAACAGGAGATAACTGACATCATGGAACAAGAACAGTCTACCCCAGTGAGCAAAATAAAGGGTTCCGTTTGACATTCCAACCATCTGAAGAAGGCCAGAGCGTACAACAGCTGAAACGTTGTGATAAATATGGCGACAAAGATGAGATATTTCCGAATAATGTAAATAGTGTACATAATACCTCATCTCAGATATATAGACAGATGCATTTGAACTCGTTTTAATCCCTGAAATTTTCTTGGTTTTCCTATTTTAATCTTCTGATGAATCGTAATGATTCAATTAATGATTGAATAAGCTCATGGCGAGTTCTACGTGCCATGTTTAATGGATGTCAGTTATCAGTTATCTCTTGTTAATTCACCTCTCTAAGTTCTCCACTGCTTTAACCAGGTATTGAACTCACAACTCTTTGAGTCCTGTCACTGGATCTAACCAACACCTTTATCCACTGAGCCATGTCTCCTTAAGGACATGGCATGTGGAACTAGAACAGTCTACCCTAGCGAGCGAAATAAAGGGTTCAGTTCGACATTCCAACCACCTGAAGAAGGCTGGAGCGTACAACGGCCGAAATGTTGTGATAAATATGGCAACAAAGATGAGAACGATGGTCTGAAATAATGTAAATACTAATGGCTATAAAAATATTGACCCAGTAAACTCTCAGTTGCTTGCTATGTTACGTCATCACTGATGGACCGTGAATTTTCACCTATCCTGATGAATGTGTATTCCTTCAAGAAATCCTCATGCTTCGAGCACCTATCGGGACCTAAACTCAACCCAATCCTCAAGTGGAATTCATAATCCATTAAGATGCTGGAAATATGGTCAGTTCCTTGTACCACTCCAGTAAGCACCTGACTCCTCCTGCTATCCTATTATCTTTACAAGAGCCAGACCAAAAATGAAAATACTTGTCATACTGTTAGGTACCTATTCTATTGTAATGGACTCTCCCATAGATAATAAGTAGGAGTAGCAGTGGCAAGTCTGGAGAATGGTGTTTGAGCGCGTCAGTCGAGATTCGGACATTTGAAGTACCAACCATCACAACTAGATTGCTGCGCCATTGACTCTTATTTTCCAAGTTCCTAACGTTTTTGTACGTCGGACCTAATTTAGGACGACTTATTAGAAATACAAGCCTCCACTGTGAAAATACTCCACAACACATACAAGGGCTGAAACTGCACAAATTTCACTTTCCATTCTTGATATAATCCAAAAGCATCTCCACGTCCTTGTGGGTGATGAATCATTTTCCACCCTACAACCCCCTTCCCATAAATGAAAGACTGCAAGACTCTTGATGCTCTATTTCTATTTCCATAGAAAGTGTTCAGAAGTACTAGATTCCTTAATTACACCAGTTCTAACCGTCATGCCTAAGACCCACCCGGCCACACCCATTATAGCAAACCATTCTCATTCCCTTCATATTGGTGAAATGTAAGTTCTACTCAAGCAACTTATTACTGCAAACTGTTGCTTTGTGGAACCAACTCCCCAGAGGATACTTCTCCAATCACTAAACACTCAACTAGTTCAAGTCTAGGGCTAATCATTATCTTCTCCACATAACACCTTAAACTATGCCTTTTAATTTATAACTCTCTACTTTGAGTGGCTTAAGGGTCTTGTACATGGTGAACATTATTGTAAAAAATCTAATTATTAACATTCATTAACTTATTAAAATTTATTATTCATATAACTAATCCACTCTTAAAATTAGCATCATAATGTTGCTGCAGAAGATTAAAGGAATAAATTGCCAGTGCATTTGCCAGTGTGAGGTATTCTGGATCCTTCTTAAACTGGACATTAGAAGAATTTCAAGCAAGAAAACAGAAAACAATAAAAAAAAAATGATGCCAAGGCATCAAAGTCTACGGCCAAGAGATGATCTCTATACTGGTTGGTTGTTTTTGTTTAGTAGCAAATCAATATCCCTATGGGTTATTTAATGTTGAAATCTAAATATTTGGAACACAATTTTATGGCTTCAACTAAATATATTTTGAAGGCTTCAACTACATATATGTGTTGTTTATCATTTTGTTTAGCGGCATATCAACATCTCTATGGGTTATTTAATACCAAAATCTAAATATTTGGAACAAAATTTTATGGCTTCAACTAAATATATTTTGAGCACAATTATATGCTTTCAACTACATATATGTATTTTTGGTCTTTATTTTAGCAGCATATCAAAACCTCTATGGGTTATTTAATGCCAAAATCTAAATATTTTGCATGCAATTTTAAGCTTTTAACTACAGATATTTTGTACATAATTTTAAACTTTCAGGGTAAACGTACGTTTAGATATATAGTTTGGAGATAAATGTATTACTGGTAAAAAAAAATCTATAAAAATCTATTTTTATACTTAGTGCTGTATTGATTCTCATTTGCTATAAAAATGTATTACTACTGGTCATTATTTTTTATAAATATATTGCTGGTATTTTTACCATAATGTATTTTTATACTTTGTGAATCGTCAAACAAAATTCAAAACACTATTTGCCCATAACTGGGGCCCTAATAAGTCTTACGACCTCAGGTTGTTCTACGCTCCTCAAAACCTCCAATCTCCTGATCAGAAGCCTTGTTGCCAGATGTAGTTTATCATCATACCCAGGACTAGATCTTTATGTTAAAAGAAAGAAGGTGATTAGTTAAACAGTAAAGATTACACTGATTTTGACGATCAGAGGAAAAAAGAGACAAGACAGTGCAAAGAAAAACAGCTCAGCATTAAGACGAGTGGAAAACAGCAGACATAAAGAACACAAAAATGGGCAGGAAAAGAGTTGTGTAGACACTTCAGTTGATAAATCAATGGAATATCTTTCAAATATATACAGAGCCCAAGAGCCACTCAAGGTAGAGGGTTGCTGCATGTAAAGGCAGACAAAGAGGAAGAAGTATATTAAGGATATATATATTACAGATAATGGTTGATCCTAGATTTGAAAAGGTTAAGATACTTATGGTTGGGGAAGCATCATCTTGGGAGTCCGTTCCACAAAATGACAGTTCTGACTGTATTTTAGCTATATGAATAATAAATTTTAATAAGTGAATGGATGTTAATAAATTGTTTTTTGCAATAATGTTCACCCTGCAAAAGGCCAAAGTGCCACTCAATGTAGATGGTTACAAAGTAAGAGGCACAGTTTATGGGGATATGTGGGAAAGATGTTAGTGATCAGGAAAGCATCCACTTGGGAGTCAGTTCCACAAAGTGACACTCCTGAGCAAGAAGCTGTCTGAGTGGAACTTTCTCCTTACCAAAGAAATACAAATATAATAAGGATAATTTAATGCTGTGTATGTGGGACAGTGGGTTTCAGTTGCGGAAGTCTGAACAGGTTCTACTTAGGAATGGAGTTCATCTGAACATTTGCCATGGAAATAGCGATAGAGTAGCAAGAGGCTTCGATGTAAAGCTCTGAACAGGTTCTACTTAGGAATGGAGCTCGTCTGAACATTTGCCATGGAAATAGCGATAGAGTAACAAGAGGCTTAGATGTAATGGTTTGAACTAGTGGAAGTAAGGAATATAGCTCATTTAGATATTTTCCAAGGATATAGCGAAAGTGTAGCAAGAGGCTCAACTGTAAAGGTCTGAACTATTGGAACTAAGGAATGGAACTCATCTGAAAATTTGCCATGGAAATAGTGATAGAGTAGCAAGAGGCTTAGATGTAAAGTTCTAAACTGGTGGGTCTAATGAATATTGCTCATCTGAACATTTGCCATGGAAATAGCCATCATTTAGCAAGAGGCTTAGCTGTAAAATTCATGGAGCTTGTTTGAACATTTGCCATGGAAATAGCAATCAAGTAGCTAGAATTTAGTTTGACAAGATAGAGAAGACACATACTTTCTTCTAAGGTTTTATTCAATATAAAAATGTAATACCATCAGAAAATTTAGTGTGAGTTGACCAAAGTGAAAATGATATGAAATAAATAAATATTCAAATAAGACTGTATATCATCAAGATAGTATATTAGAATAAAACATTCTAATCCCCTGAAAAATCTCTTCTTGCCTCCCATATGCATGCCTGATGCTAATCTCCATAAGAATGACTCATTGCACCTTCTTGAATTTATATTCTTGGCGGACATGTAGTGGAAAGATTATATTGAAACTATTGCTAGGAAATTAGGTTCACTGTGTCATGCTAGACAATTTTTTTCTCCTGTATCCCTCTTACATGTTTATAACATGGCTGGCACAGCTTAATTCTGGGTCCTTCCCATGCTGGTCAGTACTGCCACCAGTCAACTGATGGTTATCTGCTTGCTACTTTGTTCCTTCATCTGCTTCTGCCCCACATTGTGCCCCTTGATCAGAGTAGTGAAGATAGAATTTCATCCATACTTGAGTGCTGGGTCAGACCACAGCAAAGCTTTACTACAAAAGGACAAAGAATGTTTCCACTGGCAAAAATAAAAATGACCTCAGAAAATCATGAAGAAGGTCACCAGGTTAATCTTCAGTGGGCTTATATAGTTATTGATAAAACATAATTAACCCTTCCCATTAAAATCTGTCATGGCACTTTGTCTTTTTCTTGTAAAACTTGGAGTGTGTTAAAAAAAAAACAAGGTCAGGAATTCTCTCAGCAGCATGTCATGTGGTTTCTTCTGGCTTCTCCTTGCTTCTGCCAACTTCTGGTGCTTTCTGCTGCCTTCTGGATTTGGGTCATCTAAGTGGCTGTTTATATATATTTTGCCCAACTTCTACTACACCTCAAGATTCATTAAACTAACCTTCAAACAAAGTGGCTGCTGATAAGTCACTTATTAAAACAGTACATTCTTCAATAACAAATTCTGTGTTTATAAGTTCTTTCCTATATCCATGATGTCAAAGAATTTTCTTTGTTGTTGACTTTTCAATATGACCAATTAAAAATCTTTGTCCACTTTGCATGTTTACAAAAACATATTTCACATTATTTACATTATCGGCTTATGATTTTTAACAATTCCATTTGATTTTAAGCTGACAAATAGTTAAATTTTACATTTCCCAAATCATATTTCAGATTGTTTACATCTTTGGCTTTGCAAATCGTGACAATTCCATTTGATTTTAAGTTGACAAGTAGTTAAATTTTACATTTCCAAATCATATTTCAGATTGTTTACATCATTGGGTTTGCAAATCATAATTCCATTTGATTTTCAGCTGATAAGCTGTTTACAATTTACATCTCACAGATCCTATTATGGACAAAACATTCCTTTCTGCTTTTCTCGTTATCACAAATTAGAAAAATCATTTCTGTTTTTTTTCTTTGCTTCATATTTCAACTCATGTCTTTACTTTAACTTTTTTTAACTTTTCCAATACTCCAAATCCTCTACGCGATTTTCATAGGAACAGTTTTAATACTTTTCATACTACCAGTGTTACAATACTGTCATATTAACCCTTTCAACTACAATCACGTATGTCA
Source organism: Acanthosepion pharaonis (assembly GCA_903632075.3). Classification (NCBI taxonomy): domain Eukaryota; kingdom Metazoa; phylum Mollusca; class Cephalopoda; order Sepiida; family Sepiidae; genus Acanthosepion; species Acanthosepion pharaonis. The sequence continues at coordinate 724,449 of CAHIKZ030001026.1, forward strand.
TAGTATATAAATGTCTATCTGAGAATAAAGTATCTTTGCTGTTCTTTTTCCTTTCAGCCATTCTGTTCCATCCTGCCCATAAGTGTTATACTGGAACATACCTATTTTATAGTTAATAGACTCTCCTACCTATAATAAGTAGTAGTAGTAGTAATAGTAATGAGTCAGTCGCACAGTGAGTTGGTCAGTCAGTCAATGTCGGACGACCGTTGGTCGGATACTAAAAGTACCAGTCACCACCACAACTAGATCTCTGCGTCATTACATATTATATCAAATTCCTAATGTTTTGTACGTCGAACCTATTTTAGGACCGACTTAGTACAAATACAAGCCTTCACTGTGAAACTACTCTACAGCAATAAGCTACTTGACTTTATGGTGTCACGTATGTCATAGCATATAAAAGTCTCTCTGAGAACAAAGCATGTTTGCCATTCTTTTTCATTTCAGCCATTGCATTCCATTCTGGTGTTGTTATATCACAGATATAACAATCCTCATAACTGGAAAAATGTAACTGGGAGACTAAATCTTTTTTCCTAACCCTCTCATTCAGAGGTTTCAGCAATTGACAGTAAATTTTCTCTGTTTAGTCATTTTTATACCACATTCTAAAATACTAAAAATAATTTATATACTAGTTACTTGTGTTAGGTAGATTTTTTTTCTCTTTTTATGTGTTTGTGCTTAAGTGTGTGTGTTTGTGTGTTAATCAGAGGGTGAAGAATAATTAATCACCCACAAGGCCGTGTAATCACTTATAATTTCTGTCAAGGCTGGACACTAAGGATTTGGCAGCACCATTCCAGATATGGCAGTAATCTTTTCCTATTTCTGATCTAATTCTGCTATGAGATCTATATTTATGAGATATGCCCATAGAATTAGAATGAAAATAGATCTACAGACGTTCTTCCAGTATTTTATCACTGTCATTTATTATTTTATAACAGTACATTTAATCTTATTTTCAATATTGACGGAACTGATATTAGCTATTTAACATTAAAACACAGTTATTCTTTAAAAAGCATATTCTTTCAGATGCCTATAGAAAACAAGAACCACTACCAGTTAATATTGATCTTATTTTCTGAAAATATCTACATTTTTTTTTCTTTTTGATTTCTGTTTTTGATTGCAAGGGCACTGTTGCAAGAATGGAAGTTGAACTAATGAAGTTATTCATTTTCTGCAGTAAACAATTTTAAAAACCAAAATCGATCACAGCTAGAATCTTTGGAAGAAGATTTAAGAGTATGCCTGTCCAAAATTGGAAAGAAGAGATCCAAAAAAACTCTCATTAAATGTTAAATTATAATAAACGGGAAAAAAATAATTATTTTTTTAAGAAGTTTCATGATGATTTTTTTATCATAAACTAGCAGTAGAGCCCGGCGTTGCCCGGGGATGTAACAGTAAAAGATAGATCAAGTATCGACCATCATAAAGACTGAAAAATAAAATTGACAAAGATTATTGTTTAAGGTTGACAGACACACATGTCTTAATTATTATTTTTTTTTTTTTTACGAATTGGTCAAACCCAAACTCAAGCAAGAACATTGTTTTCAATCGTTATAAGTCTATCGATTGAATAGAATTTTATTATAAACAATTGTCTTGTAAATAGAATTTTTAAAGCATTCTGAATATAAAAATAAAGAAAAAAGTGTGCAAGACAATAAGAAACACTACCTGCCAAAAAAAGTGAAGTTTTGTTGAAATCGGTTGAAAAATGTAGGAAGTCCGATCCCATATATAAACACACACACACACAAACAACCTGGGTTTTATAATAAGTATAACTCGATATGAGTTGTCCCCCTCTCATTCTTGCGACAGCAATGCTTCTTAATCGTGTTTTCAGATTGATTTTGTGCAAAAACAATTGTTTTTTCCAATTTTTGGCGCTGTCAGAACAACCGCAAGGTAATTTTACGTAGTCCTGTGAAGTTTTGTTGAAATCGGTTGAAAAATGTAGGAAATTCGATCCAATATATAAATGTACAGACACACACACAACCTGGGTTTTATAATATGTATAACTCGATATGAGTTGTCCCCCTTTTATTCTCGCGACAGCAATGCCTCTTAATCGTGTTTTCAAATTGATCTCGTGCAAAAACAATTGTGTTTTTCCAATTTTTGGCGATGTCAGAACCACCGCAAGGTAATTTTACGTAGTCCTGTGAAGTTTTGTTGAAATCGGTTGAAAAATGTAGGAAATCCGATCCAATATATAAACGTACAGACACACACACAACCGGGTTTTATAATAAGTATGATTATAATAAATTGTTTTCTTTATGTCTATGATAAAGTAACAACTCTTAATAGAAGGTTATGAAGCTTTATTTGACTGATGATATTTATTGTATGAAAATGTACACATGTGGTACAAGGCCAAAAGGAGAAGATGGGGGGTAATTTAGGTCTTCATCTGTTTTATACTTACTTAGTTATCCACAATCACTGATCCAAATATACCACAATAATCCTTACACTGAAACAACACATTATTATTTACCATTCTTACTAGAGTCACCATAATACCACAGAGACTCTATGAAGTCTTAATTAGTTTTCATATGTACAATTTGTCGTTGATGGGAGATAAATAACAGGAGAGAATGCTTGGAAAATTTGATACTCACAGGATGTTTTAAATAAAGTTCAGATATCTCATTAAAATGTTAAATTATATAATATACAGAACAATAAATAATTTTTTTTTTCAGATTTTTAATTATTACCTTTGTTATTACAAATTATAATAAACTTTTCTTTGTCTTTGCAGTTCAGGTTGCGATGGGTAAATTGTCGCCAGTTTATATTTTGAATCTGCACTGTTTGACCTTGATTTTGTCAACTACCCAGTATAGCAGGGTCAGTTGGGCACCGTCTGCCAGAAAAAAGATCACAATGATGCAATTCACTCTGATAGATATTTGGAAACGGCATGCTGTACTGCTTGGCATCAAACCAGAAGCTCCAATACAAACATTTCAGAGTGTTTGGGTTTCAATCTGAGGGCAATGCAGAGGATTTAGAAAGAGTTGGATGAGTCTAATGGTGATTATGAAGGTATGGCAGCTCGGTAAACTCACTTTGATCATTCTGATAAGAAAGGAATTCCAAAATTTGTTGGTGAAGGCATTAGACTCAACAGAGAGGCCCACAACAAGTGACTTTTGGAGGTATTGCTTCTCTAGGTCAAGAGGGTGGCTGCTGGAAGACCTTATGTCTGGCAACAGGACTTTGCACCATGCCACACAAGCAGGAGAACCCAGATATGGCTGTCAGACAATTTCTGTGACCACATCACCCCTTACATCTGGCTACCTAACTCCCGTTGCAACCCCCTTGATTATTACGTGTTGGGTGGAGTTGAGTGAAAGACCAACAAAACTCCTTGTAACACCAAAGATGAACTGAAGACAAGGATTATGGCAGCATTCACCAACTTATACAAGGAGACTGTCTAGAAGAGTTGCAGGAAATTCCAAAGTTGTCTGGATGCTATGGTAGAAGCCAATGGCGATTTTATTGAATAAATTTACTCTTTAGTATTTCAAGATGTTTTTGTTTAACTTTGGTAAATATATCTATTAAAATGAGATGTCAGTGTTATTTCATTTTTATGTAATTTACAAGAAAATTTACCCATTGCACCTTGTCGTAACAACTCTTTCGTAGAAGTGTATAAAAGTTTATTTGACATTCTGCTTTAGTGCTGAAAAAAATGTCTATTTTTATTTTGCCGGCTTTCCACAATATCAAAACAAAATGCTTCATTATCTATGAGGTATTGGCAGGGACACGTATAGTTATATTTTTGTCTGTAGTTTTGAGAAGTCATTGTTTTTTTTTTCCCATTAGTCCCTAAAAGAAATGCTAATGTTACCGTGACATGTTAGTTCCAGATATTTTGTTTCTTTCTATCCTACCTTAAATAGATGAACTAAAATGGAGTGTAAAGTAAGTTAAAACTGTCATGGACACAAAATGAAATTGCTATTATTTTCTTTGCTGCCTCATTATGACAAAATTTTGTTCTGCTCTTGTGGCATAGCAAAACTGAGACTAAAGGAAGAATTCAATGCTATCATCTTATTTTATTTCAAAGTGACGTTAAATACTTCTATCTTACCTCTTTCTTCTCATTGAAACCGAGTAGCATCTCTAATATGTCTTTTCCATCTTTCCACTCATCAAAATGGAATAATTCATTATTTATCAGGTATTGACAGTGTTATAGACAAGCGTATGGTTGCAAGAAAGAAATACAACAACAGTAGAAATTTACGTGATTTATTTCAATAGGAACGTGTGGTTTTGGGACAGTTACCTTGTGGTATAGTTCATAGGCCGGCTGAAGATCTGGGTTGATCTCTCATAGTAGTTCTCGCTGGTTAGCATGCGCTACTGTTGCTGACCGCTCAGCCTGACCATGACAGGTCTCTTCCCTGGCCTCCTGTTGACTGCCGTTGTACTTCCGTGTGACCCCTTTTATGGCGTTTTTTTATGGCTTAACAGGCTAAAAAGCTGAAAACGAAGCAAGTATAATTAGGAAGGAAGCATTTTTATTGGTAGAAAAATAGAAACACTTTAAAATATTATTTTATTTTTCGACCGGAACTCATGCGTCGGGAACATGTGTAAACAAAGATAATGGTCATTTTGTGATGGGCCTTGTCCCGTTCACATGCGGCTCTTGCTCTTGAGTATGTTAGTTTATTAGCCTGCAAATCAGCCGAGATATGTCTTGTTTTATTTTATAACAACAGGATACGTTAAATACTTTTTTTTTCTTCCATTTTCTCATTGAAACCAAGTAGGAACAAACATAGCTATAGGATATTTTTGTATATGATCTTGAAGTCATTGGACTTTTTTTTGCATTCCTTCCGAAAAAAAAAAGCCAATATTACTGTGATATGTTAATTCCCGACATTTGGCTACTTTCTATGCTACCCTAAAAAGAAATAGATGAGCTGAAATGGAGTGTAAAGTAAGTCAAATCGGCCAAGTATACAAAATCAAATTGCTATTTTCTTTGACCCTGATTATAACATGATTTTGCTCTGCTCTCATGACATAGCAAAACTAAGACTCGGAAGAATTCAAAGGTATCAACGTAAGCTTTTGTGGGTAATCAAAGAAATAAACATTTCACAACAAGCGTGAATAACAAATGAAATGTTTGATGTTATGGTGAACGTCTGACTTTGTGTGAAATGTCTTGAGATTACACGTACACTGGCTATGAAAACATTTTTGACTCGTACTAACTTGAATATCATACTTGTCCATATTATAATAATATTGGTAACAACAATGGGAACAATACTTTGAAATAATTCAGGTTGAATATCATTAATTATTTCGAACTATTGTTCCAATCTTTGTTATCAATGCTGTTATAAACACGTTTCGACCAAATACCATCTGGTCATCATCAGGTGCTCATTGTTTTGTCTGAGATGAGATATCTGTTCATTATTGTTTTGTTCCTGTGGTACCAGTTATTTATCATTCCTACTGAACCAGCACTGAAATGTATATGAAAACAAATTCTTTATTTATAAATTTATTAAAAATGTAAAAAGAAAATTTAGATAAATACATAATGACAAGTAACTGTGTCAATAAATTTTGGAAATAAAATTTCAGGACATTTTTTTCATGTGTTCTCACCACATAATTCACTAAAATAAATTGAGAGATTCAGAATTTATACCTTATTCTCAAGAACTGACAGTAAAAATGTTAAACACTATTCATTAATTACAGAGATAATTTATAAGAATAATTTGCTAAGGCTTAACAAAAGCATGGCAAAAACCAGGAGTATATAATAATAGCAGGGTCAAACGAAAAACCAACCTTTGGCCACACCTATTTTTCTGGGGTAAGTTTATCCAATGTTGAAGAAAGGTAGATGGGGAAATACAAAGATGATTAAAATGGAAAAAAATGAAAGGAATAATGTTAGGAGTAAGAGAAATAGAGAAGGAAAAAAGGGTCAGATGAGAAAGAGGAATGTGATAGAGAAATAAGTGAAAAGCAAAGTCGGGTGAGAAAAATGAGGAAAGAGAAGAATGAAAAAGAGGAAAAGAAAAAAGAGAATAAGAAGAGGGAAGGAAAAAACGTTAGAGATGGACAGAGGCAAAAATGAATGGTGTTTGCTTCATTGCTTAAAATGAAGAGGAAGAAGAAAAAGATTTGGAAGTTTGGTAAAAAGAAAGACAAAAGAAGAGGAAGAAGATAGATTAGAAAGGAGCTGGGAGAAATACATAATGAGGTAAAAATGAATGAAGAGGAGGAAGAAAAAGATTTAGATGTGAGGTAAGAGGAGGAAGGAGAAAGACAAAAAAGAGGAAGATAGATTAGGACAAAGCTGAGAGAAATGCATGTTGAGGAAAACTAGAATGAAGAGGAGGAAGAAAAAGATTTAGATGTGAGGTAAGAGGAGGGAAAAGAAAGACAAAAGAAGAGGAAGAAGATAGATTAGAAAGTAGCTGGGAGAAATACATAATGAGGTAAAAATGAATGAAGAGGAGGAAGAAAAAGTTTTGTAAGTTGGGGTAAAATGGAAAAGAATATAGACAAAAGAAGAGAAAGCGGCGAGATTAAAAAGAAATAAACGCCCAATAGAAAAAAAAGGAATCAGAGTAAGAAGCATTTGTATAAATTAAAAAAACATGAAGAGAAGAGAATTGCATCATGAAATGAAGATTAATATTCCAAAATGACTCATCATTTCGGCCATGTTATTAATTTTTTCCAGCCTTTAATTAGTGACATCATTGATTGCCATCGTATAGGAAGGAATATTCAAAATAACTTCAAACCATTTTCACTTCAAACATTTTCTCACATGCAAATAGCTGTTCCGATTCCTTTATTGAAACAAAACGCAGTTCAACATTTGGCTTCTCTCCAATTTTATCATTCTGAAACTGTTCTGTGATTCTTGCATTTTCTTGGAACTTCATGGAATCAAACATTTTGATCAACTGATTGTCTTGAATCATATTGTAACTTTCTATCTATATATGTGGGAGGATCCATAAGTCTGCAACCATACATGATCCAAAATAATCACTATAATATTCATGATGAACTTTCTCCTCTGAATTAAGTGCATTGACAACAATATTTTTTCATCATTAGGCTGTGGATTTATTAATTTACCTATATATATATATATATATATATATATATATATATATATATATATATGATTATTTATTCAAAAATTATAACATAAATATGTTATAAAATCACTACAAAAATAGCCATTTTGTTTCAACACTTCTGGTGTCTTATCAAGTGATGGTGTTGAATGTAGAATAAAGGGTTTTAAAAGGTCCAAATCAATCAAACATCCCTCGATAGGGGAAATGCTTTTACATGCTGCAATGACCAATCAAAATACAAGTATATGAGAATTCAAAAAACTTGACAACGGACTTAAGTTATAATAATTATTTAATGCTTTAATTAACATTAAAGCATTAAATTAGACTAAAATAGAATTCATTCTAACTAATAAATATTAAATTATACTATAAAATTAAAAATTACCAATTTTAAATTTAATCTATATTAAATGTAATGAGAATGAAAATAATATATAAATTCTAATGTTTACAGCATTAATTCAAAAGAGGACTTAATACCGATGGTAGAGCAATAATTAATTTTTTCATACAAACAAAAATAATTTACTCACAACAAAGATGCAACTTTGTTTCAGTGCATTTAGTTGCACCTCGACTGGTGAGAACCAAAATGGTTATGAACAATTTTGTTTGTAAGCAGGCCACACATGGAACATCACTTCCTTTTTTCAATTTGTTTGAAAAAAAAATAGGTACATTTTAAGAGGGGATGTATAAGGATAAAGAAAGGATAGGAAAAGCAAAATGGAGACAGAGTGAAATAATAGTGTTTGTTGATAGCAGCTTCATGAAGGATTGTTGAGATGTTAAAGTGATGGCTCAACCTGAGAATTTTTTTTTTAATTGACAATAACGGTCAAGGGTTTAGACACAGCATTTCCAAGCCTCCTAAGAGTGAGAGATTGGGGAAGAAAGGTGAGAATAAGAGAGAGTAAGATGATAGAAGAGGAAGTAGGGATAAGTTCAAATGTTTGTTATAGTATTAATTGTAAATGTTTTTGGTATCTTTAAAATGAAGCCAGATCTGAATTGCGTATATTTAGACTGGAATTATTGCTACTATTTTTGTAATCGATGAATGTATTTTGTAAATTAATAAATTAAGAGGGGAGATTTTTTCTTGGTATGTTGAATACATAAGTAATTTGTTTTTTTTTAAAAACAATAACTTTTAGCTCAGAATTTAAGATATAAGTAGAAAGGTATAGAAAAGTATGTGACTTTTATAACTTTTATAAGCAAATTTTGACCTATTGTCGGATTGTATAACTTGTTAAATAAGTATGGATATATAAATCAATTTATCTGATATTATTACTAGTATAATATATGTGCAAAAAACATTTTAAGTATCATAATCTAAGATAGACTAGTAGAAAGATATATAAGAGGGTAGGAAGTAGATATATATATATATATATATATATATATATATATAAAAAAAAGAAAGAAGAGAGGTGCATAAACGTTTTTGGTTCTAATGTGTTTTTCAGAAAAAAAATATTATGCTTTATTTTCCATAATTTTACTACACATGTTTCTGGTCTATGAGCGTCTTCATGTAAAAACTCATTTCCACATATTATTAAAAAATAATTAATTTTTTCCTTATGTTTTTCAGTGTTGAATATTCTCGATATGAGACATTCTCCGTTTTTGTGTTAGTAATGGAATGTCTTTCTTGAATTGACACACGAAGAGTTCTCTTTGAAGGTCATAAAACAATTAAGGTTGATCCAAGAAATGATGAATTACTTATCGGCATTTATCTTTTAATGTATTTTACTGACCCCTGTGCGTTCTTAGATCTATTTCCATTTTCGTGTGTTTCTGTCAGCATGCGTGTATATATGCGTCCGTATATTCTTTGAATTACTCATAGTAAGAGTAAAATGTATGGGGGGAAATATATGCACGCATATATACACACATGCTGACAGAAACACAAAAAATGGAATCAGATCTAAGAACGCACAGGGGTCAGTATAAACATTAAAAGATAAACACCGATAAGTACATTCATCATTTCTTGGATCAACCTTAATTGTTTTATGACCCAGTATAGAACTCTTCATTGTCAATTCAAGAAAGACATTCGGATTACTAACACAAAACGGAGAATGTGTCTATATCGAGAATATTAAACATTGAAAACATAAGGAAAAAATTAATTATTTTTAATAATATGTGGATGTCCGCTTTTACTCTGAAGACGGGTCACTCAGACCAGAAAGTGGTAGTAAAATTATGGAAAATAAAGCATAATATTTTTTTCTAAAAAAAAACACATATTACAACCAAAAACGTTTGCGGTATCTCTTTTCTCTTTTTTTTAATATACATACTTTTCTATCATTGGAACCACTACAACCTCTTTCTTTTTATATATATATATATATATATATTAAAGAGACTGATCAGTTGCTGTGATTAAGCTTTTTATTCAATTTTTCTTGTGTTCGTATAAGTGATTTCTTTTCTAACATTAAGTGTGTAAAAACTGTCTAAATGTTCTATACATTGGAACATCAGTTCCCAAATTGATTGCATTTAAATCTTTGAAGATCAAATTTGAAACATAACTTAAAGACAGACTTACTGATGAAATATTATTGGAATATTGTTAAATACTGTGTCTTTTCTATTTTTTGTTTTCTTAAATCGTGCTCTTTTCTAAGTGTTGAAAAATATTGAAAGAGTTACATCCATCATTTTGTTTAATAATGATGATAATAATAAATTAAGTAAACATACAGAAAAATTGTAGATTCTGTGAAGACTATCCAGAAATAATTGATTATCTCATTATAGCGAAGAAAACGGCGAATTACCTCGTCAAACCAAGCAACAGCATGTCACATGTATCCTACGACAGAAAATGTTGTGAAAAAGAAAATTACTTATCAAACAAAAGGGCATGTATTCCACATGATATGCTGAAGATGGAATATTTTAGAAACAAGTCAGTCGCAAGAGTCACTATAAAACTATTTTGATATGCAAAAATTGGGCGTCCTCTCCCAGTTGTCAACAAATGGAAAAAAATGTTCGGCAGATAAAAGCAGTTGGTGTTCTCGAATTGGGAGAAATGAAGAAAATTTGTGTATTTTGGCTACCGCGTTTGTCGGAGAGTGAGTTATTTTTCTGACTTGTTACATGCATTGTGATTCATGGGATAGTACCTGCAAATTAAGATTTTGGCATTTCTACAGTGATTTGTTCTCTGCGTTGTGGAAGTAATCTGTGACAAATATTTCCTTTGTAATCCCAGAACGCTTACACTCGTATCAGGTTGCATCTGCTGAATATAAAACTTGTCTTGACAAGGTGGTTCAATATCCGCACTAGAAAATCTGCTACTTTTGTGTGAGGGAAAAATTGGTACGAAATCACCCAGATCTGGTTCCAGATATAGACTCTGTAGCCAATTTTATGGGACTTTACAAAACACACAGAAGAATCAAAGCTAACCATTTAAACATAGTAGTCAAAGACCACAAAATAAGAATATGCTTTCTCATTGACAATGTAATGTAGCTTTGAAGATCTTTCAAAGTTTATCAAATACAAGGAGACCTTGAGAGCCCTGTTTAAGTCTCTATAAAATGATAAACAGTTTCTTCCTCTGTCTTTCTGCCTCTTGCTCCAAGATGTAGTAGCACATAGTAAGGTGTCCCCACTGGTCGTGTTTATTCTCCAGATACACTGATGATTGAATTGTTGCACATATATGCAAGCAAAACCATTCTTAATAGCTAAGTTTTCAATGTATTTTCCTTGACTTTCAATTATGTACATACTAGCAGCATGGCCTGGCATGCCCGTGCTTGATTCAAAAATCGTACAACTCATAAAACAATCGCTATCACTTCACTTAAAATATTTTTGCCCTTCCTTGCCTTTAAAGGAGTGCCCTTAGCTGTGCTGATGTTGCTACATGCCTTACTTCTTGCCTATCTCACACTGCAAATTTTTTCTAAGCTCTATGCTAAACATTAAACCTGTTACAAAAAAAAAAACTAAACAAAATTAACACAAAACAATCAGCTTTAAAAAAGGACTTGTAACTGGAAAAACCAAATGAAAAAAGAATGTTAACAGCAAATACTTTTTCAAACCCAACCCAGTTCTGCAGAATCAGAATCAACGTTGAGTTTAAGCAAGCGAATGAGCCAATTGGAGTAAAGTACCATGCAGATTTAAATTTTTCCCACTTGTGAGGAATGCAGCTATCGATTTTTTTTGCATGCTAGTTAACATTCGTGTAGAGTCAGCTGTTGGCTCTCATGCTGGCCAATAGAATCTTCCTGCCTATTCATGGCAGCCAGCTATAGACTCTCACTCTGGCCAGTAGAAAATGGCCGCAAACTACATGAAAACTGTCGTAGAAGCATGAAAAATCGATTATTTCCACTATCGATTGGAGTTGGGAAATGCAACATCAGTCTTGCCCTTCCCACTAACTTGGAGCAAGTGCATGTAAATTTTAGTGCAAATCTGTCGAAAATTGCGGCTGTGCATTTGTTACATACACACACACATCCTGCCTTTTATAGATAGAGATTAATGAGATTTTTTGCGTTAATACAAGCATTAATTGTCATTTGTTTTAAAATCTATTTTTTTAAAATTTTTATCCAGACTCACAAGAGTCTGTCGAAGTTAGCTCCTCCTTAATTCCCTAATTGTCACTAGGGGTCATTCTCCCTACACTATAAATACTGGGCGACTTCTCGCCTCATCCTCTTTTTCCTTCAGTCCTTGTGTTACATCCCACCTCGTGTGGAGGTGAGGTAAATCCTCTTTTTCATTTCTTCATTTCAGTGACTACAATGTAAGCTCTCTTAGAAAATCTGTGTCTTCCTATTTGTGGAAGTCGCCGTGATCATTATACACAAATACACATACATACGAACATTCACCAAAATAGGAACATTCACCAAAGAACAGACACAAATGTTCACACACACATGCTAATGTCATTGTCTGTGTCCATTGTAAAATTGTTTTGTTTAATACATATATTTGTTTATATATATATATATATATATATATATATATATATATTGGTCTTGTTTGTTTGTCTTCTTTATCTTCAGTTGGACTTAACATGAGTTCGGCAATTTTCTTGCAGTTGGACCTTTTAATATTCTACCAGGAGTTACACACGTGTTTCTAATACAACAACATGTAAATACACACTCTACAAGTCCACTAAATATTGCATGCGGGACAAATGTACCAGAAGCCAGTAAATATTTACTGAAAAGCATCCAAACCTTGTAACAAAAGAGGTGATTCCGGCAACAATTTGGAAGAATGTAGCATATAAAGATATCAAAACATATAAAGCATATAAATAATTCCAGTTATGGTTAGCGCCTAGGGTTTGATTGCAAAAAATTCTGATATTCTTAGTGAAGGAAACTCTGGCAAATCATGTCTTAAGGAAAAATTAAGAAAAAATTCTGATATTCTCAGTGAAGGAAACTCTGGCAAATCATGTCTTAAGGAAAAATTAAGAAAAAATTCTGATATTCTCAGTGAAGGAAACTCTGGCAAATCATGTCTTAAGGAAAAATTAAGAAAAAATTCTGATATTCTCAGTGAAGGAAACTCTGGCAAATCATGTCTTAAGGAAAAATTAAGAAAAAAATTCTGATATTCTCAGTGAAGGAAACTCTGGCAAATCATGTCTTAAGGAAAATTAAGAAAAAATTCTGATATTCTCAGTGAAGGAAACTCTGGCAAATCATGTCTTAAGGAAAAATTAAGAAAAAATTCTGATATTCTCAGTGAAGGAAACTCTGGCAAATCATGTCTTAAGGGAAAATTAAGAAAAAATTCTGATATTCTCAGTGAAGGAAACTCTGGCAAATCATGTCTTAAGGAAAAATTAAGAAAAAATTCTGATATTCTCAGTGAAGGAAACTCTGGCAAATCATGTCTTAAGGAAAATTAAGAAAAAATTCTGATATTCTCAGTGAAGGAAACTCTGGCAAATCATGTCTTAAGGAAAAATTAAGAAAAAATTCTGATATTCTCAGTGAAGGAAACTCTGGCAAATCATGTCTTAAGGAAAATTAAGAAAAAATTCTGATATTCTCAGTGAAGGAAACTCTGGCAAATCATGTCTTAAGGAAAAATTAAGAAAAAATTCTGATATTCTCAGTGAAGGAAACTCTGGCAAATCATGTCTTAAGGAAAAATTAAGAAAAAATTCTGATATTCTCAGTGAAGGAAACTCTGGCAAATCATGTCTTAAGGAAAAATTAAGAAAAAATTCTGATATTCTCAGTGAAGGAAACTCTGGCAAATCATGTCTTAAGGAAAATTAAGAAAAAATTCTGATATTCTCAGTGAAGGAAACTCTGGCAAATCATGTCTTAAGGAAAAATTAAGAAAAATTCTGATATTCTCAGTGAAGGAAACTCTGGCAAATCATGTCTTAAGGAAAAATTAAGAAAAAATTCTGATATTCTCAGTGAAGGAAACTCTGGCAAATCATGTCTTAAGGAAAAATTAAGAAAAAATTCTGATATTCTCAGTGAAGGAAACTCTGGCAAATCATGTCTTAAGGAAAATTAAGAAAAATTCTGATATTCTCAGTGAAGGAAACTCTGGCAAATCATGTCTTAAGGAAAAATTAAGAAAAAATTCTGATATTCTCAGTGAAGGAAACTCTGGCAAATCATGTCTTAAGGAAAAATTAAGAAAAAATTCTGATATTCTCAGTGAAGGAAACTCTGGCAAATCATGTCTTAAGGAAAAATTAAGAAAAATTCTGATATTCTCAGTGAAGGAAACTCTGGCAAATCATGTCTTAAGGAAAAATTAAGAAAAAATTCTGATATTCTCAGTGAAGGAAACTCTGGCAAATCATGTCTTAAGGAAAAATTAAGAAAAAATTCTGATATTCTCAGTGAAGGAAACTCTGGCAAATCATGTCTTAAGGAAAATTAAGAAAAAATTCTGATATTCTCAGTGAAGGAAACTCTGGCAAATCATGTCTTAAGGAAAAATTAAGAAAAATTCTGATATTCTCAGTGAAGGAAACTCTGGCAAATCATGTCTTAAGGAAAAATTAAGAAAAATTCTGATATTCTCAGTGAAGGAAACTCTGGCAAATCATGTCTTAGGAAAAATTAAGAAAAAAAATTCTGATATTCTCAGTGAAGGAAACTCTGGCAAATCATGTCTTAAGGAAAAATTAAGAAAAATTCTGATATTCTCAGTGAAGGAAACTCTGGCAAATCATGTCTTAAGGAAAAATTAAGAAAAAATTCTGATATTCTCAGTGAAGGAAACTCTGGCAAATCATGTCTTATGGAAATGCGAAAAAAATGTTCTTACAATCACAACACACATAATACAAAGAACTTTATTCATGCAAAATGTATTTCGAGTTTTTTTTTAATATGTGCAAGGGAAAATGTCATGAGGTTATTTCTGATATTAGGTCCCAGGAAGAAATGAACATATAACAAAAATCAAAGAAAAAAAAAAATACTGTTCTCCTGTTCACAGTCTTCCTCTCCATTCCTTTGAACAGGAGTAGGGGGTTATCCCTTGTTTCCTGTTTAGGACTTCATTTCCAATTTATTCTAAAGATTTTTATCTCTTTCACTCACAGTAACCCCCATGTGTCTTAGTGGCATTATCGGCCTGCTTGGAGGTGAACTGATTAAAAAACATGATGATGATGATGGCAGTAGCATTTCTAACTAGGCACCATCTGCAAAGGTCAGGTGTCACCATATCACACATATTTGGCTGTGACGCATGTGCCTGGTATACCCTTAACAGGGTTGGGTGACATGATAGGTACATTGGACTTTGTATATTTCTACACCAGAGTCACTTTGTTCGCATACTGCTCTCTCACGCAATAGCAATAGTAATACTAATATTGATAATAATGCAAGTCTAACATGTTTACTTCTACTATTTTAGTACAGTCTCTGCCTTTCACTCTCTTCAATTGTTAATAATAATAATAACAAGCAGCATGGCCCAGCGTTACCCGTGCTTGATTCAAAAATTGTACAACTCATACAGCAATCGCTATCACTTGACTTAAAATATTTTTGCCCTTCCTTGCCTTTAAAGGAGTGCCCTTTGCCGTGCTGATGTTGCTACATGCCTTACTTCTTGCTTATCTCACACTGCAAATTTTTTCTAAGCTCTATACTAAACATTAAATCTGTTACGAAAAAAAAACTAAACAAAATTAACACAAAACGATCAGCTTTAAAAAAGGACTTGTAACTGGAAAAACCAAATGAAAAAAGAATGTTAACAACAAATACTTTTTCACACCCAACCCAGTTCTGTGGAATCAGAATCAACGTTGAGTTTAAGCAAGCAAATGGGCCAATTGGAGTAAAGTGCCATGCAGATTTAAATTTTTCCTACTTGTGATGAATGCAGCTATCAATTTTTATGCATGCTAACATGCTAGTTAACATTCGTGTCAGTCAGCTGTTGGCTCTCATGCTGGCCAATAGAATCTTCCTGCCTATTTGTGGCAGCCAGCTATAGGCTCTCACTCTGACCAGTAGAAAATGGCCGCAAATTACATGAAAATTGTCCTAGAAGCATGAAAAAATCGATTATTTCCACTATCGATGGGAGTTGGGAAATGCAACATTGGTCTTGGCCTTCCCACTAACTTGGAGCATGTACATGTAAATTTTGGTGCAAATCCGTCAAAAATTGCGGCTGTGCATTCGTTACACACACACACACACACATCCTGCCTTTTATAGATAGATAGATAATAATAATAATAATAATAAAAAAAATAATAATAATAATAATAATAATAAAGAAGCCAACAAATCCAAATGGTAATTTCAAGAGGGTGTAGAAGTGCAAATAAACCATAATACATCTAATGCAGCGGCAAAGAACATAAAAAAGAAAGCAAATGCAATTTGCTAAATGCAGAAACAATGGCAAGTTAAGCCTCTTCATGATCAACAATAATAATAATAATAATAATAATAATAATTGAAGTGAAAAACTTCCACTAGACTCATTGAAGGGGTTCCTGGTAGCCCACTCGTTGAAGTAATACAAAAAATTGTACTCACAAGTACAGCTCACACATTATGAAGAGCTTTATCTATGTAAAAGGTGTGTGATCTTAGATTTTCAGTGGAAAATGTCATGAAGCCATTTCTAACCTTCGATCTCTGGTTGGAACCCAGAAGGAAATGTGTATATAACAGAAATCCAAGGAAATAATAATAATGATAATAATAATAATAATAATTGAACTGAAAAGATTCTGATAGACTCATTGAAGGGACTCCTGGTAGCCCATGCCTTAAAGTAATACAAAAAATTGTACTCACAAGTACAGCTCACACATTACAAAGAGCTTTATCTATGTAAAATGTGTGTGACTAAAGGTTGTTTTTTTAAATGATCAGTGGAAAATGTCATGAAGCCATATCTTACCTTAGGTGTCTGGTTGAAACCTGAAAGAAAATGTGTATACAACAGAGATCCAAGGAAATAATAATAATAATAATAATAAGATATTCAAAAAGCTGTCAAAATACAAGGACCTTGAAATAGAAATCTCAAAAATGTGGCACATGGGAACATCAACAATCCCTGTTGTAGTTGGAGCCATAGCACTGGTTGGAAAAGATTCCAGTAGACTAATCGAAGGGTTTCCTGGAAGTCCATGCCTCAAAGAGATACAAAAAATTGTTCTGACAAGTACAGCCCACATTTTACGAGGGGCTTTATCTATGTAATTTTTTTTTTTTGTCAGTGGAAGGTGTCATGATGCCATCTCTAACCTTAGGTAACCTGGGTGGGACCCGGAAAGAAATGTGTAAACGACAGAAATCAAAGGAAATAAAAATAATAATAATAATTGAATTGAGAAGGTTCTGAGAGACTCATTGAAGGGATTGCTAGTAACCCACACCTTAAAGTAATACAAAAAAATTGTACTCACAAGTAGAGCTCACACATTATGAAGAGCTTTATCTATGTAAAATGTGTGTGATCTTAGGGTTTTTTTTTTTTTAAAAAATGATCAGTAGAAGATGTCATGAAGCCATTTCTGACCTTAGGTCTCTGGTTGGGACCTGGAAGAAAATGTGTATACAACAGAAACACAAACAAATACTACTAATAATTACAAAAATTGAAAGAATTTGACGATCTTAAAATAAACTGGAATACCGAGGAGGTTTAATACCACTTGATCTTCAGTAGAAGCAATCATTTAATCCTGGTGTGAAAATTGTGCAAAAAAAAATAATGATAATAAAGGATGTTGATGATGGCATTTTTATGTGCTATTTGCCTTCAAGAAATGTTTGATCATGGCTCTCCACAACTTCATTTCATTCATAGCTCTTTCTGTCCTATGTAACTCTAAGCAATATTTGTCTTCTTACTATCCCACACAGTCCCTGTTTTACCATACCATCCATTTACAAAAGATTGTTAGACAGGTTGATCACGGCTCTCCACAACTTCCTATCATCCATAGCTCTCAGCAATGTTTGTCCCTTTACTATTATTCCCAGTCCCTGTTTTGTCATCCACTTGTTAGGCAGGTTGATCATGGCTCTCCACAGCTTTCTGTCCTTTGTAGCTCTAAGAAATGTTTGTCTCCTTACTATCTCACACAGTCCCTGTTCTATCAACCATTTACAAAAGATCGTTAGACAGGTTGATCACGGCTCTCCACAACTTCCTATCCTTTGTAGGTCTAAGCAATATTTGTCTCCTTACTATCCCTCCTGGTCTCTATTCTAGTCCGTTTACTCAGGTTTGTTAAGTAAGTTATTGTCATTTCCTTCTGTCCCTCTATCCTACAATATATCCTGTGAGTTTCAAATTTACCAAACCTTCTTTTCTCATTATGTATCCCATACCACTACCAATAATAATAATAATAATATTTACAGTCCCAGTAATAGAGAAAATATATATTAACTACTATCAATAATAATAATAATGATAATAATAATAATGAAATAATATTATTATTAAATAATAATTAAATAGTAAAATAATAATAATATTATTATTATTATTAAGAAGAAGAAGAAGAAGAAGAAAGTGAAAATGAGAATAATTCATTTAATAATATTATGTCGCATGAGAACATTTTCATTGGCAGTACTTTAAAAAACAGCGGCAGATAACTCTACTTGCCAAAAATTGTTAGGTAGTTACGAAAAACGAAACTAATTTGTTTTTAAAAATTTCCTAAATGAACAAAACTCTAGTAAATTCGATTTATAAGCAATTTAGATTGATTTACTTTATCAAAGCTGTTCCTTGTTTGATAGAGTCGAAGAGGAAATCGTAGCAGATGAAAGAGGAAAAAAAGAAGAATGTTTTCGTTCGCTTGACTAGAGTTTCGTTCCGCTTTTCACATTTCTAGTCGTTTATAAACTTATTGCCGCATGCGGCAGAGCATACTTGTATGGAAGCAATTTTGACGTGAGGTTGTTGTCGTAGTTTGAAGAGAAAGCAATTACGGATTTAATTCTATCTGCAGGATTTACGCCCGAATAATTTAGCAATGTCTTTAAAACCCCTGTTTTTATATTTGAAAGCTTTAAAAGCTGGAGACAATGCAATTTAAGACTTTAAATCATTTTTCTTTTCTCCTCTGTTGGCGAGCATGCTGATTTTTCACAACTTATCCCGGATAACCTGTGTATTTAAATTTAGTTTTATTTCTGTTTTTGTTTAACAAGTTTAGATTATTTTCCCTTTTAAATAGTAATTATTGTCATTTTTTTTTTTTTTAAAGATAAGTATATATATTTTTTCACTTTTATAATTCTATTCTTTATTTTTATTTTTCTTAAACTTTGGTTTAAAAACTTCTTTAAAAATGTCTTTTTCTTTTTTTTTTCGTTGAAGAACAAAAAATGTTTAAAAATGAGTTACATTTTAAAAAAAAAAATGCATAAAAATATTTTTAAAAGCCTGATTTGACTCAGTAACCTTTTAAAATACTTTCATTGCAGTGTTAAAATATTTGTTCATCTGTATTTATTTTATAATTTATTTATTTTGGTAAAAGAAAATAAAACTAGTAAAAGATAAAATTAAAAAAAATGACTGATACATCAAAAATGGCCAACTTAGAAACTGTTAAAAAAGAAATCCGGGCGTTGTTAATTTCCTCACAACGTGGAGTACCTTTGTGTAATTTTCCTGATGATTATTACGAGGTGGTTGGTATGCCCTTAGACTTTACAGACCTTGGATTTTTCGATTTGGAAACCTTCCTACAGGCCATTCCTGATGTCGTTTGCATCGTCGAAGACTCTGATGGTCAAAAGATTCTTAAACATGTCTCTGACGAATCTACAAAGCACATAGAAAAACTTGTCGAACGTCAAAAGCCCAATGGTAATAACAGCGGCAAAAGGACTCGAAAAGCACGTGGCTCTGCTTCCTTGTCAGGTGCTTGTCATAATCCATTATCCCCGAATGGCTATCAGCCACAGTATCAAAACCACCCGTCTTGCAGATCCTTAAATCAAAGTCGCAATAATACGACTCCAAACAACAACAACAACAACAGGTTATTGCCGCCGCCGCCGCCTTCCCCTTTCTCCAATAATAATACCAACCTTTCTTCGGGTTTTAACAGAAGATCTGGGGTTTCAAACAGTGACTCTGTCGTCTCGCCGTCCTCAAAATGCCTTTCTTCGTCCAGAGTCCGTCCCAGCAATAGTGGAGGAGAGATTACATCGTTTCGACGCCCCTCACTGCCGAACTTCATCAGGGTTCAGATTCAACAAACCTTGGCCTCGTTTTCTGAACCCGTCTGTCAGTCGGTTTTTGAAGCTGCCTACAAAAAAAAGTAAGTTTAAATAACTTTCCACTTTTCGATCATTGTTCAAAATGTTCTCTTGTGTGTCTGTCTCTATGGATTAGTTAAGGAAGGTTTTCTAACTACTTACTCTGGCACAAGGCCGCGAGTAAAGTGGTTCGTATTCCTCCTCTTGCGATCCTAAGTTTCTTCAATTCCTCCCCTATTCTGAATTCAATTTATCACCATTTTAACTGAAAAAGAATTCTTAAAATAGATTTAATTTTAATTTGTAATAAAAATGAAGAAAAATTATTAGGTGGCACAAATTTTTTTTTTTTTTTATTTGATTTAATTTTATTAGCTTGTAATTAAAAAAAAATATATTTTTGCATTTTAAAACCATAGGTAGCCCTTTTCTTTTTTTGTGGGAAGTCCTAATTCTTCTGTTGCATAATATTACTCACCTGGTAATGAAAAGACCCTCATTTATTTTATTTGATAGTATCTGTAGTTAGAATTTTCGTTCGTAGGTCACCCATACTGACCACGTTCGATGCTGCTTAAATTAAGCAACTTAATGCTTAACTTCAAAGAAGTCGCACTTAAGGTTGGTCTAAATTTTAATAACCTGAAATAAACCCTTTTCTTTAAATTTCATATTCAATAAACTTTGCTTAACTGGCATAAGAACAGGTGATTTTTTTTTTTTTTTTTTTTTTTAATACCTGGTGGTTCGAGGCAGTCACCTTACTAGTGACCTGACGTGACCATAATGGTTTTTATTTTCCTCTTTTTTATTTTTATTTTTTTAAAGATGCCCTCTTTTCGGATCATATGTCACTGGCTACTTTTTTTATTTAATTCCTTAACTCTTTCCTTTATTTTAATTTTTTTTTTACCATTCCTCAGTCGTAGGAAACTTAAAACATAATTTACAATACATTATTTTAAAATCTGTTTTTATTATTGTTTGTTTGAATTTATTAAAAATGCAAGTTCAAAATGAAAACGGTTACAATCCGTTTTTTTTTTGTTTTTTTTTTTCTGCGAAAAAAAAGGCTTTGATCTTCCAAAAAAAAAGAAACTGACCCATAAATGTCTTTTTTTTTTTTTTTTTTTTTTTTTGTTGTTGAACTTATGCAATACTTGGATAAAAATGTTAAAATGAGAAAAAATTCGTTCTTGTTAAAAATCAAAAGGTAAGTTTACGAGTTTTTATTACGATTTTTTCTGGATTTATCTTTTTCTGTGGTATTTTGCTGAAGTGAAGCAATATCTTTGTTCCCCTCTTTGCAAACCAAATGATTGATTATTCATTTAAAACTCATTTATTATCGATCTTTCTTCCCTTTCTTTTTAAACTTTAATTTTATCATATGTACAAATTAATTCTTCAAAGTTCATTAATTAATGTCTTTTTTCTTTTAATTATTTTTTTAAATTGGACTGAGTCACCCCCTCCACCCGGATAAGAAAATTAGTGATTCTTGATCATTTTTTTTTTTTTTTTTTTTAATTTAATTTTTTAGTCTTTTATTTCAAATTGTAGTTGAATTTCATTCATCTTGGAATTTGATAAAATCTGTTTTTTAAAACGCCACAAAACATGGCTTATTAAGACAGTTGTAAAATATGGAAGAGTTTTTAATTTTTAAAACGGAATTATCAGAGGATGGGAAAATAACTCGATTTTTGTTTTTTATAAGAAAAATCAGGCAATTTTGGTTTAAATGTCAGAAAATGGAATTACAACTTTATATACAATCAAATAACATTTTTTCTTTTTTCGTTAATGCTTCAGCTTCTCTTTAGAGATTGAAAATTCTAAAAATGTTATCATAAATAACATGTTGCTACGATAGGTGTGTGTGTGTCACTATATATATATATATATATATATATATATATATGCTTTTATGCGCTGTGTCCCTTCAGGACTTGGCCGATCATGACTTGCCACAATTTCCTGTCCTTTGTAGATTTTAGTAAATTTTGTCTTATCTAAACCATGTTCTGCCAACCTTTTACAAAAGTTCATTAGGTTGGTTAAGCACTGCTGCTTTTTCTCTAGCCTGCAATATGTCCTGTGAGTGTCAAATTTTCTAAGTCCTCTTTCCTCATTATGTGCCTTAGAAATTTCAATTGTTTCTTTTTGATGTTAAGTGTCCTTTTTGTTTTCATTTTCCTTAAAATTTTGTAATTTCTCACCTGTTCAATCTATTTTATTGTCCAGCGTGCGCTGCCATATAATAGAACCAATATGTTTTATATTTTCAAGGTTATTTGCAGAAAAAGAAAACGATAGAATCATCATTTTTCAATTTAAAGGCACACTGCAAATCAGTGAGGTTTATTATCAGCACGTCTGCTTGTTTCTGAGCATCCCTATCTGCATAAGAAAAACCAGGGAATTTTAGTTTTAATGCCAAGGAAATCAATTTTCTTGTGAAACTTTCTAATGTGCATTAAACGACATGTATATTCTAATTTTTTTTTTTTTTTTTTTTTTTAGATTGAAAATTGTTTGAAAATAAACATTTAAATGTTATTTCAAGTGATATTTATTCGTTTTCAAGGATTATTAATTTTCGGATAAAATTGTTTCTTTCAATCTTGGCAGGATGAGCGAAAGTCTTGATCTGAATTTGCTTAATTGGTTGTACCAGTGAAAGCTAATCCTAGTAAAACTTTGTATGGCTTTTTCCAAAAGACAATTTCTTTATTCGTTTTCCCATATTACTGAATCTCCTTGTTAAGAATGTTGCTTGTAGGTGGGGCAGTATCGACAGAAGCCAAAAGAAAGGTCAGCTGAACAAATTAAAATGTATGAAGAGAAACGTTTAAATTGAAAAGATAACATCAGAATAGAACTAAGTGATATTGGCGAAGACATTGCAGAACTTACAAATTCCAGAAAGTAATGAACTTAACCATGTCATATTTGGAGTAGAGATGTATTGTACATGTTGAGAAAGTTTGTTTTATGTAGAGGACACATGGCACAGTGGATAAAGGCGTTGGTTAGATCCAGTGACAGCACCATAAGAGTGCGAGTTCAATACCCGGTTAAGGCAGTGGAGACGGGAATTAACAGGAGATAACTGACATCCATTAAACATAGTATGTGGAACTAGAACAGTCTACCCCAGTGAGTGAAATAAAGTGACATTCCAACTACCTGAAGAAGGCCAGAGTGTACAACAGCCGAAACCTTGTAATATGGCAACAAAAATGAGGACAATAGTCTGAATAATGTAAATAGTGTACATAATACCTCATCTCAGAAATCTAGACAGACACTGTAGAGTTAGTTTATTTATCTTTTTAGCTGTGCTGTGCACATCTATATAATTACTGCTGTCTGTCTACCACAACAAAATGCACATTCTATCACAGGTATAAGTTTGTCTCTGTTAAAATACAGAGACAAACTTATACCTGTGATAGAATAAAACTGAATAGACTGAGATTGAAAATAAAATACCCTGAAAGATGATCTTGGAAAAGGTCAAAAGTATTTGAGTTATAAAACTACAGCACCTTCCTTGAGGAATTTAACATGATGAAACTGACTCAACAATTGAAAAGGATTGATATAAAAATAAGTAGACATGTATCTATATTATTCTATAGAATTTATATGTATAATTTTTTTTTTATTTTTTTTTTTTTTTTTACAGCAAAAAAAGCAAAAATTACCTCAACATGGGTATAATCTATTTCAAGCTGTTCTGTATCAGGCTATCATCAGCCCCTAAGTGTCTGTCTTGGAGCATTGTTTTAAATTTATTTTCAATCTCAGTCCTTTAGAAGAAAAAAATCAGGATAATAAAATATAAACTATATAATCAATGCAGGGAACTAATCACAAAATGTAGACATAGATTCAAGATTACATAAGAATGCGTGCGTATATATGTGGGGGTGTATGTGTGTGTGTATAGTGGCATATAAGTATGGACATGTGAATATATGTATGTATGAAGATATGTATACATATTTTATTCCATTGGGTCCTCTGGTATTACTCACAATCTATAATTCAACTAATTTACATTAATCTTAACAGGTTTAAGTTTAAATCTCCCATCACTGAATAATATTGGACACCTGTAATACAAGAACTATTTACTGTGAATCCCAGAAAAACACACTTGGGGCTCATATAAGAAACGCCACATAGTAGAAACTGATATTAAACTTCAAACAACGAAAGGTTCTAGCCATAAATAAACTCCACCACCAGCTGCTAACACAGACCCATTCTCGTTAACAATTTATCTACCAGAGGAAGACTGACATTGAAAATAAATTTAAAACAAGGATCCGAGACACACTTAGGGGCTGATGATAGCTGTGTACAGAACGACTTGAAATAGATTATACCATGTTGAGGTTATTTTTGTTTTTTGTTGTTTTTTTTTTTTTTTTTGCTGTAAAAACAATACATATGTTCTGTTATAATAAATACATCAAGCTCTCTGTGGATCAGTTTTAATAATTAATATTACTAGGATCCACCCAGATTATATACCAACAGATCGATTACCTGTAATATATATATATATATATATATATATATATATATATATAGTAGCTGTCAATTCAAAAAGTGAGTATGACCATCGCTGACATGTCCAGTCCTTCAGTTAACACACACACACACACAAAGCACTGCATTTATCTGTTGTGTGAATGACAATGGCTCATTGATCTGTATTTCTTGTCACCTATGTAGCATATAAAATCATCTCTGGGTAGTGGAAGTTGACTTTGATCATCATCACTTCCACAGTGCCTTTTTATATGCCTTGTCAGGCCCGACCTGGACTTGCACACCCCAGTGTAGGTCAGGCATTCAAAGCATGCCTTTATGAAATAGTCATGTACAATAGACTATTTGTGTGATTTCTGGTGACTGAGCAGACAAGTCCTGGGCACGTAGCCAGGTTGACACCTCATGGCAATTCAAGGATACCTTCCAAACCCTTCTCTTCAGTTCTGCGTATTTTTGTGATGCCTCATGGAAGATCTTGATGCCACCAGCAATACCGATATATACATACATACACATAGTAGGCTCTCTCATCACAAACCACCAACAATGGCTCAGTAAAATAAATTGCTCAACTTCTATGGACACGAGTGTTTCTTAAGGCCTGCAGGTTTTTACAAAGTGGTTGAGCCATTTTGGATTAATTGCTACATGAGTAGACATCAAGACCTGCTTTAGTGCATGCATCAAAGCCACTGTAGCAGATAAGACTATCATTGAGAAGAGCAACATGCTGCCAACTTTCTTTAATATTTGCCTGCAGTTAATCCCAATGTTCAAATTGACCTCACTGAAACCTTTGTATAGATGAGAAGCAGGACAGCCAGCTCCTTTGGTCTGACGCTTTGTTTTCCCAGAAAGAAAAGGGGATGCTGCATCGCTTCAGTTTGTCTTTATAACTCCAAGTAGTCTTCCAACTGACTGGCTTCTTAGAAACTGGCCAAATAAGAGTTGTTTTGAAATTCTGCTATTGCTCATATGAGAAAGATGTCCTATCCACCAGAGTTGTTTTTTTATCAGGATGGCTTCAACATCTGTCATGTTGCATTTAGTCAGAACTTTGCCGTTTCTAATGTGATCACCCAGTTTTCTGTTGCAGAGCATATGTAGGCAACTTATGTGGAAGGCATCAAGTTAATTGATGTGTCGTCAGTACAGTCCATGATTCTGTATCATAGAGTAGGGTTATTTGAGGAGATAGTGCTGCCTCGGGTCAAGAGGGCGGCTGCTGGAAAACCCCATGTCTGGCAACAGGACTCTGTACCATGCCACACAAGCAGGAGAACTCGGTCATGACTGTCAGACAATTTCTGTGACCACATCACTCCTTACATCTGGCCACCTAACTCACCAGATTGCAACCCTTTGATCATTGTGTTTGAGGCACAGTTGTCTGGAGGCTGTGATTGAAAGTCAATGGTAATTTTTATTGAATAAATTTACTCTTTAGTATTTGAAAATATTTTAATTTAATTTTGGTAAATATATCAGTTAAAATGAGATGTCAGTGTTATTTTCATGTTTGATTAATTTAAACGACAATTTATCCATCGCACATTGTAGATAAATTTAAACAAAAAGAAACAAAAATGTTGGTTTTTGGTAAGAAAGTTGTAGCAATATTAGTCAGCTGAGGTCTTGTCAAATTGAGAACAGTACCTGTTGCAAAAATGGATTTGGAACATTTACTTTTTATCTATGGTTATCACTAAGTGGAGTCAACTTCAAAGTACAGAGCAAGAGGCTCAGACGGAGAGAGTCATAGAAGGAAGATAAATTACTTTTTTTAGATGACAAGACAAAGAAAATGGTCATCTATAAAACTGATCATTCCATGAAAAGGAACACAGAAGAGCAAAGTGGGCCTCACAGAACTGACAGAGACGACTGCCACTGGGTTGGGCACCTCCTGCCCCTCACCTTACACCTCATTTCTATTTTGCTCGTTTATAGCAGTAACTTACAATCCAAGAATAAGGTTTAATGCTAGAAATTCTTGTTTTTCACTCAATGGGAAACAAGCTGGCCAAAGAATAATTTCTAAGTCACAAGCATTTGACTGAAAGAAACTGCACCTTGTTGATGAACCTGGTGTCTGGTCTAGGCTGCAACACAACAAAAATTTAAAAGGAAGCTTGTGGAGGAGAGGCTATTATGTTGTTGGCAGTTGATCTGTAACATTTTTATTTACTGCCATATTTTATTTTTAAAGTGTCTTTCTATAAAAAAAAAAAAAGAAAATCTGCCCAAATAATTTTTGAACTTAACCAGAATAATAATCCTTCAAAACTCACCTGAAGAATATTTACAAAATAAACAAAAGCTGATACCTATTTATTGCAATTACTTATTACAAAATGATTTCTGGAAATCTGTGCTTTCAGCTGAGACTTACCTTAAAACAGATTTCTTGAAGTCTTGCACATTTCAATATTATTTACAAAACAAAGGGAGGCAATCTAGTCTTCTTTTAAGGAGGAGGATAGCCACCTGGACCTTCTTTTATTTGTAGGGCAGGGATTGGCCTAATTATTAAGAAATGGAAATCAAAATAGACTAATTCTTGCCTCAGAAAAAAAAATCATCTCATTTACAGTGGAGAAATATTTGTTATTATCACAACATTTCAGCTCGTTTCCTCTGGCCTTCTTCAGTCTTGGTAACCTTCAAACTGGACCCATTCAATCTATTGGAATAAATTGTTCATGTCCTACTATCCATGCCTATTTTGTCTTGTTCTTTTTGTTTTTCACACGGTTATTTCTAGACCTGTTTCTACTGTGTTTGAGTCTGTGCTACTGGGCCTAGGGATTGAACTTGCAAATACTATATTACTAAATTCATAAACCAATGCTTTAATCCAAATTGCTCAGTGGAAACGGGAGAAGCAATAACTGAGAAGTACTGAAAACAAACGATTTGTAGACATGTACTGTGTAATTAGAACTATCTATCCCCATATATTAAATAAAGAGTTCCATTTTTAAAAAAAAAAAATCCCTGAAGAAGACCAGAGGGCACAGTGACCGAAATGTGATAACAAAGATGAAAACATAAGTTCAGCTATAATAATGTAAAAACTCCTCATCCTAGGAAGTTGGAAAGAAACTTGTCTCTCTTAAAATAGTTATATTTAACTTTCTACTGAAAACAATTTTAAGATTTTTTTTTTTTTTTTTTTTTTTTTTTACTTAAATTTTATTGGGAATTAGCCAGCAAAGTTGTTTGTACTTAAAATCAATTTTCATTTCAACAATCAATTTATAAGTTGTATCTTTTATCAAATTAAATTCTGGAAAGTATTAGGGGTTTTTTTTTTTTTTTTTTCCAGGTATATTGATCTGGTTTTCTTTCTATCTTTTTTTTTTTTTTTTTTTTGCCTTGTTACCGTAACCTTTTTAGTCATTTCATTCCAAACATAGAAATCTGTCTGGTTTTTGTTTTAATGTTGGTTTCTCACCCAGTTCTGTAAATTGGTATAAACTGTAGAGAATAGAATTGGCTAGAATGTTATATTAACAAAACAACCAAAGCACACAAATCAAAGCAATTATGGGCTTATGCCCACATCACATTGAAATACCAGTTCTTGTCCGATCACTAAAATTAAGCCTACGTAGTACCTTGTTGGTGGATCACTTTGGAATGCCAGGTGCCATAAGCTTGGATGTGTGACTGGTGTAACAGATAATGGCTCAGAAGTTATTCACTTAAGCACAAATAACCTTGGGAAAGAGATGAAGTCACCTCTTCTGCCTCCCACTATGGATTAAATAGTAGGATTTGTTAATATACATTATCTTCAAAGAATTGTTAATATAAATATTCACTAGCAAAAAACTTATAAATAATTAATCCAAAAATGTTTCATATTTAAGATAAGCTCCTTATGGGTTGTTTAATGCCAAAATTTAATTTTCAACAATGTAGTGTTTAAGTGTTTTGACCCCCTGTTTAGGGGTTAACAGGCCATGGGAACAACAGCA
The DNA here is from genome assembly GCA_903632075.3 of Acanthosepion pharaonis. NCBI lineage: Eukaryota > Metazoa > Mollusca > Cephalopoda > Sepiida > Sepiidae > Acanthosepion > Acanthosepion pharaonis. The sequence goes on from CAHIKZ030001026.1 coordinate 752,997, forward strand.
ATTAAGAGGTGGATCTCTGCTCCTCAAAACTTCTTGATCAGAGACCTTACTGCCAGATGTAGTTTGTTATCATACACAGGATGCTAAAAAGAAGAAAAAAAAAAAACGAACAAAAAAAACAGATCAAATCTTAAATGAACCAAGCAACTGTTTGAAAATAATTGCTGAATTACAAAAGGTTTTCTTGTACTGCTGAGAAACTTAGAATCAATCAACCAAATCATTGCAGTCACAGAAGCAAAAAAAAAAAAAAATGAAATCAATATTCTCCCAAATTTGAAGATATTTGTGTCTTTTGAGCAAAGTTAATGCCCTTTGAGAAGGAACTGACCTTAATTATTCACTTATTTTCCAAATAAAATCAATTGTTCCTTTCTCAAATCTTGTATACTTAGAATAAAATGGTTGCAGATTAACCTGAGATTGGTGCCAGCTGGCTTTGGATAAGACAAACTAAGAATATAGTTCATGCCTATAGTAAGAGTATAGTGTAATTTCCAATCATATAAAGAGGGCTGGAAACTCTGGTACACTCTATGGTGTGTGTGTGTGATATAGACTTGTGGCCTGACGATTGCGTCTAGCATGAAACACTGTCGCCTCTAAGTGTTGACTTCTATGTTCACTTTTATATTTACACACACTCTATAGTCAGTATAGTTGAATCAACCTTTAAAGTTGGGTCTGCTCCTCTAAAAAAAAAAATGACCCCAGTATTTAAAATTTGAGCTAAGGCCAGAGTAGAGCAATTTCCTGGTGACTTTTATAATGAAGAAAATGTTATTTTGCAAATTCTGACTCCATACTGTTGAAATATTTTGAGTTGGCACAAAGATAACATTCAAATCAAAAACTCATTTTTTAACAAGTCTTAAAAAAAAAAAAAATTTGGCTCAACTGAAACCGAAAACAATCACAACTTTTTGAAGAGTAAAGAGGTACGAGATGATATTGTCATTGATTTTTTTTTTTTTTGAAAATGTGCACTTTGTCTGACATTTCTCTACACATAATTGACAAAATGAGACAATTCATATTAAAACATTGTAAAGGAGGAGGTGCTATTCCAAGTGTCAATTGTGTTAAGCAACTTCATCTACAAAAATTGTTTGCTTGTCACTTTGCTGTCCTGAAAGCCAAGTTTTTCTAATCAATCAGTCAGCATCATAACAGATAAAACAACTATCATGACCACAGCATTTTGAATGTAATTGCAAGCATTGGGGGGGTCATTTCTCATTGATGTTGTAACCTTGGGAGAATGCAATCATCGAACTGTAAGTTAGGCATAAACATCCAATGTGTAACTCATGTAGATATTGCATTTGAGGATATTATTGCCTTTGTAACAGATTTTGCAGCCTATTGCAAAAGAAACTCATAAATGTTGTCAAATGTCTTTGTTAACAGTTGCCATGTGTTGTGCTTAGCATATATTTTAAATCTTGTTGGTGAAGTATTTTCACACTGGTCAGTATTTGATAATGTTACCCCGCTCACTACTTTCATCAAGTCAGCCTTTTTTAAAAAGCCTAGTCAGAAAAAGTGATACTTAAAATGGCTTGAAGGTTCCTTGCCTAAGAAACAAGTGAAACCACCCCCTGTACCAAATGGAATTCCTGGTTTAATGTGGTCAAATATTACTCATCCTTTGTACAATTTCATGAAGGATTCTTTAAGCAAGAGCTATGGCCTTGCAGTAGATAGGATTCTAGAATTAGTAGATCATGCTCTTACCATAGTTTACTCGTAAATCTGTATTTTAGAAATGAGAACTGCACTCATTTAATAATGGCTTTGACAAACTTCGAAGAAACTAAGTCTCCACTTGTATGTGTTGTTTATAACATAATGGAGGATGTAAAACAGTATTTGCATACTGGTACATCAAACTCAACATTTGGCATAGAAACTGATTGTCTTCTGTCTGAACTAGAAAACACAGAGAGGGAGAGAGTTATCTGAAATTTCCAAGATTTTTTCAGCACATCTTTTTCAAAACTGAATAAATACCTGGATACCCACTTTGTGTATGCCTTTTACAAGGCAGCTCACCTGTTTGATCCTAGGCAGCTAAAATATGTCTTTAATTTAAATTCTCTCAAATTCTTCTATATTTTTTTTTTTTTTTTTTTTTTTTATACAATTTGAGAATTTGAAGTTTTTGATTTTTATTTTCATGGTGGAGTATACTTGTTTTGTCAATTAATATTTCTCTAAAATGTGAATGTGGGCAGGGATGTTCTTTTAAATGTTATGCAATATTCTTTATAATTATATCGATCGTTTCTCTAACTGGGACATTAGTAAATAAACTTTCAACATCAAGTGAGGCCATGGTTTTGTTATTAGGGATTTGTTTTTTTTAAATTGTGATAATTTCGTGAGTTCATTTAATGCTGTATTTATTAGATATGTATGGTGTAATGAGTTGGTTGCCTTTTTCATTCAAGGCTTAAGCATCAGCAGATAAGCATCAGCTGATGGTCAGATAACGCTGAAACACTGGTTCTCGTTCGATCACCGAAGTTAAGCATCGTAGAGCCAGGTCAGTACTTAGGTGGGGGACTGCTTGGGAACACCTGGTACTGTAAGCCCCAAAGTCCAACCCTTACCTCACAGTCAGTGGGGGGTGTAAACGGTAGTGTCAGAGCTATGCCGCCTGAACTTGTTCCTGGTAGGGCCACCCAAGGCGGACAGGTCTGACACATCGCTTGACTAACAAGGGCCTTGGTGAAAATCAAGGAGCGTCTGCATCGGTAACGGTTGCTTCTGGTCGTTCCTGTCTCTCGTCTGTGGGAAGCCCGCGACAAGCAAGAACGTTATCCGAGTAGGCCTGGGTACCCTACTTCTGTAATTTATCCCAAGAATCTTCTTCTCATAACAGGAAGAAGCCGGCTCAATCCACCCAGGGTGAATGCCGCATCAGTACAGTACAGTACATCAGCAGATGGCAACCTAATAAATATTTACAAACTTTTTCAAAAGATAAACGTGAAATCCATTAAAGTAAAACAATTTTTTTCTGAAAAGCCACATGTCAGTAAACGATATGAATTTGAATAATTCTCTGTAAACATACATGTATCATAAATATTACGTATAAATATATAAAAAAAAATTGGGTGTTTTTCTAAATTTTATTTTCTCTATACAGCAAGTTTTTATGTGGACTTTCATAACAATTTCACTTTTCCTCTACTGAGGAGGTTTGGTTGGTTTTAAACTCTTCAAACCCAGTAAGAATCGTGACACTTGAATGATCGACAACTTATACTGTCACCAATCCTTAAACAAGTTTGGAAGCTGTATAACTCTACTTATCTAATAGTCATGCGAGGATTAAGATATCTGAACAAGTTGGGTCTGAATAGATCAGCTGTACATTGACAGATATCGAGACTAAACCAACAGGGCTTCGGAGAAGAGGGGGGTATACAAACACATTACTCAAAGACTTAACCAATAATAATTCATAATCCAAAACTTTAAAATCAATCAAATTATATAAAAGTTAACTCTTATTCAGAACAATAAATAATATCACATTAACCCTAAATAACAGAAAAAACCTCTCATTTCCATAAGTATCCAATGGCCTATACAAAGAGGAGTAACACAGGGTCTGACAATTGCTTTTATGATTGTTAATAATAAATGAGAAATAGCTAAATAACTTGCTCTTGCACACTGACAACAAGTGAGTCGGGATAAAAAAGAAATTGCAATGAAAATTGTATTTGTCATTAATTAATAAGCGATCTATACTTTAAATGCAGTTTGGTTTCTCAACTGAGATCATAAATTATTCCTATCAATTTAAAAAATTGAATTAAGACCTGAGAATCCAGAAAACAAATGCTTTCACTTTGTCATAGGAACTCATGTTTGGCAAGTGATGAAAGTAGTTAGAAATCCCAGAACCCTGCCACAATCAGAAATTCAATCAACAATAAAGTAGAAAGAAAAATTCTAGAATCAGAATGGTTGGCAGGATAATTCTGTCAATAATCACAAAACGGTTTGCCAGATGAACTTTTTTGGCACTGTGGCAATTTCCATTTTGGAAGGAGAGAAAACAATGGACACCTTGACACACTGTCAACAATGATCTGATAAGTGAGATAAAAAAGGCAATGGAGGTGAGTTTGGGCCAATGAGCAAGAGACTGGCAGTCAAGGCTGAAATGTTTTGAAGATGAATGATTTTGTTGAAAAACAAAGAAAAATATCAGATTGGCACAAACCCACAATGTATGCGATAAACATGCACACACGCAAAAAGAAAATTACATGTGCATGCGCATTCGTCCTGGGGATGACGATAAACTCTATCTGGTAGAAAGTCCTTTGATTGTGAGATTGGAGCCTTTGAGGAACATGGAACCACCTGCTGCTGTTCCCAGGTACACCCTGGCTGGTAGCAATGGTTAGGGTCCCAGCTGAAGTCAAATAGTGAATCACCCCTAAACAAAAACCAAAACAAAACACTATGGAAATATAAAAATACTAGCAATACATTTTCATAGCAAAAATACCTGCAGTCATTTTATCTGTTGTTGAAGACATAAAATTGTGTTCAAAATATTTAGATTTCAGTATCTGTCTATATTTCTGTGTTAAGGTATTATGTACACTATTTACATTATTCGGACTATTGTCCTCATCTTTGTCGCCATATTTATTACAACGTTTCGGCCGTTGTACACCCCGGCCTTCTTCAGGTGTTTGGAATGTCAAACTGAACCCTTTATTTTGCTCACTGGGGTAGAGTGTTCTAGTTCCACGTGCCATGTTTTAATGGATGTCAGTTATCAGTTATCTCCTGTTAATTCCCCTCTCCAAGTTCTCCACATACCGGTTTATATGTTGCTAAACAAAACCAACCAAATCAAACCTAGACTGTTTGGCTGAAGATCCTGGTCTGTCCTATTTACTCTTAACTGAGAAGAGATGGATTCATACCTTTCCCAAGGATATTTACATATAAGTGAATATAATGAATTAGATTGGAATTTGAACTCCGCTTTCTGATTCTGTTATCCAACCATGCCTCCAACAATGATTGGTGTTCTAGAAATTTGACAGAAAACTTACACTTTACACTAATAAAATATTGAGCCTACCTTTGACGTCAGTGGAATTACTGCTGCTTTCTCCAGAAAAAAGTGTTATGAGTGTGAGTATTTTTGTTTTGTTGTGTGATTTACATGACAATGTCTTGTGAAGAAGGAAAAAAGAAAAACATTGATTAAAAACATTAATGGAGAGATCATCAAAAAGTAGTATGATTGGAAAAAAAAAAAAAAAAGAAAAAGTCTACTTGCAGAATTGTGAATGTAATTTATATGTCAGCTTTTGTAATCTTACCTTGTTTTGGATATTGTCATATTGATTACTCTGCAATAGCAGGTGAATACAAATTAATTTGGTTGGTGATGACTGGAAAATTTTTTTTTTTTTTCCTTCGTCTTTCAGTTGTTAATGTCAAGTTTCATTAAGTTCTGAAGTGATATTCTTTGTTTGAACTGTAAATTATTTTTTATGTACGGCGTCTTTTTCAGGATGATTACCCTCCATGGTTTCCTCTCTATTATTGCTCAGTAATTATTCCACACTTACACCTTTTTGTCTGTGGTACTTGTTTTGATAGATTTTCACTCGTTAACATTTTTCATTTTTGCCAATGAGGCTTGTATCGGGAAGACAATAGTTAAAAAAAAAAAATAAATAAATAAATAAAATAGGCCTGAATGATCATACATCTTGGTACTATCACTTCTTCAGGAGCTGGGTGCGATGGATAAATTTTCGTCTAAATGACGCCAAAATGAAAATAACATTGACATCTCATTTTAACAGATATTTTTACCAAAATTACATAAAAATACTAAAGAGTAAATTTATTCAATAAAATCGCCATTAGCCCCCAGACAACTTCGGAATCTCCTGCAACTCTTCTGGATGGTCCCCTTGATTAAGTTGGTGAATACTGCCATAATCCTTGCCTTCAGTTCATCTTTGGTGTTAAAAGGACTTTTGTTGTCTCCCGCTCAACTGCACCCCACACATAATAATCAAGGGGGTTGCAGTCTGGGGAGTTAGGTGGCCAGATGTAAGGAGTGATGTGATCATAGAAATTTTCTGACAGCCATGTCTGGGTTCTCCTGCTTGTGTGGCATGGTGCAGAGTCCTGCTGCCTGACATGGTGTCTTTGAGCAGCTACCCTCTTGACCTAAGGCAGCACTACCCCCTCAAGGCACTTGATGTAGGCCTCCATGTTGAGTCTGAGGACCTGTGGGGAAAATGAATGGAAGCATGATGTTGTCACCACTCCTGATCACTCCAAACATCATAATGTTGACTGGATATATCATCCAACTCTTTCCATATACTCTGAAATGTTTCAAGTTTCCAGTGCAAATACCAAGCAATACAGCATACCATTTCCAAATTAGTGGTGGAGTGAATTGCGTCATGGTGCTCTTTTTCTCACACATGGTGCCCAACTGACCCTATTATAAGGTGCAGTGAACAAAATCAAAAAGAAAACATGCATGCACAAAATTAAAAATATAGAATGCCTGCCATCCATCTTATTCAGGGGAATGAAGACGCTGTGGACCAGGTGTCTTTTATTTTAAAGTTCAGTTTTGGTGCCGACATTCCCAAAGATGGTGAATGACGAAGAAGGTGGAATAATATGATGGGTGTGACTGGCCTATGCATACACAACTCTTCAGCAGAGATTTAATTGACAACCCCACTGAGTCAGGTTGTGACACAAGGTCAGTTTTTAATGTGGAGACCCAAGTGTCCTCAATCGAGCCACTGGTCTTAGCTCGTCATAGCTTGTTCAAGCTAGTCATAGCTGTGATACTATTAGTGCAGGGACAGATCCCTGCACCCTGTGTAAACCACTCAAGAGACCAATTTACTCAACTCTTCATTCAGTAAAGATCAACATACTGTGTGTTGTGACACATGTCTTCTTTCACATTGGTTAAAACTATTTGTGCCACAGTAATTTTCCTTTTGTTCATACTTGCCAGTAATTTCTCTTCATATCTTACACTGATAAATCACGATTACTCGATGTCTTGTTGGCAGTTGTGATGAGTTTTCCCCTTTTCATGTCAGTAACCAAGAAGTACTCACCACTACTGAACTCCACAAGACATGCTTTTTTTGGAAATACTTTGACCTCTTACCTTGTCTTCTGCTCATAACAGTATGGCCTTTATCAAAGGCACTTTTGGGGGGGGGGCATCTGCAATGAATAGGCATCTCACAACTCTGAAATACTCTGTATTGCACAGCAATGATGTCATACACTCAGCACAGCCTATTTCCCAGCCCATGGCAACTTCTCAAGAAACATGCCTGCTTTTACTAAACATAAAACATTAAAGGTTGGCTAGTAATATGAATCTTTTGCATAGCTACCACAGATCAGATTACCAGTCTGATTTATTGGGGTGGGGGTCTGGCGCATGTTTTCGTAGCCAGATGTCCCAGGGTTCATACCATCTGTGTCCTGGCTGAGCAGCTATTTTTTTCTTCTTTTTATAAAGACAACACACGATGACTTTTTGACCAATGGGAGCCAGTACCGCTATCAGTCAAAATTTTTCTTTTTGCCTAAAGAAATTTAGGCCATTTTAACTTCTAATATGAATCTGCCCACACCCTGATATGTTCTTGTCACATGCTTTGACGCATCAGTGTTCATGTTGACTTGGGCATTCATAGAAATACCTGTGCGTGTGTGTGAATTTTTTTTTTGTGTGTGTGTGTGTGTGCGCATGTTTATCGCATACATTGTGGGTTTGTGCCGATCTGATATTTTTCTTTGTTTTTCAACAAAATCATTCATCTTCAAAACATTTCAGCCTTGACTGCCAGTCTCTTGCTCATTGGCCCAAACTCACCTCCATTGCCTTTTTATCTCACTTATCAGATCATTGTTGACAGTGTGTGTCAAGGTGTCCATTGTTTTCTCTCCTTCCAAAATGGAAATTGCCATAGTGCCAAAAAGTTCATCTGGCAAACCGTTTTGTGATTATTGACAGAATTATCCTGCCAACCATTCTGATTCTAGAATTTTTCTTTCTACTTTATTGTTGATTGAATTTCTGATTGTGGCAGGGTTCTGGGATTTCTAACTACTTTCATCACTTGCCAAACATGAGTTCCTATGACAAAGTGAAAGCATTTGTTTTCTGGATTCTCAGGTCTTAATTCAAGGGAAAATCCTCATTAAAAATTTTATTGCAAATCTATATAAGTGCACGTTATATTTCTTTCATTGCTTTTTTTGATTTCTTTGTTTTTTGTTTTTTTTCCTTTTAACGTATTTAAAGAGATCCAAATCCAGGTTCTTTTCACTCCTATTGGAAGAAGAGACCAATCCTGATTGACTATGTCTTCAGGGGTATAGCTATATTTTAACCCAAATATGGAGCTTTTGAATTCAAAGTTTTACCCCTAGACTGGTTACCACCCAAGGCTATAGGGCCCATAGCTAGCTGGTAGAGTAGAGATGGGTATTAGCACATAAGGGAATTTACCGAACTTGGTTCTCTGATTCCTTGATTTACTGTACTGTGTTTCCTTTAAAGAATTAAATGTTGCAGTAATAAAAAAAAAAAAAAAAAAAAAAATATATTTACATTTCCAGGTCACTTTTTTTCTTCTGGGGGATCAGTCTTTGGCAACACCACCCCATAATTTAATCTGATGATCTTTATGGTGCGAAACTGGCAGTTACTCAGCTGTATTGATTTTTGACTAATCTTTCTTTCATCTTATTTCTCTTGCTTCTTTACCCCTAGTAGTAGTAGTAGTGTTAAGTTGGGTGAATTTCTTAGGTGAAGTCTTGTCATTATTATTCATTTTTGTCTAGTCTTTCTTTCATTTTATTTCTCTTGCTTCTTTACACCTAGTAGTAGTAGTAGTAGTAGTGTTAAGTTGGGTGAATTTCTTAGATGAAGCCTTCTCATTATTATTCTTTTTGACTAGTCTTTCTTTCATCTTATTTCTCTTGCTTCTTTACACCTAGTAGTAGTAGTAGTAGTAGTGTTAAGTTGTGTGAATTTCTTAGATGAAGCCTTGCCATTATTATTCATTTTTGTCTAGTCTTTCTTTCATTTTATTTCTCTTGCTCTTTACACCTAGTAGTAGTAGTAGTGTTGGGTGAATTTCTTTGAAGCCTTGTCATTATTATTCATTTTTGTCTAGTCTTTTTCATCTTAATTTGGGTGGATTTTCATTGCAACTACTCAGACCATCGCTCTTGGCTGTTAGTAAAGTGTGATTCAGAAATAAATAATGACCTTTTAGTGAGATTTGAATATGAAACAAAAAGCATTTTTTTATTTATTTTTTTTTCCATTCTCCATAGCAACTGCTTTACCTTTTGTACTACAAGACCATTTACAAATGGCAGAAAATCAAATCTAACCTCTAAACTTCATTTTTCTCTGATCGTTCCATCATATTTGCTGTCACATTTTTACGGACACCAGTAGTAATATCTTGAATGCTTTTAATAGATAAAGCATTGTCTATTCATTTTAAAGTAACATAACAAAGTACTGGGTTAATTTTCAATTGCTTTATATAGTTTTTCATACAACAAAATTAACCCTTCATGTTAAACTCTTTACCCTGACACTGTCTTTTCCTTCTAAAACTTGGAGTGGGTTTAATCAACAAAGAAAGAGGTAGATTAGGAATTCTCTTGGAAGCAGGTCACGTAGCCTCCCCCGGTCACTACTAGCCTCTGGTACCTTCTGCTGGCTTGCTTAAGCACTTTCTTTATATGTATTTCGTCCGACTCCTACTGCACCTCAGGACACATTAATATTCATATCAATTCAAATTTCCCTCACTCTCCAATTTTGGAGAACCAATACTGACCTTCAAATAAAGGTGTCACTTATTCAAAACAATACATTCTTCAATAACAAACTTTGTTTATCATTCCTTTCTCTGTTCTGACAATTGGATTGCAGCCACTTATCCAAACAATTTTTTCTGATAACTAACTTTTGTGTTTAAAAATTATTTCTTTGTCCTTGTTGCCAACTTACCAATACAAGCCAAATAATTTTCTGCCCCTTTTACAAAATGAAACTCCAGATTGTTTACATTATTGGTTTTGTGAATCATAACAATTCCAATTGCTTTTCAGTTTATATTTTACATTTCTCAAGCAATATTTGGACTCAACTTTCCATTTGGTGTTTCTGGTTATTAGAAGGAAAGAAAAAAACATTTCTCATTTTTTATCTTGTTCACTATTTCAATTCATGTTTTTACCTTGAAGTTTTTAACATTTTTATCTCTTCCATTTCCTATACAGGGTTATCACGTAAACCCTTTTAATCCTAATTTCATACTACCAATGTCACACTTAGTGAAGGTAAAACTTTTGCGAAGCATTCATCAGGGTAGGAGTTTAGGAAGAGGTCAAGGAGGTTTGCCTGATGACCTCTCAGGGCATGGGTATGTTCTCCAAATGTCTGGTTTAGTTCATAGGTGGAGAAGTCTCTACAATATCTGCCTTCAACATTGGTTTTGCTTGAGTGGACTAGCCGTTCTTTATGATGTAGATCAAAATCACTGCCGATATGAAAATTGTCCTAGGGGAATTGAGTGAGGATATTATTAATCTTCTCAGATGTTCAGTTGAAGATTACCATCCCTTCACCCTGAGAGTGACAAAGATGAATGTGGGACTATGGGTAAGTGCTATGTGGGGGGGCACACATAAAGAAGATTGGGCTTCTCTTTTTTTCTTTTTTTTTTTTTTTTTTTTTTTCTTTTTTTTTTTTTTTTTTTCTCTTTGCATCCTTGCCACAGGGAAATTTGTTCTTGATGTAGGTACAGTCCGTGGTCATGAGTAGCCTGGGACTGTAAGATCCCTTAGTGCGCTTTGAAGTGTTAATACCAGTTTCAGAAAGTAATAGGAGGTCTGGTTGGGACAGATGGTGTTCCGCTTCTAGAAAGTTGGAATACAGACCACTCACTTTAGTATATGTGGGGGTCTACTTTTTTATGTTTGGTTTACTAGTTTTGTTCATTTGAATTTTGATTGGTTTCATGTGTATATTGTATATTGGTTGGTGGAAGACTAGTAGGCTGAGACACACACACCTGCAGGACTTGCATGTATAAGTAATTTGGAGAGAATCATCCAGTGATACAGCTGTAGCAGTGTCTTTCATCATTGCATTGAAAGGCACCATCGAAGACGGCATGGTCCAGAAACTATTCACAAAATGACATTGCGACAGCTGTGATTTGCTATATCACTAGGATATAGAATCATTAGAGGGAATGAAAGTTTGGATGGTAAAATCATTTTGTTTGTTTTTATAAATCACTAGATATGGAATCATAATATTGATGGATTTGTTCCATAAAGAGCTAATATTCCAGGTTGCATAAAGAGCTAGTATTCAAATCATTTCTAATGCATTCCTATAGTAAAATCATTTGCAATGAATTTCTATAGATGCTTTTAGTATTTGCTATATCACTAGATATGGAACTAGATATGGAATCTAGCCATAATATTCCAGGTTGCATAAAGGCTAATGAAATCATTTCTTTGGATGTAAAACCATTTGCAATTTTATAGAATTTCTATATAACTAGATATAATATGAAAGTTTCTAGCCATTATTCCAGGTTACAAAGAGCTAGTATTCAAATCATTTCTAATGCATTCCTATAGTAAAATCATTTGCAATGAATTTCTATAGATGCTTTTAGTATTTGCTATATAACTAGATATGGAATCATGAGAGGGAATGAAAGTTTGGATGGATTTGTTTCATAAATTCTAGCCATAATATTCCAGGTTGCATAAAGAGCTAGTATTCAAATCATTTCTAATGCATTCCTATAGTAAAATTATTTGCTATGAATTTCTATAGATGCTTTTAGTATTTGCTATATCACTAGATATGGAATCATGAGAGGGAATGAAAGTTTGGATGGATTTGTTTCATAAATTCTAGCCATAATATTCCAGGTTGCATAAAGAGCTAGTATTCAAATCATTTCTAATAAAACATTTGCAATCCTATATGGAATCATGAGAGGGAATGAAAGTTTGATGGATTTGTTTTAAATATTCCAGGTTCCATAAAGAGCTAGTATTCAAAATTTCTTCCTATGATGCAATGAATTTTTTAGTATTTGCTATATAACTAGATATGGAATCATTAGAGGAATGAAAGTTTGATGGATTTGATAAATAGCCATAATATTCCAGGTTTAAAGAGCTAGTATTCAAATCATTTCTAATGCAATAGTAAAATCATTTGCAATGAATTTCTATAGATGCTTTTTAGTATTTGCTATATAACTAGATATGGAATTGTTAGGGAATGAAATGAAAGTTTTGATAGGTAAATTTAATAAATCCTAGTTGCATAAATATTCATTCAAATCATTTCTAATGCATTCCTATAGTAAAAATTTGCTATGCTATTAGTATTTCAAATAGTTTCTGATGTATTCCTATAGTAAAATCATTTGCAATGAATTTCTATAAATGCTTTTACTATTTGCTGTCCTTATCTCAGCCTTAAAATTCTGGGTTTTCCTAAATATGTATTAAATGAATTTGTAATATTATTTTTAATGTAAAATATTTCTTACAATATGCAACATTACATAAAAATGACAGATGATATTAGGTTGTTTTATAGACACAGAATTATTTGATAAAAGATGTTTTAACTCTAGTTTAATCTTTCTATTGAATTATTTCTTACCTGTCTACTTGGTTTTTAAATGTGTGTTAAGCAACAAATTGGTCTGCGGATATGGAAATCTTGACAAAGGCATATTCACTGCCAAATCATGATTTTTCCTTTCAACTTTCTTGGCTTCCCTTGCTTACTTTGCATCCATTGTGTGTCGTTCTGACAAACGTTCTTTCTTAAGACATTGATCTCTGCCTTACCTTGTCCTTTTCGAATAATAATTATTGATCAATAAGAAACCAGCTTCTTCTCAATTATTTTCTTCTTCTTTTCAATCAATACTAATCTATATTGATTCCTGGGACTGGATTTTTCTTCTCTGTCCCTGCCTGCTCTTGTTCAGTAACTTTTTTTTTTTTTCTTTTTTTAGCTCATTATATACTTTTCTTCCTAGAAGTGTGGAAGCAGACTTGACCTCACTTAATGGCCTATGAGAAAAGCTTGTTAACCAGAGATGGGAAGTCGGTCGGGCACAACTTTTTTCTGGTTTGCTGAATTGTGGACTCATTATTCAGCATGATTGTTTTCGTTCCTCTTGCTCTCTTTCTGGAGACATTTTTGTTTTTCTCCCCGGGTCTTTGGAGACATTTTTGTATTTTCTCTCTCCCCCGCCCTCTTTGGAGACATTTTTTTTTCTCTCTCTCTCTCTCTCTCTCCCCCTCTCTTTGGAGACATTTGTTTTTTTCTCTCTCTCCCCTCTTTGGAGACATTTGTTTTTTTTTCTCTCCCCCCTCTTTGGAGACATTTGTTTTTTTTTTTTCTCTCTCCCCTCTTTGGAGACATTTTTTTTTTTTTTCTCTCTCCCCCCTCTTTGGAGACATTTGTTTTTTTTTTTCTCTCTCCCCCTCTTTGGAGACATTTTTTTTTTTCTCTCCCCCTCTTTGGAGACATTTGTTTTTTTTTCTCTCTCCCCCTCTTTGGAGACATTTGTTTTTTTTTTCTCTCTCCCCTCTTTGGAGACATTTGTTTTTTTTTTTTTTTTCTCTCTCCCCTCTTTGGAGACATTTGTTTTTTTTTTTTTTTTTCTCTCTCCCCTCTTTGGAGACATTTGTTTTTTTTTTCTCTCTCCCCCTCTTGGAGACATTTTTTTTTTTTCTCTCTCCCCTCTTTGGAGACATTTGTTTTTTTCTCTCTCCCCTCTTTGGAGACATTTGTTTTTTTTTTTCTCTCTCCCCTCTTTGGAGACATTTTTTTTTTTCTCTCTCCCCTCTTTGGAGACATTTGTTTTTTTTTTTTCTCTCCCCCTCTTTGGAGACATTTTTTTTTTTCTCTCCCCCTCTTTGGAGACATTTGTTTTTTTTTTTTCTCTCTCTCCCCCTCTTTGGAGACATTTGTTTTTTTTTTTTTCTCTCTCCCCCTCTTTGGAGACATTTGTTTTTTTTTTTCTCTCTCCCCTCTTTGGAGACATTTGTTTTTTTTTTCTCTCTCCCCTCTTTGGAGACATTTGTTTTTTTTTTTTCTCTCTCCCCTCTTTGGAGACATTGTTTTTTTTTTTTCTCTCTCTCCCCCTCTTTGGAGACATTTGTTTTTTTTTTTCTCTCCCCCTCTTTGAGACATTTGTTTTTTTTTTTCTCCTCTCTTTGGAGACATTTGTTTTTTTTTCTCTCTCCCTCTCTTTGGAGACATTTGTTTTTTTCTCTCTCTCTCTCTCTCTCTCCCCCCCTCTTTGGAGACATTTGTTTTTTTTGTTTTTTTTTTTCTCTCTCTCTCTCTCTCTCTTTGGAGACATTTGTTTTTTTTTTTTTTTCTCTCCCTCCCTCTCTCTCTCCCCCTCTTTGGAGACATTTTTTTTTTTCTCTTCCTGATGGGAGACATTTTTGTTTTTCTCTCTCTTTCTCTCTCTCTCTCTCTCTCTCTCTCTGAATAGACTTTTTTTTTTTCACTGTCTATATTTTTCTCCTCTGAAAGAAGCTACATATATACTTAAAAGTGTCAGTCTGGTGCCATAAGTGGACCAATCAGTCAGAATTATCCTGAACTCCCAAGGCTTTCTATTTCATCACTTTCATTAGGAATTTTTTTTTTTTTTGTTCTGTGATGAACATCTTAGAATCTCTTGACATTGTTTTAAATATTGATTAAAATACCAAAATTCCCATTAACTGCTTTCCATGATGAGGACAATAGTCAATGTAAATAATTTTCTTTTCATGTTGAGTGGATGAAGTTTGAATGTAGTTTTCTAATTTTTAGACTTTTATTTAAACACTTGAGATATCCTAACAAATATTGTTTTAGAGCCTAACGAGTAACTTTCCAAAATTGGAAATTTGTACCTGATATCACAAATCTTTCCTAAAAAAAAAAAAAAAAAAAACTTTTCTGTATAAATTTGTTTTTTTTTTTTTTTTTTTTTTTTTTTTTCATTGTGGTCTGTAGATTTTAAATAAACTAAATCAAATGATGATTTAGTCAATAATTCTTACTACAGTGTGATTAAGTAATGTTTTTTGTTTTTGTTATAAAGTTCATATAACGTTTGTAGTTCTGATTAACCTTTTATCACTGTGTATGTGCTTTCATTTGCTGTGCAAAAAGTTTTTCTTGTCACTGAAGGTGACTCTGATCTTTGAATTTCATAGTTGTCATATCCTGCTATGGCAACAAAAAACATCTCGTGTTTGAATTTCATAGTTGTCATATCCTGCTATGGCAACAAAAAACATCTCGTGTTTGAATTTCATAGTTGTCATATCCTGCTATGGCAACAAAAAACATCTCGTGTTTGAATTTCATAGTTGTCATATCCTGCTATGGCAACAAAAACATCTCGTGTTTGAATTTCATAGTTGTCATATCCTGCTATAAGGCAACAAAAACATCTCGTGTTTGAATTTCATAGTTGTCATATCCTGCTATGGCAACAAAAAACATCTCGTGTTTGAATTTCATAGTTGTCATATCCTGCTATGGCAACAAAAAACATCTCGTGTTTGAATTTCATAGTTGTCATATCCTGCTATGGCAACAAAAAACATCTTTGAGTGAAATTTACAATGGGCTTAGTGAAATTGAGAGGCCTGAAAAAAGAATGCAGTAGAAAGGAAAGAATAATGCATGCAGAGGGTTAAAGTTTGACAATACTGCAAGGAAAGACTGCAACAAAAGGTTTTGTGAAGAACAGGTTTAATCACATGACATCGATTGATAATACAGTAACAAGGAATACTGTAGTTCAGTGCTACAATGCATATGACTCAAACATTACTCCTTGCGATGACTCTGAGCAGATATTCTACTCATAACTGATGTATAAATCCATTGTTCAACAATTACTGTAGAGGTCAGTTGTTTTTCGACATAAGTTCTTTTTCACTCCTTAAATCTATGGCCTTCCAACATCTCTTTTCTTTTGCAAATTTGACAATTGAAAAAAGAAAAATGCCAGGCAGTTTTTTTTTTTTTTTTTTTTTTTTTTTTTTTTTTTTTTTTTTCCTCTAACATAAAACTAGAATTGTTTAGACTGATAAGAAATATGTTTTTTTAACTTTGGGTCCACTTACTGGATTCAGGACAAAATCTTTAATTTCCCAAAATCCCAAGAATTAATAAAACTGTCTATATTTCTGAGATGAGGTATTGTAAACTATTTACATTGTTTGGACTATCGTCCCCTATCTTTGTTGCCATATATATCACAACGTTTCGGCCGTTGTACACTCCGGCCTTCTTCAGGTGGTTGGAATGTTGAGCTGAACCCTTTGTATGTGGGTATACCCTTTCTTGATCCAAAAATTTTTAACAACGGTCTATGATCTGTCTGTAATGTAAATTTTTTTCCATGGGTGAACCTGAGAAATTTTTTAACTATCTGGCTATAAGTTCTTTCTGCAGGAAGCAGGGTTCTGGAAGCATGGGCTATGGGTTTTGTAGTTCCATCTTCAAACTTGTGGAGAATTACAGCTCCGATTCCATAGTTGCTAGCATCAGAGGCTACAATTATTTCTTTTTTAGGGTCAAAATGCACTGATGATAAATCTGATAACAGACGGCTTTTTATTTTCTGGAAAGCATCTTTGCATTCTTCAAACCAAATCCATTTTGCACCCTTTTTTGATAAGTCATTCAGTGGTGGTGGGGGGGGGTCTCTAAGATCATACTTTTTTTTTTGCTGTTCGTTGTTTTCACTCTTTAGCAGGATGTCATCTAGGTATGCGATGACAAATTCTAGTCTAGCTAACATGGTATCCATTATTTACTGGTACAAACTGGGAGCCACCTTTTTGACCCAAATGGGAGACAATTTAGTTTGTAGTCTCCCTTGTGCATATTAATCATACTTATTATAAAACCCAGGTTGTGTGTCTGTAAATTTATATATTGGATCGGATTTCCTACATTTTTCAACTGATTTCAACAAAACTTCACAGGACTACGTAAAATTACCTTGCGGTGGTTCTGACATCGCCAAAAATTGGAAAAACAATTGTTTTTGCATGCAATCAATTTGAAAACACGAATAAGAGACAGCGCGAGAATGAAAGGGGGACAACTCATATTGAGTTATACTTATTATAAAACCTTGGTTGTGTGTGTGTGTTCCTTTATATATGGGATCAGATTTCCTAAATTTTTCAACCGATTTCAACAAAACTTCATTTTTTTTTTTTTTTTTTTTTTTTTGGCAGGTAGTGTTTCTTATTGTCTTGCACACTTTTTTCTTTATTTTTACATTCAGAATGCTTTAAAAATTCCATTTACAAGACAATTGTTTATAATAAAATTCTATTCAATCGGTAGACTCATAACGATTGAAAACAGTTTTTGTTTGAGTTTGGGTTTGACCAATTCGTAAAAAAAAAAAAACTAATTAAGACATGTGTGTCCGTCAACCTTAAACAATAATCTTTGTCAATTTTATTTTTCAGTCTTTATGATGGTCGATGCTTGATCTATCTCTTACTGTTATATTCCCTGGGCAACGCTGGGCTCTAATGCTAGTTGCTAATAACTTGGAGCACTCTTCATCTATTTTCACTTGCAGATATGCGTCAAAACAGATCTATTTTAGAAAACACTTTGCCATCCTTTAGCTTAGAAAAAATATCTTCCGGTAAAGGGTATGTGTGGTCTTTAAGGGTGTCATTTAACCTGGTTGAAAAATCTGCACATATTCAGATATTTTTTTTCTTTTTCTTGACATACACTGTAGGTGCAGCCCAAGCTGAGTAGTCAACTTCAGAAATTACACTCCTTTTCTCTAAACATCCCAATTCTTGATTTACTGAACCTAAAGCAGAAAATGGTACATTCCTTTTTGGTTTGAATACTAGTCTTATGTTGTTTTTAACTTTGAACCTGACCCCTGTTTTCATGCATTGTCCGGGACCTTCAGAAAACACACGTAGGAATTCATTTTTCAGATCAGAAATAAATTTTTCTTTTTTTTCAGATTTTTCCTTTACTGACACGTCTACTTTGTTGCAAAATTAATTTACAGGTAATTCCCATAAATTGAAAAGCACCATCCAATCTGTACCAAATAAATTTGTCATACCTGGAAGAACATAGACTTTTGATTTGAAAGCTCTATCCATAAATGATACGTTGCAGCTAAATTCACTCCTGAAATTTAGTATTTTTACCAGACAATCCTCTAGCTATTTTTTTTTTTTTTTTTTTTTTTTTTTTTTTTTTTTTTTGATACTCTTCAATAATGGACAACTTATTTTCTTCCATGTTTGTTCATTCACAATAGAAATGTCACTTCCTGTATCCAACAATAACTTCACTGTATGACCATTTATTATTTTCGTATTTACATATTTCTTTGTTTCACCATTTTCAATTTCGTTCTTGGGTAAAACATTTACTTTTGATTTAAATTTTTGCTTCTTCCTTTTCTGTTTATACCAACAGTGGGAGCATTTGTGATCGACATAGCCACATTCGAAGCAAACCTTATCCTTAAAAAAACCATACATTTTTAAATGAGCCCCCCCACTGGGATATTTCCGCCTTATATTTTATAAATTTTGGTTGTTTTATTGCCTGGACTTGAGAAATGTTCTATTCTTCGATCCATGTATTGTCTCTTTATATTTATCAGGCTTTGGCATTCCTCAGTCACCTT
Organism: Acanthosepion pharaonis; assembly: GCA_903632075.3. Lineage (NCBI taxonomy): Eukaryota > Metazoa > Mollusca > Cephalopoda > Sepiida > Sepiidae > Acanthosepion > Acanthosepion pharaonis. The sequence continues at coordinate 771,851 of CAHIKZ030001026.1, forward strand.
CTGTAGCATAATTTGAGGGTCTTGCTCCATAATTGTCAGAATCCTTGATCTAATGTCTTTGTCCTTTCCCGCTGTAAATCTCTGAATGAAGATTAAACGTTTAAACAATTCACACTGTGAATTTACATTGCCTGCAGAAGTCACAGTCTTTATTCTCTTGTTTTTACAATGTTTAAACACTTGTATTGAGTATGAAACAAACTCTCTTTCATTGAAAATTCCTGACAAAATCTTTGTCTCAACAAACGAGATTTCCTCCGGCTTTTTAGGTAAAATTAGGTTCATGTATTTAGTGTTCTCTGTACCTAATTTTTGGACTAACAACATAATTTTTTTTCCTCCTCAGACCATTGTTCACACCTTTTAGGAAAAAATCATCTTGTATCTATGAAAATAGTCAGGGAAAGTTACACCATTGTCCAGGTCATACTTGAATTCTGATAATGAATTCGATATTCCTTCATGGGAAAAGAATCTGTTGCCCCATTCTTCTGTTAGATATCACGGTTTCACACAATTGCTTAGTGTCTTTTGCTTGTTGTTTTTGTAATTACATCAGTTCATCTTGAAAAAAGTTTTTATGATTTTTCCAATTTTCTTGTTGCTGTAACAACTGTTGCTGTATTTGTTGTTGCTGTTGTAACTACAAACTAATCTTACTTATTATAAAACGCAGATTGTGTGTGTGTGTGTCTGAACGTTTATATATTGGATCGGATTTCCTACATTTTTCAACCGATTTCAATAAAACTTCACAGGACTGTAAAATTATCTTGCGGTGGTTCTGACAGCGCCAAAAATTGGAAAAACACAATTGTTTTTGCACAAAATCAATCTGAAAACACGATTCTGTCGCCAGAATGAAAGGGTGGCAACTCATATCGAGTTATACTTATTATAAAACGCAAGTTGTTTGTTTGTGTGTGTGTTCCTTTATATATGGGATTGGATTTCCTACATTTTTCAACTGATTTCAACAAAACTTCACTTTTTTTTTGACAGGTAGTGTTTCTTATTGTCTTGCACACTTTTTTCTTTATTTTTACATTCAGAATGCTTTAAAAATTCCATTTACAAGACAATTGTTTATAATAAAATTCTATTCAATCGGTAGACTCATAACGATTGAAAACAATGTTTTTGTTTGGGTTTGACCAATTTGTAAAAAAAAAAAAACTAATTAAGTTAGTCTGTCAACCTTAAACAATAATCTTTGTCAATTTTATTTTTCAGTCTTTATGATGGTCGATACTTGATCTATCTCTTACTGTTACATCCCCGGGCAACGCCGGGTTCTACTGCTAGTGCGTAATACGTGTAATTCAGCCAGTTGTTCCATTTTTGTTGTATAATTTCACTGAGTATTTTCAACGTAAGTTGTCCAAATCCATAATTACTACCGTTGTATGTTTTACAAATGGTGTTTTGGGGTCTTTCTTGCTGTGAGTTTGTATCCAGTGTTGCCACTGTTGTATCCTTAAAGAGGTTACAAACAGACAAAGGTGGTATTTTAGTGAAGGAACAGCAACACACGTGTAGATGAAAGAAGAGAGGTTTATTGTGAAAGAGAATACACTACTGAAAGACAGAGGCAGGCTAGTAATTCCCAAAGCAAGCACCCATATACATCCTGTGCTCACTATATATAGCTACTGATATAGTTAATTCACATAGACGATAGGGAGTGTGGGGCATTTCATTACAACTACTATTCACATTATTTGGACTGTTGTTCTCATTTTTATTGCCATGTTCATATTCAACATCTGTCTCTATTTATGAGATGAGGTACTGTAACTATTTACATTGTTTGGACTGTTATCCTCATCTTTATTGCCATATTCACATTCAATATCTGTCTCTCAGATCATTTCTCAGATGAGGTATTGTAACTATTTACACAAATTACATTGTTTGAACTGTTGTCCTCATCTTTATTGCTATATTCTCAATGTTGCGAGCATTGTATGCTTCAAACTTCTTCAGCAGGATCTGTCATTGTAACTATTTAAACTACTTGGACTGTTGTCCTTATCTTTATTGCCATATTCCCAACATTTTGGCCATTGTATGCTCCTTCAAGGACACACATAACAGGAGCACCAGATCAAATATGGCAGCAATATTCAATGTATCAACAAATGGTTGATTTATCAATGTGCAAGATGGATTCTGGTAAGAAAAATTGTCTAGTACAACAGTCAACCAACCTTTCTAACAGCAGCCCTAGCAATTGATTCAATATAATCACTTTCTACTTCATGTCAATAGAAAACTTAAGACCAATGACTTGCTCTCCTGGAGGTTAGCATCAGCCATACTGATGGAAGGCAAAAAAAGATTAAAAGATAGCAGTTTCATGGCAGCAATGACCTGTTTTTGGTTTTGTAAAGAAAGGGTATGGCAGGTGGCATTGGGTACTTTCTGGAGTGGTGTAAGGTGCCAACCCATTTATTTATTTATTTATTTTTTTTTCCTTTTCATTGTCTTCTTTAGCATTGGATAGGTCCAGGGCGAACTTGTGTCCCAATACATACTCAAAGCAAAGAACCTCTTTGAAAGTGCAACTATTCATCATAACTATAGTGATTGTGGAGTCTGCTCAGTGATGATGAAAAGTTACTGGCTTGATTTTTGGTGTGTTGAAAGTCACAAGGCTGTCTCAACACCTCACCATTGGGCTGATAAGAACTAGGTCAGAGGAGAATTCAGCTGTCACAGCAGTGCTCTTTAACCATAAAATTTCAGGGGTGGGTGGGTCTTATTGGTCCTATAAATTGCCATATAATTTTTAATTTTAGAGAAATGTAAACATATCACCCAGCTGACTGGCTAATGACTACTGAACATTCCATTTCTATTTTCATTCATATGTGCCCCCCCCCCACAAAAAAAACTGCGACATATTCACAAGGAAGCAGAAGATGAAAACATGGCTTTGCTTACTTAGTTGGGGGGGGTTACACTTGGGCAAATTTCTGCCTTGTTGGTCTAATAGATTGGCTTTTACCTTCTATCTTTCCTCCTTCCTCTCTGAACATCATGAAGTGTGGCTGGCAACCAAACAGGAAGCATTAGAAATACCTGAGCAGGACTGACCACCTCAATTCCAACTGTGGCTGTTAATCCAAAATAAGTGATGTCTGGTTTGTTGTCACTTAACCTCAAAAGATAAAATTTATTCAATTTTTTTTTTTTTACTTTTGGTCGAGTAGATGCTACTTAGAAGATCCCACTTCAAAGACCTGATCTGTTGGCCATAAAACCTGAAATACTTGAGATTGTGATAAAATTACACACCTTTCCTCTAAATGATAACAGAAAAATTAAAGTATTTACATTAGTCGGACTATTGTCCTCATCTTTGTCGCCATATTTATCACAACGTTTCAGCCGTTGTACGCTCTGGCCTTCTTCAGGTGGTTGGAATTTCGAACTGAACCCTTTATTTCGATCATTGGGGTAGACTGTTCTAGTTCCATGTGCCATGTTTGATGGATGTCAGTTATCTCCTGTTAATTCCCGTCTCCACTGCCTTAACCGGGTATTGAACTCGCACTCTTATGGTCCTGTCACTGGATCTAACCAACGCCTTTATCCACTGTGCCATGTGTCCTCTACATAAAACAAACTTTCTCAACATGTACAATACATCTCTACTCCAAATATGACATGGTTAAGTTCATTACTTTCTGGAATTTGTAAGTTCTGCAATGTCTTCGCCAATATCACTTTAGTTCTATTCTGATGTTATCTTTTCAATTTAAACGTTTCTCTTCATACATTTTAATTTGTTCAGCTGACCTTTCTTTTGGCTTCTGTCGATACTGCCCCACCTACAAGCAACATTCTTAACAAGGAGATTCAGTAATATGGGAAAACGAATAAAGAAATTGTCTTTTGGAAAAAGCCATACAAAGTTTTACTAGGATTAGCTTTCACTGGTACAACCAATTAAGCAAATTCAGATCAAGACTTTCTCCTGCTAATTTTCCCTCTGAAAGTTCTCCACTGCCTTAACCAGGTATTGAACTCACCTTCTTTGGGTCTGTCACTGGAGGCAGTGGAGAACTTTCAGAGGGAAAATTAGCAGGAGATAACTGATAACTGACATCCATCAAACATGGCACGTGGAACTAGAACAGTCTACCCCAGTGATCGAAATAAAGGGTTCAGTTTGAAATTCCAACTACCTGAAGAAGGCCGGAGCATACAACGGCCAAAACGTTGTGATAAATATGGCAACAAAGATGAGGACAATAGTCCAACTAATGTAAATACTGTACATAATACCTCATCTCAGAAATATAGACAGACTCAGAAAAATTAAACTTCTATTAGAAAGATGCAAAATTAAAAATCTTCAAATTCCTCAAGGATATAGCAATAACGTCATATATTATTATTGCTAGATCCTTGAGGAATTTCAAGATTTTTAATTCTGCATCTTTTTAATAGAAGTTTACTTCTTCTGTTTATAAGCATGGGACTGTTCCACAAAGTGTCAGTTTTTTGTAAAATGCTGTCTGAGTAGATCTTCCTCCTTACAAATGAAATACAGAAAGAATGTAGGTGATTCAACTCTGTGAATATAGCAAGGCAAGTCATAGTGTAAAGGACAGAACTAAAGAATGGAGTGGTGGTGGTATTACTAAGGAACAATAAAAAATCATTACATACTAATGATTTGGTAATATAGTGATGTTTTGTTCTGTGTTGTCTCTGGGTCACTATGCTACTACAATAAAATGGTATCAATGAAAAGGACCATTTCTTTTTCTTATTCATTTTATTAGGAGAGAGTGGTGGCAGCTTGGATTTTAAGAGGCAGGTAGCATTTCTTTTCTTATACTTCTCACCTGTGAACTTCCTTCCATTTACTTGCTTCCCCAATAACTACAATCTCCAAAAATTTAGATGTAACATCAATCACTGTTTTCTGTCTTCTTGAATCTTGTTCATCTATTGTCCTTTCCTCTATCCTTCATATTCTCAGACTTCTTTTCATTTTTACTCCTTGTAACTCCCACCTTGCTTGCAGGTGAAAGGATTCAAAAAAAGAAAAAATTAGCAAATCTCCCACTCTCATGAAAACAGGTCATTATTAGTTACAGTCAAGGTGAAACTCTTGATTGTATTTGGGCAAAAATTATGAACCGATTTGGCAAAGTAAGTGGCAGAAATAAAACTAGTACGGCATTCAAATAAGTCAAATGAATCTGGAAGCTGAAGAACTGTTTATAAATCAAGGTCAAGTTATTGATCTGAATGTAAAACAACCAACCAATCAATCAATCGACAGACTATACTGGTGATAGACAATGTTGTTTGATGATGCTAAACCGAAAGAACTTGACAGCTGACAATGTTTTCACTGAAGTGAGATAGTACTGGTCAGAAATGTGTATCCGCCTGATGGTGGGGGGTAGTTTAAAATCGTCCCTAAATGGAATCCTGCCAAAAGATGTGTTGCAAGGCATTTTGAAGAACTAAGTACGCCTATTCAAAGAGATTCATCAATTCTTTGATCCTGATTCTTTGCAATTCATAATGACCATTTTTAATGCTATAACAATGGAAATATTTCAAATGCATCAAGGCTTATGGCCGCATTACATTTGAAATTCTGCTTCCCATATGATCACTGAAGTTAAGTAACATCAAGCCTGGTCAGTACCTAGATGGGAATGCCGAGTGCTTGGATTTGCGTTTGATGTAACGGATAACTGCTTAGAATTGTTAATTGGTGAGCAGAGCTTCAATTCCCTTTGGCTTCATTATATTCATTTAGGTGCAAATACTATTAGGAAATATATAAATCTAGCTCTTCTCCCCTGCTATGGATTAATTAGTTAAACTTGTATCAATAAATCATTACTATCTCAAAAAAATTTCTTTGATTCTGAAAATATTTTCTGACTTTAATCTACAAAGGGTTGAAAAGCCGAAGAAAACGACTCGATCAATAAAAAGCAAATGCATCGAAAGTGAATTTCTGCAGGACAAACTTATTAACTCGGTGAGAGAAGTAAATTCTAATTCTGAACAAATCTGTTGGATATAATGAATGCTTCATACCAGAAATACAATAAAATTAAATCAATCAGGATTGAAAATATACAAGAGGTCATAAATGGATGCCACTGTTCTAACTGGTTGATGATTGTTTTTTTTTTTTCTTTGTTTTTGTTGTGTTTTTTTTCCTGTTTTTGTTGTGTTTTTTTTCCTATTTTTGTTGTGTTTTTTTTTCTTTGTTTTTTTTGTTTTTTTTTTTTTTTCTTTGTTTTTGTTGGGTTTTTTTTTTTTGTTTTTTTTTTTTTTTTTTTTTTTTTTTGTTTTTTGTTGGGTTTTTTTTTTTTTTTTGTTTTTTTTTTTTTTTTTTCTTTCTTTGTTTTTGTTTTTTTTTTTTCTTTCTTTGTTTTTGTTTGTTTTTTTTTTTCTTTCTTTGTTTTTGTTTGTTTTTTTTTTTTTTCTTTCTTTGTTTTTGTTTGTTTGTTTTTTTTTTCTTTCTTTGTTTTTTTTTTTTTTTTTTTTTTTTTTTTTTTTTTTTTTTTTTTTTTTTTTTTTTTTTTTTTTTTTTTTTTTTTTTTTTTTTTTTTTTTCTTTCTTTGTTTTTTTTTTTTTTTTTCTTTTTTTTTTTTTTTTTTTTTTCTTTCTTTGTTTTTTTGTTTTTTTTTTTCTTTCTTTGTTTTTGTTTTTTTTTTTTTTCTTTGTTTTGTTTGTTTTTTTTTCTTTCTTTTTTTTTGTTTGTTTTTTTTTTTCTTTCTTTGTTTTTGTTTGTTTTTTTTTTTTTTTTTTTTTTTTGTTTTTTTTTTTTTATTTGTTTTTTTTTTTTTTTTTTTTTTGTTTTTTTTTTTGTTTTTTTTTTTTTCTTTGTTTTTTTTTTTTTTTTTTTTCTTTCTTTTTTTTTTGTTTTTTTTTTTTCTTTCTTTTTTTTTTTGTTTTTTTTTTTTTTTGTTTTTTTTTTTTTTTTCTTTCTTTTTTTTTTTTTTTTTTTTCTTTCTTTTTTTTTTTTTGGGTTTTTTTTTCTTTCTTTGTTTTTTTTTGGGTTTTTTTTTCTTTCTTTGTTTTTTTTTGGGTTTTTTTTTCTTTCTTTGTTTTTTTTTTTTTTTTTCTTTCTTTTTTTTTTTGTTTTTTTTTTTTTTTGTTTTTTTTTTTTTTTTTCTTTTTTTTTTTTTTTTTTTTTTTCTTTTTTTTTTTTTGGGTTTTTTTTCTTTCTTTTTGTTTTTTTGGGTTTTTTTCTTTCTTTTTTTTTTTGGTTTTTTTTTCTTTCTTTTTTTTTTTGGGTTTTTTTTTCTTTGTTTTTTTGGTTTTTTTTTCTTTGTTTTTTTTTTTGGGTTTTTTTTTCTTTCTTTGTTTTTTTTTGGGTTTTTTTTTCTTTCTTTGTTTTTTTTTGGGTTTTTTTTCCTTTGTTTTTGTTGGGTTTTTTTTTTCTTTGTTTTTATGTTTCATCCTCTGACTATTTCATTCTATAAAGTAACAATTCTTGGGAAGAATGGGACTTCCTTCTTAAAAATATTCCTCCTCTGAATCTGCACAAGTGATTTTTCATTAAAAAAACAATTACAAAAATTCAATAAAATTTTACATAAATAAAAAATTGTATTTCTTTCTCTTTTATAGCTTTGGTGCCTCCTTGAACTTTGAGAAGTGTGGCTTCGGCTCAATAGATGAACTGTTACAGTCAATTCCTGAAACTTTGAAAATTTCGCAAAAAAATGGCGAGCCTTGTTACAAATTGGTACCGAATACAATGTCTGACCAACGAGGCAGGACTTCCCCTTTCTCCCCCAAAACAAATTTCTCTTCCTCACCTTTACATTATACATCTCTTCAGCCACATTCCCCAAAACAATTTGGTTCTCAGCCGCTGCCAAGCAACGTTTTGCAGACATCGCCACTTCATTCCAAACCACTCCATGCATCGATGAGTGGTGGATATGCATCATCGTCATCAGGATACCCTTACCTGGCCAATTCATCTCCAATGCACAACAAGAAATACAAAGGTAAGCATTTTGTATTAATTAAACCTTTCTTAATGGATGGGCCAGGTATGAATAGTGAATATATAATGAACTGAGTTGCTTCCCTTTATGTGAAAATTTTGGGGGAGATTTAAATGTTTGAAGATATGAGATCCTAGAGACGCCATTGTCTACCAATACTGTATCCAGCCTGATACCTCTTGTTGCAGTCTCGATAACGAAGTCTATCAGTCAATCAGGGGACTCTCATGACACTATGGATGTCAGCATCCAGAAAGCCAAGTTTCTACAAGAAAACTGATATGGGGGGTAACATTCAAGTTGCTTGCAAGTCAAACAAGCCACATGAGATGTCATCAGTGATAAGATATGCAAATGTGAGCATCTTCCCAATAAGAATTTAGTTGTCATTACCTGTGCATCTCTAAAAAGAAGTGGGAGTTGGAAGGGGGGGGCTTTTCCACAGTATTATTGTTAAACCTACTTTAAACTGACCTTGGGTCAAATTCAATAATGACGTGGATACACTGAAAAAAAGAAAATTGCCAATTAGGCTTCATCAGATCAGAGGCAAAAAAAAATAATTTCTGTGTGTATATTTAGAATAATGAAGTCTTATATTTTTTTCCAAGCTGAGATTTTTTTTAGTCAAGAGCAACACCAGCTTGGGAAAAATATAAGACTTCATTATTTCCAAATTTATAACACGCACACACATACATATATATATATAAAAAAAAAAATGTAGATACAGTGTAACCCGGATATAAGAGAGTTGTCGGGACCGGAGAAGAAGTCTCTTATATCCGGGTTTGGTCTATTTTGTTTAGGTAAGTATGGCTCTAATTTGGGACTAGAGAAAATCTCTCTTATATCCGGGTTACACTGTATACTAAAACTCATTATATATATATATATATATATATATATATATGTGTGTGTGTGTGTGTGTGTACATATTGGTCTAATATCTTCATCTTTGCTGCTATTATTTGTAGATCAAATAAATTGTTCAAGCTTAAATTCCCAGGAGTTTACTCTGACAAGCACATGAAAAAGGTCAGATATTTCATCTAAGATATGGACACTAGTTCAAATGGATTACTATATGTTACTAATAATTCTGTAAAGATTACCAAATACAATTCACCAGAAGAAAGATGGCAAATACACTTGCCAAAAAATTGTGGCAATAACAATCAAGTCAAAGACACTCATTTATGCAAATCAGCAATAAAGTGATGTTGAGCTAGACCTGCTTACCTGTACTCCACCCATCTTGCTCTGTACAGGATGACTTGATGTTTGTCATACCAACTGGCAGTAGAGTTCATTTTGCAACTGAGGGTGGTCGATACACAGTCTCGTGATGGTTTGAGCCAGGCTCACATAATAGTCAAGAGATCGAGTATCAATCTGGGCATTTATGAACTGAAAGACCAACTGAAATTAAAAAAAAAAATAAAATCAGTATTATTATTAAAATAAATAAATCTAAGAATTAAAATGAATAAATAAATGAATTAACTCCTGGTAAATGATGCCTGAAATTTCGAGAGTCAATTAATTTATCTGTTTTGAAATGTAGCATATTGTACTTTGAATCCCTATCAAGTGCAGTGCCAAATTTCATTAAAGTTACATGAAGATTTTTATAGTTAAGTTTTTTGGGTTTTTTTTTTTCTTAAAAGGCATTTTTAATCGGAAATTCAGTGTTTGGTTTTGATACACATTTTTATATCAATACACCTATTTATAAAGAAACACCTGCATATATTCCAACTATTATGTATGCGAAAAATAATAAATATACATAATACATTATAACAGCATTATTAAGTAAATTTGAATATACATAACACAATATATATATATTCATACAATTTACTACACTACATTATAAACTCCTTGAAAGGTGCAGAGGCTGTCTCACATGACTTGGTAGTAAATTGATGCACAATGATTTGCTGCCATTATGTATTTGGAAATAAATGCAAGAAAAAAATAAATATGTATAATAAAGAATATAGTTATTTTGAAAAAGACTACACCTGTTTTAAGCTATTGCTCCAAATTTTTACACAATGTATTAACCATGAAGTCCAGTGGAACAATAAACAAAAGAACCCCAATGGGCTTGTGTGTATATAGTAAAATAAATCTGTTGGTATATAATCTAATTGGATTCTAGTAATATAAAATAAAACTGATCCACAAAAAGAGCTCAATGTATTATTACAGAGCAAATAAATTAGTGCATAAAAAATCCCAAATTACCGAATATGGGGATTAGACCTATTTCAACTGATGAAAACTTCATCAGTCTTATTCAACCTTTTGTGTCAGAATTAGAAATTTAACTGTGAAAGCTGTCTAGCCTTAGAGGGAAGAGATTACCTTATGATATTAAATTAGGGTTCTATGAAGAATGAAGTGTTAATTTGAAACTTAGTGGGATGAAAAGTTTTTTTTTTTGTTTTTTTTTTTTAATTCGATAGGGTTAAGTTTAAAATTACAAATCCCCACTTAAAAATACTCTTCCAAAGACAAGTTATATTTAAAAATGTTATAACTTAAACAGTATTAAAGAATAAAAAATATTTAAAAATAAATTGTACATTAGAAAAAATTTTTTTTTTTTTTTTTTTTAAAGATAAGTTAAATCAAAACAACATATTTTTTTAAAAATATAAAATTACACTTCAAATATACATAAAACTATAAAGTTATATTTAAAAACCCTCAAATATATAAGTGTAAGGGATAAAAAGGAAAAAGTTCTTATATATATATATATATATATATATATATATATATATTATTTTTGTATAAAAAAATATTCAAGGGGATAGAATCCAGGTAGAACTCAATGTCCAGGACAGAGTAAGGATATATAAAAAGGCTTAAACAATAATATTCCATGGTCATAATTTATTCCATTGGAATCGTAAAGCCTTTTTATTATATTTTTATATATATATATATATATATATATACACACAACTTTCATTAAATATGACAGACAAGGGGCTTTAAGTTTTTTTTTTTATGTAATTTCTCATATAATCTTATAATTATTTTCTTTTAAATAGATAAATTATACAAAAACTGTCTGAATCTTTTATTTTTCCATGCGCTTTCGGATATATCTTTAGCCATTATCAATGAAGAATTATATTTACTGGTAATTGGAAATGGATTGTTATATGTATGTATTTAGTATTATAAAATGTTTTATTTTCAAAACACAGTTTGACATTTGGACAGTTTTTGTATAATTTATCTATGTAAAAGACAAAAAAGTAATAAGTTCATTTGAGAAATTATATGAAAAAAAACTTAATGAAAGCACCTTGTCTGTCATATTTAATGAAATTTGCAAGGATTGCTGCCTAAACACACACACACACATATATATATATATATATATATATATATATATATATATATATATATATATATGTGTGTGTGTGTATATTTATGGGATAAAGTGCTCAATATCAGATAGGCGTATATAAATATAAAAGTGAACATTGAAGTCAATACTCAGAGGCCTCTGAGTGTTGATTTCAATGTTCACTTATATATATGTGTGTGCGTGCCATCCAAAGACTGTTTCACTGTATCACAGTTCCTCAGTGTGGCTAGATGTACGATTGCTTCAAGCCATGATCGAAACCCAAGTGATTTGACATCAGTCAGATATCTTACCCCTAGGCCATTGTCACATGGCAGAAAGGAAGGGAATTTTAATGTTTCTCAAGAAGAATTTCAAATGTGTGTCCACCTTTTGTAGGAGGAACCACCATTTGATTCTGTGTGCTTTAGACTGCTTACTCATAGCCCAGCCAGGTTCTATTTTTTCCTTTCAAGATATACACTCTCCCTCAATCAGATTTTTCTTGAAAGCCCATATCTGAAACCAAGCAAAATGAAAAATAGAACCTTGCTTGACTGTGATGTTTTCTGTCGCTGATTGGTCTGAAGCACACGTGGTTTCTCTTATAAAGGGACACACAGGTACAGGTTGAAATCCTGACAGAGTACATTTTCTTTAGTCCACAGGTTGATTAACTGTTTAAAGTGTAAAAAAAAAAAAAGCGTTTCAGATACAGGTATCCATTAAGAATAACATTTGAAGTAAAATAATTTCAGATTAAAAATAAATCCATTAATTAAGAAAAAGCCTGTGTAAGTAAATCTCGAAATTGTTCTTGTTGGTTAATGCTAAAAGTGCATAACAAATTTAATTTAAATGACGATATCGATTTAGAAAGAATCCAAATGTAGCATCTGTGTTTATGAAAAACCCTCCAGCTCTACAGAGCACAACACTGAAGTTTATTTGCACTATTTATATTCAGACTATCACAATGTTTTGGCTGTTGTATCCTCTGGCCTTCTTTGGGTGTATATCGTTAACCTACAGGGAATTCTGAGCTAAACTCTTTAGTCTCCAGGCTATTCTTTTCATTTCACTGCTCAGGTGAGGTTGGCTGGGGGGCAAATGGCTGAAACATTGTGATAACAATGAAAAAAGATGAAGACGACAGTCTGAATATAAAGAATGTGTAAATAATGGTGTCCCTCTTGTGAATACAACCTGTCCAATGTATACATCAAGGATCAACTCATCAGCGGCATAGCCAATGACATACTTGAGACAGATATGCTGGCCAAAGCCAGGGTACTAAAAACCCTTGAACAGTTCTGTCAGTCAGGCTCAACTTCCATTACAGTTGAGTACTTTCTGTTGAGATATGGTGGAGTAATGGATAGTGGCTTGGATTGAGGAATCTGAGAGCCGATTTCGAATTCCATTCGAATCAGTTACAGTCACTTGCTAATACCCTTGGGAAAGGTATGAATCCTCTTTTTCTCCCCCCAGCTATGGGTAAATAGCAGGGCAGACCTGGTTCTAGAGCCTTGGATGGCAACTGGTTTACCACAGAGAAAAATGGCATCCTACTGCGGTGGGGGGGGGGTCTGCCTTGTCAGTCATGTATTGAAAGATACATGATCGCCTACACGTGTATCATGTATGGCACATAACTGTCTGTTGCTATTACCAAATTCTACACTTGCTCAGTCAGACTCAACTTATATTACAGTTGAGTATTATCATTTGCCACTATCAAATTCTACAAATATTAATTCCTCATCCCAGATATTCAAACAGAAATATATGAATACTCTTTTTGTCAGCAGAAAAGCCTTCATTTGGGTTGAAAATTCTGCAAGGAAAGTGCTATGTCGTCAAATAAGTGCCATTACATATTTCATGTAGTATATGTGTAGTATATCACAACAGAACAAAAGGGAAGGTTATTGGACAGAATAGAAAAAATGTTTTTCAGGCAGTACCTTTGAAAAAAAAAAAAAAAAAAAAACTGTCAAAAGGACAGTTTTTCCCATGATGCCACTACTACACTTTTTTTTCCCCCCCCCCCTCGGTAGTGATTATTTTACAAGATTTATAAAAATATGTCAACCAATTTACTGTTTTATAAAGAAACAGATTTGAAAAATCTTTTTAATACAAAAATTTCCGAAAAAATATTATGAAAGTATCGAAATGTATAAACCAACGACAATACAATATTTGTAGTCAAAATTAAATATTGTATAGTTAAACACAAGGAAAACTTAGTCCATCCACTGAATCGAGAAATACAGGCTCAAAATATTCAGTGTTTGTTGTCTTGCTTAAAATCTAAAATTAAAAGTATGTTTAGTTTCATTAAAATTGGTTCACATATCTTGTAAATAGAAAATTATTCTTACACTACGAAATGGACAAAGTCCGACAATTATTTTAATATATTCTACTGTTATGTCATTTGCAAATATACACAAATATTTAAGTAAATGCTCTGTTTATAATAAACATTAACATTTACCGGCCTGAACGTCTAAGAAATCTTATAGAAAATATGTGTCCTCCGACGGGAATCGAACCTGTATCCTACACAGAACTGTCATATAGTATGACATGTTATACTAGTTTAGCTATGAAGGAACTTCAAGCAGATATGGATGTTCGAGGGAAATCATGGGAAGTTTGTAGTTTAAAAGTAGTAAAGTTGACCCTGCTGACAAGATGTTCCATCGTAGCTAAACTTTTAAATATTTGTGTATAGGTAAATGATGTATAACAATAAAATATATAAAGAAAAATATTCTTGTAAATAAGCAGTCTAATAGTGTTTAGCATCTTTGTTGTCAATTCAATTTTTTTTTTTTTTTTTTTTTTTTTTTTGCAGGTACAAAGGTTAAACTTTTAGACTTGTTATTGATTAAACAGTTTGTCATCACATGTACCACTTTTAGAATTATTACTTAAATGATAATAATAGAAATCAAATAAGGAAAGAATAAAAGTATAAAATTATCATCAAATACATGGGAACTTTTTTGTTAAAAATATTTCAAAGATAATAGGAGAAATTGACTATTCTGAATCAATAATAAAAGTAGTAAATAAAATAATGTTGCAACTCAAAACACTTTTCCTACTTTTCCACACCCATAAAAAATATTACAATCAATAAATAAATAAAAAAAAAAGGATAAATTGATCAAATTATAGTTGTTATAGTGCAGCATTTATGACTGTACAGGCCCTTGTGTGGGTCTGTACAGCCATAACAGATGCTGCACTACCAAAAGCAGTTGTGGCATAACTTTTCAGGTGCAGATCCATGGTCTCTTAAGATCACTGGTTGCCACATGATCTCTTATTGATTACTTTCAGTATTTTGAGATTATTCATTAATTAACTTTACTTAGTTGTGGTTATGTGTGTATTTGTGTTGTAATTTTATTTATTTACTTTATGTATTATTTTTTTATTTTATTTTTTATTTATTTTTTTTTTGTTTAGTTACCGTATTTGTTTAGTTTAAAGAATTGGTTTTGTCAAAAGTATGTTACATTATAGCTCCTCTTCATGCCACCAACGCCTGATGGTGTAACCACACCTAGCAATCTGGTCCTCAGAGTTTGAGGCCAACCTTTTAACCACAGGGCTGGTCCAAGTTGGCTGTTCATCACTGTCTACTTCGATCCACACCCACTCTGTCCATGTTGTGTTCTTGATCTCGGAGCAGTGAAAGATCAAATGTTGTAGTAATGCTGTATCAAGCCGTGGCAGAAACTATATTAAAGCAAGAAATATCTTCATAAACGGAAATAAAAATGAAAGAATCATTGGGTCAATCTTCAATTAGTTTATGTAGTTCTTGGTACAATAAAAATTAACCCTTCCCACATCAATCTCTCTAGTGACACTGGGCCTCAACTAAATTTCTGGAGGAGATGGGTTCAAAGTTCTTCAGAGCCAAGAGATCTGGTTGCAGCTGACGATTACATAGGCACTTGATGTGGGAATTCATCATGAAAGTCCTCAAGCTCTCAAAGCTATATGCATTCCAGCCCAAAACCAGAATGGGGCCAACAGGTTCTGGGGATTTGGTGATTCCCCAATTTTCACATAAATCCCAAGAAGGGTTCTTTGTCTCCTATTTCTGCTTTCTTAATCAACTTTCCAAATTTGGAGAATTGTCCACTTTCCTTGGGAGTAGTCACAGGGATTGCTCCTCCTATCAACTCCAGCATGCTTCACTTTACATCTCACACTGTCACTCTATACTAGTGGTGCTAAATTCGCCGCCTTTCTCCTACCCTATTAGCATTCAGCCTCAGCCTCCTTCACAGGGCAGGCTTAACTGTCTTTGTGACAAATCTAATTTTCAAAGCACCTAGGCAAAAGGGCAGTTTTATTTTAGTCATTAATTTATATTCTCTGATTCTTTTCTGTTTCCCTGTCTATATAAACTAGACTACACTTTTGCCTGCTGATGACAGGACGTGTTTTCATTACTTTGTACCTTTTGTAAAAGAAATTTGTTCTCATTTAATCTTGCAAGTGAGAAATAAAATTATTTCCCAATTTGTTTTTGCCTGCAAAAATATAGCCCAGACCTATCCCTCTCCTCGTTAATAATATTTGTTTTCTAAAATTCTCAAGGAAGAAATAAAATTATTTCTTAATATATTTCACCGCATCTTGGTGCATTGTTCCAATTCAACAAGCGAGACAATCCAGATGGCACCTTTTCACTTCTCTATTTTCCAGCTTATACCCCACTATTAACCACTTCATGGCCTCAGTCAATTATATGACATGCATGAAACACGTTTAGGTGATCATGTATCTTTCGATACATGACTGATGAGGCAGATTTTTTTTCCCTGCAGTAGGTTGCCATCCAAGGCTATAGAACCCAGTCTGTCCTGCTATTTACCCATAGTTGAGGTGTGGAGAAGAGGTTCATACCTTTCCCAAGGGTATTAGCATGTAAGTGAATGCAATGAATTTGACTGAAATTCAAACTCGGCTCTCCAATTCCTCAATCTGAGCCTCTACACATTGCTTCACCAGGCATCGTGGCATCAGTGTCACATTATCTGCATTGTATATAGTACATATGTTTGCAGTTTTCTTGGTAATGTTTTACAGAATATTTGTTTCTTTCTTTCTCTTTTCTTCTTTCTTTCTCTTTTCTTCTTTCTTTCTCTTTTCTTCTTTCTTTCTCTTTTCTTCTTTCTTTCTCTTTTCTTCTTTCTTTCTCTTTTCTTCTTTCTTTCTCTTTTCTTCTTTCTTTCTCTTTTCTTCTTTCTTTCTCTTTTCTTCTTTCTTTCTCTTTTCTTCTTTCTTTCTCTTTTCTTCTTTCTTTCTCTTTTCTTCTTTCTTTCTCTTTTCTTCTTTCTTTCTCTTTTCTTCTTTCTTTCTCTTTTCTTCTTTCTTTCTCTTTTCTTCTTTCTTTCTCTTTTCTTCTTTCTTTCTCTTTCTTCTTTCTTTCTCTTTTCTTCTTTCTTTCTCTTTTCTTCTTTCTTTCTCTTTTCTTCTTTCTTTCTCTTTTCTTCTTTCTTTCTCTTTTCTTCTTTCTTTCTCTTTTCTTCTTTCTTTCTCTTTTCTTCTTTCTTTCTCTTTTCTTCTTTCTTTCTCTTTTTCTTCTTTCTTTTCTTTTTTCTTTCTTTCTTTTTCTCTTTTCTTCTTTCTTTCTTCTTTTTCTTTTCTTCTTTCTTTCTCTTTTCTTCTTTCTTTCTCTTTTCTTCTTTCTTTCTCTTTTCTTCTTTCTTTCTCTTTTCTTCTTTCTTTCTCTTTTCTTCTTTCTTTCTCTTTTCTTCTTTCTTTCTCTTTTCTTCTTTCTTTCTTTCATACATACATACAGTGGTATGTTTTTTATGGGGTGTTGACACTTATCAGTAACCCGATATTTGCTAAATTGATTTAAGTGAAGGAATACTTGTCGTAAAATTACATGACAAATTAACATAAGAGCTTTTTTAGATGATTTATTTTTTAACTACCCAGTGATCTTTAACAAAATTTTAAATATTTTAGACATTCTAATATTTTATTGAATTTTAGATACTTTGGCTTTATGGTTTTGCTCATGAAAGCACTTGTTGAGGAAATGTTAGAAAATTATCAATAAATTTTATATTTACTTTATTACTGTTCTTATTTTCTGATAATGGCATGTATGTATCTCTGTATTTACAAAAAATACAGATAAGAAAATTTTTAATACTTTTTAAAATGCTGGGAGTTACTGAATTGTAGTAATTTATGATTAGTAAATATAGTTTTTATTTAATGATAGTATCACTTGACCGGTACAAATAAATACAGAATTTTAAGTTTTAAAACTTTCTAAATTATTCTAATTAAAATTTGTCAAAGTAATACTTTCTTTTTTTTTTTTTTTTTAAGACTCCAGAAGAAGTCCGACTGCTATGGTGTCTCCAAATAACTTTGTTAGAGAAATGAATGATGCAGACGACATTGTTGACTTATGGATTGACGATTTTGAAATGTCCATCAATCCAGACGTTACCCAAAAGATAGAAAAGGTAACTATTCACTTCTACTATTTTTGTGTGCTGACCTTTTTGATTGGTCTTCACCTACTAATTGTTACCAATTAGACTAAGAAGTTCTTGTAAAGCTATGAAGTCTTGAATTTGTCTCACAATATGACATCTTTTCCAGCAATTTATTAGTTCTATAGCTATTATTGTCAGATTTTTTTTATTTAGAAAACTTGTTTTGAATTCAGAAACTAATATATATATATATATATATATATATATATATATATATATATATATATATATATATATATAATAATTTTATATACTAAGAGCCATATACTTATGGAAAAAAAATAAGTTTGTTTTTTCTTTTTGCTGAATTTCTGGGATGAGATTTTATTTACACTTTTTATATTCAGGCTATTGTCATCATCATCATCAGCATCGTTGTTGTTATCACAATGTTTCAACCATTGTGTTCATTGGGTGTATATCAATCTGGGTAACTGTTGTGGTAAACCCACTTAAAGTAGAATGAACTCATCCTCCTCTCATAAATACTAACTGTGAGAGTCGGTTGGGGAGAATTCCATGTAGATTACCTGAATTGATATACACTTAACAGAGGCTGAACAATAGTCCGAATGTAAATAGTGTAAATAATGATAACTCTTTGTCTCGCAAATTGACAAAAAATAAAATCTAGCCTATAATTAAAACTTATAATTTTATAAAAGATTGGATTTCAAATACAGAGGTTTTAAATATTTAAGAAAAATTAATTTTTTGATACTTTCAAATCGGACAATATTGCTTGAGCCATTTCTTTCTTGGATTCCATCTCAACACTGCCTTTTTTTTAACCTTTGAAGATTTTGACCTTTTATGTTTGTCAGTAAATACCATTCTCACCAGTTGTCTAACCACAAAAAATTCAATAATTGTTCTTGTTGAATGACATTATGGGAAATGAGTAATAACACACCCAGACAAATTTTACTTAAAAATCAATAAATGAATATTTGCTTATCCACATTACAACTGTTATGTAAGCAACACTCACCTTAATTCCTGACCGTTGAAAATCCCTTCCTGAAGCCATATTCTACCAGTAATATTTAATTCCTGACCACTGATAATCCATTTCTTCCCATTTTTTTTTTTTTTTTTTTTTTTTTTGTTAAGAATTTTAATAGTAAACCGATGCATTGATACAAATTGACAAATAATACATCATTTTTATTTTTAATCTTGCAGGTCTTGAAAAAACATCCAAATGGTCTTTATGCCTCAATGCTGTGTGTGGAATACCAAGTAAATATTGTCTTTCATCTGTAAGACTAAATAAGTCTGCAATATTGGGTGATTTGGTAGGTTTTGTAAATGAGGGGTAAACTTTTAACTGAATTTACTTTGATCAGGAATTTTTGTAATACCATATTTATCTCCCTTTAAAAATAAAAAAAAAAATTGGGAGGTGCTGGTGCAGAAAATCTGACTAAATGGCCAAACATCAGAAATTCTTGGACCTTTGTGTTCATGAAAAAAAAATGTTGCGTCAAAAGGTGGCTTCTTCCTTAACACTGCTGTTATTTTAACTACCTTTTATTCCTCAACAATACTTGTTTTAAAAAGCGATGATTAGAATTGTAATAAACTTAAACATATGATGAAAGTGAATGATTAGAATTGTATTAAAACATCGTCATCTTCATTGTCATGTTTACAACATTTCGGCCATTGTACACTCCAGCCTTTTTCGGGATCTGTCTATATTTCTGAGATATTCTATTTACATTATTTTTTATGACTTGGAGAGTTGAGTGACTAAGGGAAACTAACTGAAAACAGATATCCAAAGGCATGGCACATGGAATTAGAACAATTTATCTCCATAGATTAAATAAAGGATTCAGTTTGAAATTCTGACATATATCACCTGAAGAAGTCTGGATCATACAATGTCCAAAATGTTGTGAATATGGCAATAAAGATGAGGACAACAGTCCAAAAAGATGTAAATAGTGTAAATAGTTACAATAACTCGTGTCAGAAATATATAGACAAATGAGAAAATCAAGACTGTAATAATTTGGCTGATGCACAGTTGATGGAGCAGCTCTGTTACATGTAGATGACTATCGTGAAACTTGATCATAATAGGTATACAGAAATTTGGGAAATTAAAGATGAAGAAATTTAATTTTAGAAATTTTCTTTTCTCCTCTTCAGAAAATCCACGGTCAAGATCTGGACTACAGAGAATTGGGTTATCTCTCTGTGATAGAATTAGTATCCAAATTAAAGTCTGTCCGCATTGTCCGGCCAACGGTCAGTGGAGATTGGCTTTTATTTGATGCCCAGAAACCTTTTGCTGCAGTTGAAAAGATCGTTGGTAAGTAAAAATTACACTCTTATACTCAATTTCATTTTTATGCTTTTTGTCTTGGGTGGATTTTCACTGGTGATGCAGTAACAGCAAAACTAGTACTAAAAAAAATGTCTAGTGTATTCTTGTAGCAAAATCATTCCTGTCAATGCTTGTAGTATTTGCTATATCACTAGATATGGAATCATTAGAGGGAATGAAAGTTTGGATGGATTTGTTTCATAAATCCTAGCCATAATATTTCAGGTTCCATAAAGACCTAGTATTCAAATCATTTCTAATGCATTCCTATAGTAAAATCATTTGCAATGAATTTCTATAGATGCTTTTAGTATTTACTATATCACTAGATATCGAATCATTTAGAGGGAATGAAAGTTTGGATGGATTTGTTTCATAAAATTTTTGACTTGTGAATCTAACCATGAGATGAAAGGTTACATAGTCAGGTAGTAACTGTACATTTAGGCTGGTGTATATTGAGGGTACCCTAAATCTATACATGATTTGTGTTTGTATTTTATGGCTATTAAATGAAATATTTGTCTATTGAAGACTAGGGGTCAAAATCATGTTGAAAATCAACCATTACAGACGGCATCATTTTGAAACCTTGAGTCGTGCTTGAACATTTTTCATCTTCCTTCTGATTTAACTAATCATGTTTTCTTTCCTCCAACCTTTGCAGATCAAATTAAACTTTTGGAAGTAAGCAAAACCAGTCTGGTAAAAGAGCGGGAGAAGGAAGTTCGCCTCAATATTTCAAAAATGCTTGAAACAATTCCTGAAGGAGTAAACCTTGACCAATTCATGGAATATTATAAAGTAAGCAAATGTTTTTTGAGTTGGACAGAAAATCTTGTCACTATCTTATTCTTTCTTTTTATTATTTTCTTTTTCTGTGGACATATTTGCTACTGCATTGAATATGGAATCATTAGAAAGAATGAAAGTTTTGATGAATATGTTTAGTGATGGCGAATAAAGGTGGTATTTGATTTTGACTGTGTTATACTACCTATTCTTTGGTAATGGACTCTCCCATAGATAATAAGTAGGAGTAGCAGTGGCAAGTCTGGCAGAATGGTGTTGAGCGCATCAGTCGAGATTCGGACATTTGAAGTACCAACCATCACAACTAGATTGCTGCGCTATTGACTCTTATTTTCCAAGTTCCTAACGTTTTGTACATCGGACCTAATTTAGGATGACTTATTAGAAATACAAGCCTCCACTGTGAAAATACTCCACAACAGACTGGCAACAATTGTCAGTCAAAATCAAGTGCCACTGATCTGGGGTGGTCTAGTTGTTTTTCTCACCCTGTTTCAGACGTCGGAGTTATCATTATGTAGTGACTTGGTTATAAGAATGGACAATTGTAGATGTTTATCTACGGCTGCGTGAATAACATGACCACACAATTTATATATAAAATACCACAAAGCATGAAATACAAGAAGGAACAAAATGGTTTTAAAAAACATAACATTATTTATTTGTGTGTTGATGTACATGTGTAGAAGTTAAAGATCTGTTGGAGTTATGTCTCTTAGACTGGGAATATTTTCATCTGAACTCAGAAAAGTTGAATTAATTATAAAGCTGAGAAATGCTGAATAAACTGTAGTTTTAGAAGAATATTTCAGAGAGAAAAGTTCTTGTTGCATGTTTGGAAATGTTCTGTATGTTTGTAATGTAGGTTGGAAAAGTTTGTACATAAGTTCATGTGTGAATATGCTTTTAACGTCTGACCGCCCATGGTCTAGATGAGAATCCTGAAGATCACATCTTCTTAGGCGAATGAAGAAAGGAGAGTGAGAAAAAGCAAGCTTGTGTCTGCTATTTATAGATAATGTAATCACGTGACAGGTTCGCAGCAAATGGCAGGAAACCTGACTTGGTCACGCGCTGGAAAAATATTTGTATGTGGGTGGATTGCAACGCCCACTTGTGTGTTTATTGACCAGTTAGAAGCTGATATTTCCTGAAAATATTTACTAAGCTGAGCAGGCTCTCTAATCCATTTTTTTCACAAAAATGTACAAAATTCAACATTTATAAGGAAATGGTAGCAGGATGCTACAGATCAAACTAAATACCAGCCTTCATCCAAAGGTGGTTATGTTGTGTACCTATTATGAATGGGGAATGAGTTTTCTATGAAATCCTTTCATGGGGTGGGGGTGGAACCAAATTGCTTTTGTTTAGATCACTTGAAGGCACCAAACTGGATTTTTTTGTTTTGTTTTTTTGTCTTGTTTTGTTTTTTTGTCTTGTTTTGTTTTTTTGTCTTGTTTTGTTTTTTTGTCTTGTTTTGTCTTTTTGTCTTGTTTTGTCTTTTTGTCTTGTTTTGTCTTTTTTGTCTTGTTTTGTCTTTTTTGTCTTGTTTTGTCTTTTTGTCTTGTTTTGTCTTTTTGTCTTGTTTTGTCTTTTTGTCTTGTTTTGTCTTTTTGTCTTGTTTTGTCTTTTTGTCTTGTTTTGTCTTTTTGTCTTGTTTTGTCTTTTTGTCTTGTTTTGTCTTTTTGTCTTGTTTTGTCTTTTTGTCTTGTTTTGTCTTTTTGTCTTGTTTTGTCTTTTTGTCTTGTTTTGTCTTTTTGTCTTGTTTTGTCTTTTTGTCTTGTTTTGTCTTTTTGTCTTGTTTTGTCTTTTTTGTCTTGTTTTGTCTTTTTTTTGTCTTTTTGTCTTTTTGTTTTGTCTTTTTGTCTTGTCTTGTCTTTTTGTCTTGTCTTGTCTTTTTTTTTTTGTCTTGTCTTTTTGTCTTGTCTTGTCTTTTTTGTCTTGTCTTTTTGTCTTGTCTTTTTGTTTTGTCTTGTCTTTTTTGTCTTGTCTTTTTTGTCTTGTCTTTTTTGTCTTGTCTTTTTTGTCTTGTCTTTTTTGTCTTGTCTTTTTTGTCTTGTCTTTTTTGTCTTGTCTTTTTTGTCTTGTCTTTTTTGTCTTGTCTTTTTTGTCTTGTCTTTTTTGTCTTGTCTTTTTTGTCTTGTCTTTTTTGTCTTTGTCTTGTCTTGTCTTGTCTTGTTTTGTCTTGTCTTGTTTTGTCTTGTTTTGTCTTGTCTTGTTTTGTCTTGTTTTGTCTTGTCTTGTTTTGTCTTGTCTTGTCTTTTTTGTCTTGTCTTTTTTGTTTTTTTTTGTCTTGTTTTTTTGTTTTTTTTTGTCTTGTTTTTTTTTTGTTTTTTTTTGTCTTGTTTTGTTTTTTTTTTTTTTTGTCTTGTTTTGTTTTGTTGTTTTTTTGTCTTGTTTTGTT
Source organism: Acanthosepion pharaonis (assembly GCA_903632075.3). Lineage (NCBI taxonomy): Eukaryota > Metazoa > Mollusca > Cephalopoda > Sepiida > Sepiidae > Acanthosepion > Acanthosepion pharaonis. The sequence continues at coordinate 795,354 of CAHIKZ030001026.1, forward strand.
TTGTTGTTTTTTTTGTCTTGTTTTTTTTGTCTTGTTTTGTTTTTGTTTTGTTTTGTTTTGTTTTTTGTCTTGTTTTGTTTTGTTGTTTTTTTTGTCTTGTTTTGTTTTTGTCTTGTCTTGTTTTGTTTTTTGTCTTGTTTTGTTTTTTGTCTTGTTTTGTTTTTTGTTTTGTTTTTTTTTTTTTTGTCTTGTCTTGTTTTTCTTGTTTTGTTTTTTTTGTCTTGTTTTGTTTCTTAAGCCTTGTCAACTCTTTGTGAGTTATTTAAAGTCAAAACATATTTTGGATTAAAAGAATAACCTTTTTGTGAGTGAATATTGTATTGTTAAATTTTGGAGATAACAATTTTTTTTCCCCCCCAGATACAATTAATTAACCTATAGATGGGGGAAGGAAAGATGGATTAATACTTTTCCCAAGGATATTTATGCATGAGTGAATGTTTTAAACCTGACTGGAATTTGAACTCAACTCTCTGACTTGTTGAAGACAACAGTTGGCCAAAATTGTCCCCCAGAACTGATGTCACATATTAAGAAGTACAGGAAAATAACCCACAGACAGGGCATATATATAATATATATATATATGTGTGTGTGTGTGTGCGTATATATTGATATAATAGGAAAGAACTGTTAGATTGATGATCCAAAGTTCTTTAGTATTTTTGTTTTTATTTTTAAAAGACAGTGCTCAATGCACAAGTAGAGCCTAGATTATAATTATTTTTTTATAAATGATTCCATTGCAACACAGAAATTACTCTTAATTTCTGTGTCACGATGGAATCATATTTTTTATATATATATATATATATATATATATATATAATAGTAGATAAATAATTTTATATTTTATTTTAAACTTCATATAGGTTAAATTTAAAATTGGTAACTTTTATTTTTAATTTCATAGTAAAATTAAAAATTAATCAGTTAGAATGATTTCTATTTTAACATTTTTTTAAAGCATTAATAATTATAACCAAGGTTCATTGTAAAGTTTTTTGAATTTTCATATACTTGCATTTTGATTGGTCATTTTTGAATTCTCATATACTTGCATTTTGATTGGTCATTTTTGAATTCTCATATACTTGCATTTTGATTGGTCATTTTTGAATTCTCATATACTTGCATTTTGATTGGTCATTTTTGAATTCTCATATACTTGTATTTTGATTTGTCATTGTAGCTTATGTAACAGCATTTCCATTATTGAGTGGTGTTTGGTCAATTTGAACCTTTTAAAAACTCTTTATTCTACATTCAGCACCATCACTTGATAAGACACTAAAAATATTGAAACAAAATGGCCATTTTTTTGTAGTGATTTTATAACATACTAGCAGTAGAGCCCAGCATTGCTCGGGGATGTAACAGTAAGAGATAGATCAAGTATCGACCATCATAAAGACTGAAAAATAAAATTGACAAAGATTATTGTTTAAGGTTGACGGACACGCATGTCTTAATTAGTTTTTTTTTTTTATGAATTGGTCAAACTCAAACAAAAACATTGTTTTCAATCGTTATGAGTCTACCGATTAAATAGAACTTTATTATAAACAGTTGTCTTGTAAATGGAAATTTTAAAGCATTCTGAATGTAAAAATAAAGAAAAAAGTGTGCAAGACAATAAGAAACACTACCTGCCAAAAAAAAAAGTGAAATTTTGTTGGAATCGGTTGAAAAATGTAGGAAATCCGATCCCATATATAAATGAACACACACACACACAAACAACCTGCGTTTTATAATATAACTCAATATGAGTTGTCCCCCTTTCATTCTGGTGACTTAATTGTGTTTTTAAATTGATTTCATGCAAAAGCAATTGTTTTTCCAATTTTTGGTGCTGTCAGAACCACTGCAAGGTAATTTTACGTAGTCCTCTGAAGTTTTGTTGAAATCTGTTGAAAAATGTAGGAAATCCGATCCAATATATAAACGAACACACATACACACACACACACACACACACACACACACACACAACCTGGGTTTTATAATAAGTATGATTCATGTTATAATTTTTGAATAAATAATTCTATCTCTATCAAGAACAGTATTAGGGAAATTGTATGACAAAGTGGAAAAAGTTTACTTGTGACGTGTTCAATCCTTCAGTATTTAATCAGACTAAATTTGTTATGTTGGTAGGACTACGCATTTGCACATCAGAAGGAAACTGGGAATTTTAGAATTTTTTTTTTTTTATCAGCCAAATTCATTTAGCATCTTTTTGTTTTCATCACTTTTGGAAGTAGGTATTCTACATTGTGATATTAGAAGATCTGCCAGGAATGGTGAAATTTTGTAAGAGCCAGGGTGCAAATTTACAACATAAATGTCTCCGGATTGCCTTTATCGCTAGGTCATCTATAGTAAACTTCTGCACTGGATCCCGACAGATCTTCTAATATCAGTGTAGAACACTTATTTAGAAAAGTGATAAAAAGGCTCTAAATGAATTTGGCTAGATAAAAAAAAAAAAAAAAAAAAACTCTAAAATTCCCAGTACCCCTCTGCCGTGTGCATATGTAGTCCTACCAGCATAACAAATGTAATCCAATGAAGTCCTGAAGGATGAAATGTGTCACAAGTAAACATTTTCCACTGTGTTACACAATTTCACTAATATATATCTATCTATATCAAACCTCCCTGCTGATGTAGTTCTTCATATCAATTGATAAAATTCTTTACCAAGAGAAATGTTTTTATGTTTTAAAGTAGATATTTTTTATTGTTGCTTTGTTTTTTCTTTGTTTTTTCTTTGTTTTTTCTTTGTTTTTTCTTTGTTTTTTCTTTGTTTTTTCTTTGTTTTTTCTTTGTTTTTTCTTTGTTTTTTCTTTGTTTTTTCTTTGTTTTTTCTTTGTTTTTTCTTTGTTTTTTCTTTGTTTTTTTTTTTTTTTCTTTTGTTTTTCTTTTTTTTTTCTTTGTTTTTTCTTTGTTTTTTTTTTTTTTCTTTGTTTTTTTCTTTTTGTTTTTTTTTTTTTTCTTTGTTTTTTCTTTGTTTTTTTCTTTTTTTTTTCTTTTGTTTTTTTTTTGTTTTTTTCTTTGTTTTTTCTTTGTTTTTTTCTTTGTTTTTTGTTTTTGTTTTTCTTTTTTTTTTTCTTTGTTTTTTTTTTGTTTTTTTTGTTTTTTTTGTTAAATCAATCCATACAGATAGCAGACATTTTTCTTAAGTATCCACATGTAACACTTTAGCATTATGGTACCTTTCAAAAATGGTAATTGTTGTTTAATAAGGTAATAAAGAAAAAAAATGTTGTAATTGTTGTTTAATAAGGTAACATTCTGGGAGGATGGAATTATGGAGTTGTTTAAAAGATGGCTGAAGTTAGTGGAACAATATGATGACGGTTTTATTCAATAAACAGGAAACAATCTTTTTGTGTTCACTTGAATTGATGACATTTTGTGTTTGATCTTTTTTTTTTTTTTTTTTTCTCCCAGAAAATAACAGGTGATTATTTCCAACCAGATGATGTTGGATTTAAATCTCTGGAAAGTTACATCTTATCCTTGGCGAGCAACATCGTGGAGATCAGCTACACTGGAAATGGTCTGTTATTTTTATCTTAATACTTAATTCACGATTGCATAAAATATAATACAGAATATTTCATAAAACAAGTCATAAGCAATTTTTTCCACTTTGTCATTCATGTTCGTAACATTGTTCCAGTATATATATATAAAAAAAAATCTGTATGTAATTTTCTCTCGTATATATATATATATATATATATATATATATATATAATCACAAAAGCGAGTACACCCCTCACATTTCTTCAAATATTTAAGTATATCTCTTCATGGGACAACACTGACAAAATGACACTTTGACACAATGAAAAGTAGCCTGTCTACAGCATATATAACAGAGTTAATTTATTTTTCCCTCAAAATAACTCAAAATATAGCCATTAAAAGCTAAATCCCTGGCAACAAAAGTGAGTACACCCCTTAGGAAAAGTTGTCAGTATTAACATACAACATGTCAACTGTCAATATTTTGTGTGGCCACCATCATTATCCAAAACTGCCTTTACTCTCCTGGGCATGGAGTTTACCAGAGCTTCACAGGTAGTCACTGGAATGCTCTTCCACTCCTCAATGACAACGTCGCGAAGCTGGCGGATATTTGAGTCTCTGCACACCTCCACCTTCTGCTTGAGGATGGCCCAAAGATGTTCTATTGGGTTCAAGTCTGGAGACATGCTTAGCCAGTCCATCACCTTTACCCTCAGCTTCTTCCGTAAAGCAGTGGTTGTCTTGGATGTGTGTTTGGGGTCATTGTCATGCTGGAACACTGCTCTGTGACCCAGTTTCTGGAGGGAGGGGATCATGCTCTGCTGCAGTATTTCACAGTACATGTTGGAGTTCATGTTTCCCTCAATGAAATGTAACTCTCCAATACCTGCAGCACTCATGCAGCCCCAGACCATGACATTCCCACCACCATGCTTGACTGTAGGCATGACACACTCACCTGGTCGCCGCCACACATGCTTAAGGCCATCAGAACCAAACAAATTAAATTTCGTCTCATCAGACCATAGGACATGGTTCCAGTAATCTATGGGCTTTGTTGACATGTCTTCAGCAAACTGTTTGCGGGCTTTCTTGTGTATTGCCTTCAGAAGAGGCTTCCTCCTGGGGTGACATCCATGCACACCAATTTGATGTAGTGTGCGGCGTATGGTCTGACCACTAACAGGCTGAATCCCAATCTCTTTAATCTCTGCAGCAATGCTAACAGCACTCCTATGCTGATCTTTCAAAGAAAGCATTTGGATGTGGCGCTCAGCTTCTTTGGACGACCTACCCGAGGCCTGTTCTGAGTGGACCCTGCTCTTTTAAAATGCTGGATGATCTTAGCCACTGTGCTGCAGCTCAGTTTCAGGGTGTTGGCAATCTTCTTGTAGCCTTGGCCATCTTTATGTAGTGCAACAATACGTTTTTTAAGATCCTCAGAGAGTTCTTTGCCATGTGGTACCATGTTGGAACTTTCAGTGACCGGTAAGAGAGAGTGTTAGAGCTGCACTACAAATTTGAATACACCTGCTCCTCATGAACACATCATGGGCATAGTTACACTAATGAGTCACATGACATTTTGGAGGGAAAATGAAAAGCAGTACTCAATTTAGATATTTAGGGGTGTAGTTTCTTAGGGGTGTACTCGCTTTTGTTGCCAGGGATTTAGCTTTTAATGGCTATATTTTGAGGGGAAAAGAAATTAACTCTGTTATATATGCTGCAGACAGACTACTTTTCATTGTGTCAAAAGGTAATTTTTTCAGTGCTGTCCCATGAAGAGATATACTTAAATGTTTGAAGAAATGTGAGGGGTGTACTCACTTTTGTGATATACTGTATATATGATAGTTGTATATTTAGGCAGCAATCCTTCCTTTATACATGTTTCATTAAAAACAACAGACAAGGTACTACGGTTGAGCTTTTTATTTAATTTTTCTTGTGTTCTGACAAGAGCTTTCTTTTCTGGACAAAGGGTGTGTAAGAACTGTCCGAATGTTTTATATTTCCGAGCGCTTTTGGCTATACCTTTAGCCATTATCAAGGATGATTCGATTATCAGCTTAGTTGAGTGTGTGCGTTCTGTGTATGTATCAGTGTGTGGTGGGGATGTTTTTAATTTCCGAATACCGTTAGCACATTGTGGCTTTGTTCGTAGTTAATATTGTTAAGAGTTGGCTTTTTCTTTTTTATTATTAGAGCTTCCATTATTTTTAGTCTTTTATCTATGAGTTCAAATGCCCTTTAAGGAACTGCCTTCCTGATCAAACCGGACTCATAAATAATTACATCGGCTACACAACCACATGTTTATCCAGGCGTCTTACGTTACACCTATCTGATCACAGCTCCATCAGAACACATTTAAACACACACCCAGATTTACCCGACACCATTAGGAACATACTAGTAGAAAACACAAATATATTAACTGCATCCACTTGCAAAAAAAGCCTTAATAATGGCTAAAGGTATAGCCGAAAGCGCTTGGAAATATAAAACATTCGGACAGTTCTTACACATCCTTTGTCCAGAAAAGAAAGCTCTTGTCAGAACACAAGAAAAATTAAATAAAAAGCTCAACCGTAGTACCTTGTCTGTCATTTTTAATGAAACATATATATATAAATATTCAATTGCATGGATATTAGTTTATAACCCCAGGTTTCACACTTCTGTGATCATCAGACAAACTGGTTTATTTTTTTTAGTAAGTGGGTCTTTTTATGCTTATTTGTGTTTGATTATTTGTGTTGGAGGTGGGGGGATTTTCTTCTGTGTTTTGGGATGACACTCTCGCATACACACAGGTGTAATGAATTTTAGTTCGTACAGACACACTTAGAAAGGAATCTGAGGTTAGGTACAGATACACGCTCATGCATTCAAGCATACATATGTACGCAATTGGCATTCTATTTCAGTGTCAAGACCGTAGCATTTATATATGTAGCAATGTTCTCTCGAGAAGGAACAGGTGGGGGTGGTCTAGATGTCTTTCAGATCGGCTGTCAGATCACATTCACTCACACATGTATACACATATGTAGACTTGTACCTACACTCATTGGTGTGGGTCCACTAATACCACCTTGATTAAGTTGGGTTCTGTCTGTCTGGATATGATGATGATGTTTGTATTTTTTAGCAGTGCTAACTGCTGGTGTTTTATCTACAATTGTGAGATATATAAAAATTTGTGTATTTAGGCAGCAAATTCTTTTTTAAGCATGTGTGATTGAATAAATTACAGGCATTGTGTCTGCTAATTTTTAACAAAATCAGTTCATACTCATGAATAACCTTCCATGTATTGGTGTAAATATATAAATATATAGCACATTTCTCTCATCCTTTAACATCAATGCATGGAAATATGAACATATTTTGTTGAAAATTAGCTGACATAATGACTGTAATTTATTCAATCACACACACACACACATATATATATATATATATATATATATATATATATATATATATATATATATAGTGGACACTTGCAATCTTCAGACCATGTGTGTTGTGTTTTGGCTCGACTATATATGTTGGTCAGTGGTGCATTATTATGGATAAAATGGTCTATTATATTATCCTAATGGTTCATGGTATCTGTTAAGTTTCAAATTATTCTAGAGGCTTTTATATAGGAATAATTGTGGATCTGAATCTATTTTACTATCTATTATGGTGAACCCAGTATCTGTAGTGGTCACCACAGATCAACTCTTAGATGAAGGTTCCTGATGGAGATTGAATTCAATTTAGACTTTGGGTATTCCTTAGCCTAAATCACATACTACAATTCCTATGATAAAGTGTAACTTATAAATTTGGTGCAACAAGAGAATTAATACAATGTATTCTGATACAAATGTATGTGATGGATAGTTGAGCTTACTGCTGATCTTAGCAAGCTGAATATACAATATTTCCTTATAAAGTCGAGAACTTTCATTCAAGGTTTAGATGGCAGAAAAATGTTACAAAAATGTTCATGCCAAAAAGATAAAAAAAAAAACAAATTTAAATGCCTATTTTTACTTATATTCAAAAAGTAAAAAATTGTATGAAAACCCTGGGCCAACCGCGGAAGCATCTGTGTACACTGGGCCAGCCGTGGAACCTCATGAAACCTAAATTTGCCAATTAGTCATTTAGACTCAAATCATGATTGAATGATGTCCATATATTTGTTAAAGTTTTGTCGTCAATTGATATCTAATTAATGATGCCTTCTGTTGAAGGGTTAAAGGAAACCTCTTTTTTTTTTTTTTTTTTTTTTCTTCTTTAGTTTCTCCTTTAGTTTCTCCTTAGCATAAACAACTCTTTCACTGAAATACCATTGAAGTAAAACTTATTTTAGGGGTTTGACTGAAATTGACATGAGACCACCATATTAACTTTGTGTGTTTATTGAACAAAGATCATTCGAAATATACAAGATATTGAAGAAAAATGGTTAGGACTTTTTTTTTTTTTTTTTTTTTTTAAATAATCTCTTTTTACATTTATCTGTCTTCACTTTTCAGCTTGCTTAACAATAAAGTCTATCAAAATCGCCAAACAAGAAAATGCTGCTGCTTCTGTTATGTCACATAATTCACCAAAATTGAAGGTATGAAATGGTTTTTAAGATCTTCACAGATAACAAAACCTGTTGTTTTCTAACAAGTGTTTTGATGGTTTTTTTTTTTTCTTTTCATTTCGATTCCATATAAACTTTGTCTTCATCACGGAAAAAAGAAAGGACCAAATATGCTTTCTTCTCTTATTTTTATTGTTGCTGATTCATCATTCCTGATTCATCATTCCTTTGTTCATTCCAAATCTCATCAAATTATTTTCTTTCTTTCTTTCTTTCCCAAGAGCTCCAAACAATACACACTTTTGCTTTGCAAACGTTAGTGATATACTAGATCATACCTATTCTATTGTAAATAGACTCTCCCACAGATAATAAGTAGTAGTAGTAGTAGCAGTCGCCAGTGGGCTCAGTAAGTTGAGTGAGTCAGTCGATGTCGGACATTGAAGTATCAACCACCACAACTAGATTGCTGCGTCATTAACTATTATTTTCAAGTTCCTAACGTTTTGTACATCGAACATAATTTAGGACCGACTTAGTGAAATACAAGCCTCTACTGTGAAAACTACTCTACAACAGCTAGCCACAAAAACAGTTTTGACCGATTTAATAGGCAGACCTGCCATCTGTGGTTTTGACTGATTTAATAGGCAGACTTGCTGTCTGTTTTTGACAAACATAAAGGTTTTTCTTTGTGGTTCTTTCAAAAATTTTGTCTTAAATTTCATTTTGGTAATGATCACTTTCCAAGAGGTATTTTCAAGAACTTTCTTTAACCTGCCACAATGGTGGGACTGAATTTCTCAAATAAAAACAATTTCATTTGTTAATAAAAATATTCCAATGTTTTATTTTATGCAAGTCAATATTTTTTAAAAAGATCTTCTTATTGACTTCGTGTATATGAACTTAATTTAGCCAAAAGTTTGGTAACAATGGCCTACACAACTGTGCCCATTGTGTGTTACTGGAGTCATGTCCTGCTCAAATGTAACCTTCACCTCATTCTTTACATGTCAACTGAATTGTCTTTAAGTGCTTAGATCATTCCTCAATTTCTAATGTCTTATAATCCTGAAGCTTTCTATGTTCATTCCATACAAGGACTAAGAGCCACTCAATGTAATGTGTTACTGGATGAAGTTGTAGAGCTGAAGTGCTATCTACATGCTTACAGCCATGTCACATTGAAACACTGGTTCATGTACAATCACCAAAGTTGAGCAACATCAAGCCTGGTCAGTACCTCGATGATTGACTGCTTGGGAATACCAGGTAATGTAGACTTGGCTGTGCAGGTGGTGTAATTTTCTTGCATCTTTTTGTTTACCTGTGGAACTCACTTACAGTTTCTTGCTTCCCTGCCACCTGCAATCTTCAAAAATTTAAATGCAATGTCAATCACCATCTTCTGTCTGCCTGGATCCTCTTGATGACTGGAGTGAAAATTTCTAAAGGACAACCTTCGAATGTGACTAATGAAGACTGGTATTCAAATAAAAAGGCATGAAACACACCAGTTCTCAATGACAGTACATCAAATAAACACTCAGGTAAATTAGGGTTTAAAAACGGGGTTATCATGAAGTCAGGTTTCCAGTTTCTTCTAAATTCTGCTTCAACCCGATACTTATAACATCTCTGCCTAAAATTTACTATTATTTACTCAGTAGGAGTATATAGGTTTGTCTATCATCCGGTTCACACTCCTCCCCAGTCTTTTGAACAGTAGTAGAGGGTTATTGCTCATTTCCTGTTTAGGGTTGGGTTTCCGATCCCTTCTAAAGTCTGCTTCAGTCTTTCTCTCTTCCACCAATGGGAGTATATAGGTTTGCCTATCATCTGGTTCACACTCCTCCCCAGTCTTTTGAACAGTAGTAGAGGTCTATCCCTTTTTTCCTGTTTAGGTTTTGTTTTAGTGGTGTTAGTTTCTTTTTAAAAAAAAAAAAAAAAAAAAAACCCTTGACAATGGCTCAGTATGTGGCTGCAGGTGCTTTGGATAATGGATGCTACGGACAGATTTTGGACTCGCCCACCAAACAGAAAAATGTAAGAATGCTGGAAAAACTTAAACTTAAACAAAAAAAAAAAATTAAAATAAATTTTTCTTTCTCCATCATATTTAACAAAAGATTTTAAGACATTTTTATGTTTATACATTCTTTTTAGAGATGCAAATATTTAAGTAAATGCTCTGTTTATAATATACAGTATTCATAACATTTACTGGCCTGAATGTCTGAGAAATTTTCATAGAAAATATGCATCCTCCAACAGGAATCAAACCTGTATCCTATACGGAACTGTCATATAGCCTGACGTGCTTTTACCAATTGAGCCACAGAGGATCATTTTGGCTAGCAAGGTCGATTTTACTGTATTTAAACTACAATTCTCCACGATTTTCTCTTGTACATTCATATCTGCTCTATGCATATCCAAATGTAAACAAATGATGTCACACATTATGAAATGGAAAAAGTTCAACAATTATTTTAAGACATTTTTATGTTTTATCTATAAAAAAAAAAATGAACGTATAAACATAAAAATGTCTTAAAATAATTGTCGGACTTTGTCCATTTCATGATGGGTGACGTCATTTGTTAACAAAAGATGTTTATGCATGTACATGTGATAGTTGTTGTTTATAAGGAAATGCAGGGAAGTAGAATAAATCTTGAGGTTTCAAACGGGCAGTTTCTATATACTAATCATTATTTTACAATAGTCAACACTAGTGAGTGAGTTGAGAAGGGAAACTGCTAACAAATGATTCTGTGAATGTACCTGGACAGATGAGAGATGATTGAATACAGTTTTTATAACTTTGTAAGCTTTGTCTTTGCAATCATGGTCTCTTCATGTTAATGTTTTGAAATCATTTCCATTTCTTTTCTTTTTTTCTCAGACTGAAGTTTTTAACTCTTGTGCTCAGTTACCTGAAGATGCTGTCGGACCTGGCGTGTCTTATCGTTTGCTTGACATTGTGACAAATGGCCAATACATGGAAGTTTTTGTGAGTAATATTGAGACACCTGGGAATTTTTGGATTCAGTTTAGAGGAAGGCAACATTCCATTGCTCTTGAGAAATTGATGGATGATCTTGAGTAAGTATTTCAGGGTTTTTATTTTGTTTTTTTTGTTTTTTTTTAAAGGGGGGGGGTTCTTTTTGTATGTTATTTACTTAGATTTTTTTTAACACAAGGTCACATTCTTATAAGTACTGTAAGTCGTTATTGTGAATGTCAACTAGTCTACATCACTAATATGTACATTGTCATAATATCTGCTTGCAAAACCCGGAATAAGGTCTTTTGAATTGCATCCATTTGTAAACCATTAATTTTTATTTATTTATTTTTTTTTTTTTTTATGATATAATAATAATAATAATCTACTTTGCATTTGTATTCTTTTGACCAGTGACCATCCTTGAGGGAGGACCACTGAAATAATACAACTTGGATATCTCTCATTTTTGATAATTCAGTACTTAGCTATATTCACAAAAAGCACTGAATAACCAATAAAAAAAAAAACAAAATAATTAAATAAGAGGTGTTTTTTTTTTTTTTTTTTTTTTTTATATTCCCTTTGTCAGTTTTCTGCTCATATTCACATCAGACAGGTACTGCCTCATTCTTTATTCTTAAACTATCAATTGCTCAAATAATTAACTGTCCAGTCCTCCTTGGCCAGTTAATCAGCCTGACCAAATATGACCAGTCTTCCCCAGACATTACGGTCTTCCAATAAAACTTTCTGTTGCTCTTTTTAATAAGTTGGCATTGTTGGTCAGTTGGTCAATGAAAGAACATGCTGGTCTGCCACCAAATTTTGTTTCTCTTGCATTGGTAACCAGAATAAAACTTAATGAATGATTTCATTCTTGCTTCTCCAGCAATGTCCACAGAATCTTGATCTCTTCACAACAATTGTAATCATTAGATTTGGAAAGTTACCATAGAGCATTGGTTTTTAGTCATACATTACTGCCAGCTGATAATCCTCCCCCAACTCTTAGTATTGGGACCATCAATGCTTTTATTATAGATGCACTACAGAAAGACTATTTCTACTTGCTCTGAAAAATTCAAGATAAAAAATTCCTCAAGCATATAAATTCACATGACCTGGGGTACCTCGAGGCAGTGTAAGAGAAAGCTGGTCTCACTAGAACAATAACGACTGAGCAGTGAGTTCAATCCTCACTGAGTGCCCCCTACTTTCGGCCTTGTGCCACATCTAAGCTACACTTGAAAAATCACTATAAATTCACATGACCTGATTATGCTTTCTTTTGACTACATTTAACATGAATATCTGAGGTGAGACTGTCCTGTTGTGTATTTTACAATCGGTTATTGGGCAATGTTGGTTCCAGTCCAATGGGGAATGACAATTTCATATTTAAATACAAAATTGTGGCACACGACTGAAGAGGAAGTGGGGGAAAGGCTAGTACTCAGTAACTGTCCTAGTTAATCCCAATCACAATCCATTCATTCAATACAATATATTCAATTACTACATGAACATGTCAGTCACCTATCAATCCTACATGTATCAAAATAAACACATATTGACAAGGGACCTACAAAACATTCCATGATGTAAAAATTTATACGTTGTTTCGTTTTTTTTTGTTTGTTTTTTTAATAAAAATTTATATTATAATGAAAATGATTGGGGGTGGGGGATGAAAACAGAATGAAAGAAAAACAAACTAAAATAAACCCGATGTTAGTAGAACTCCTCTACCCCTCAAAATAATGAGTGGCTATTGTATTCTACTATTCAACAGAATTGAAATCTGATGGAGAATGACTGCAAAACACTTCCTCCTCCCCAATTTATAGGCAGAAGCACACAAATGCATGCTGGGATTTCTTCCTAGCCAATAAAATAGGCCAGTTCTCAGTTTCATATGTCTCGGTCCTGGTCTGTTTTGTTTTATGACACTCCATCTGTCTTGTCTTGAAGCCAGGATGCTATCTGAATTTGCTCTTGTGTATCAACCCCAATTCTTAGTTTGCAAACTTTTTGCCATATTACTGTTGTTTTGCTTTGCATATATTGTTTGCTTGCTTTATATTATTTTTTTGCCCTGTTCTTTTCTATTCTTTTTCTTGTTATTGCACACTTTTTTGATTCTGTTTGACATAAAAGTACCAAACACAGAAACTCATTTCGTAAAAATGTGGAACTTGTTTCAGAGAATGAATATTCATTTCTATTTTTATTTGGACTATATACCGTTTCTAACGAAAACGGTTTGCTTGTTGATTGCTGACCTACAACTCATGTTATTACTGACAAATCTAAATTTATTCGTTTCAATAATGAATTTAATCCAGAAAATCATATTGAACTGGCAGATGGAAGTAGAACGAGTAATATTGCTTTAAAAAGAGGCAATGCTCAAGTTAGTATAACTGACATGGAAGGAAATACATGAGATTGCATTTCAAAGGATGCTCTTTATATCCCTACATTTAAACCAAGTATATTCTTGGTACAAGACGCTACTGGCTTTTGTACAATCTGGCGATAATTACTTGGAATATATTTACCTTAATGGTGCAAAATTCAGCATTAAAATTTTTTTTTCTTGTTACAGATTAATAAGCGAGTACTTTTGTTTTTCTTCTCCAGGACATCATACTGTTCATCTGAGGCAAATGCTTACCAAGTTCCAGATGACTTCATCCGTGTTGGTCTTGTAGGTGTGGCTATCTACCCAGAGGACCAAAATTGGCACCGAATCTTAATCACCAGTGTACCAAACTTATCCTATGTTGAGGTGATTTGTGACAGTGTTCATGTCTCTTTATGCGTATCTCTCCTTCTTACTTTGTCACCATGCACATCTCCCTCCAGCTTTCTCTGTGTACATCTCTCCCCAAGTTTCTATTTCTTTCACTGTTTGGCTATGACACCAATTCTCTATACAGGTTCATTTCTATGCAATTCTCATTCTCTTGATGTGTAGTTTATATATCACTGCCTGGGGTCACTTTCTTGATGAGATTTTTCTTCACACTCTCTATCCCTCTTGTTCTCTCCATCTCTGTCCCTCTTGTTCTCTCCATCTCTGTCCCTCTTGTTCTCTCCATCTCTGTCCCTCTTGTTCTCTCCATCTCTGTCCCTCTTGTTCTCTCCATCTCTGTCCCTCTTGTTTCTCTCCATCTCTGTCCCTCTTGTTCTCTCCATCTCTGTCCCTCTTGTTTCTCCATCTCTGTCCCTCTCTCCATCTCTGTCCCTCCATTCTCTCCATCTTCCCTCTCCCATCTCTGTCCCTCTTGTTCTCTCCATCTCTGTCCCTCTTGTTCTCTCCATCTCTGTCCCTCTTGTTCTCTCCATCTCTGTCCCTCTTGTTCTCTCCATCTCTGTCCCTCTTGTTCTCTCCATCTCTGTCCCTCTTGTTCTCTCCATCTCTGTCCCTCTTGTTCTCTCCATCTCTGTCCCTCTTGTTCTCTCCATCTCTGTCCCTCTTGTTCTCTCCATCTCTGTCCCTCTTGTTCTCTCCATCTCTGTCCCTCTTGTTCTCTCCATCTCTGTCCCTCTTGTTCTCTCCATCTCTGTCCCTCTTGTTCTCTCCATCTCTGTCCCTCTTGTTCTCTCCATCTCTGTCCCTCTTGTTCTCTCCATCTCTGTCCCTCTTGTTCTCTCCATCTCTGTCCCTCTTGTTCTCTCCATCTCTGTCCCTCTTGTTCTCTCCATCTCTGTCCCTCTTGTTCTCTCCATCTCTGTCCCTGCCACATTTTTTTTTTTTTTTTTTTTTTTTTTTTTTTTTTTTTAATTGAGAAAATCTTTCATGCAAACCTCCATTTTTAAATAAATCACTTTTTTTTTTTTCTTTTAGGTTTATTTTGTTGACTATGGCAACACCTGCATTGTGGCCCGAAAGAGTCTTCGTCTACTTAAGTAAGTAAAATGCCCCTTCCCCATATTCCAAACCATTAAGTAATAAATTTGGAAATATGTTTTTGACAAAATTTGTGATCCATCTCTTTGGGTGCCTGTCTGCCATTAATAGCATTTTACCAATTTTATATTTTATTTATTTTAATCATTTCCTGCCAAATTTGGTCTTCAAAAATTAAAATGAAATGTCAATTGATATCTACTGTCTTCTCCAACCCTCTTCTTTTATTGTTCTCTGTTTTTCTTATTCTTTCACACTCAGTAACCCCTTCTTTTTTTCTTTCCTCTCACTCTCTCTCCCCCCTCCTTTACCAGTATATGGTGGGTACCTTTCCATCAATCTTGTAATCTGTTGATTTTCTTGTATTCTGATCCAGGAGTATAAACTACAGTTCCGAAGAACATTATAATCTCTAATATTATTCCTAGAATGCACATCTACAGAAACTTCAAAGTTTGCCATGCAATCAACTCAAATTATAATCAGACAATTGATAAAATATTTGAAGTGGCTGTTTTGTCTCAAACTTCATGCCAGCAACCATTATCATAATTGTTTAAAATAAAATGGGAAACTATTTATTTAGGCCAGTGGTTCCCAAACAGTGCAGCAAGCATTTAGAAACAGTTTCAAAAAATGCATATGCTAGAAATAAATAGGATTTCAAAAGGTAAAATATTATGGATTACTTGTAATCCAGTATATTTTTGCATTATAGCAACTAGGGTCTGCAAATTGGAGGAGAGAGTTATCATTGATAATGTTCTAACTTTAAATACGTGGTTATTTCCCTTTAATCCTCTTTTTTTTTTTTTTTTTTTTTTTTTTTTCATTTTTAAATGTACTTAAAATTTGGTGATCAAAAAAAATGTAGCCCAGAGAAAAAAAATGTTTATGAACCACTGGCTTGTGCAAAATAAAATAAAACACTTTAGACCTTAGACAAAATTTTTACAGAAGAGTTCAAGAAATGTTTCCTGCTAGTGCATACATGGAGTTACACCTGAAAAAGTTCATTGACAAAAGAGAACATTGAAGTAAAGGAGTTCAAATTTTGAAACATCATAAAACTTTCTTTTTTTTCTTTTTTTCTTAATCATTTTGGCTATTTTTGGATACCTGCCAATCACATCTTATTTTTATATTTAGCTATTAATTGCTTTAAATTATTAACTCATTTGTATTAAAAATTTCTGAACAGAATATTTTCAATGACTTCAGCAGAGATCCACATCTCTTAACAAAAACTATTGGAACTTTATTTTTATTAATAATGGTTTCTTTATCACATTGACAACTACAAATAAAGTGTTTTAATTAATCTCCTTTTGGTCTATGCTTATCTGATTTCATTTACCATTGGACAAATAAAATGGAATATTATGGACAATCTTAATTTTACTCCCTGGCGATTTAATTGTCTATTCTATATACAATATTTGTCTTGTCTTTCCAAAATCTGAAAAATATCTGGTTACAGGGCTTTAAAACAGTGGTTCTCAAACTTTTTGGGGTTGTCGCCCCCTTACATACCAAAACACAATTTGATTGGGTTTTCTTGGTGCTTATATTAAATGTCAAATGAATATCCATAATTATTGTTGTGTGAATGGGCGACAACTGTAAAATGAAAACAAGAGAGATTTCAGGTACAATGCGGGGTTGAGGTGTATATTATTGTTCAAATGGGCTGTGGCCACACACTGTCTGAGCACTTTGTTTTTTTTTTCTTTTCTCTTTCTTTTTTTTTCTTTTCTTTTCTCTTTCTTTTTTTTCTTTTCTTTTTCTTTTTTTTCTTTTCTCTTTCTTTTTTTTCTTTTCTCTTTCTTTTTTTTCTTTTCTCTTTCTTTTTTTTCTTTTCTCTTTCTTTTTTTCTTTTCTCTTTCTTTTTTTCTTTTCTTTCTTTTTTTCTTTTCTCTTTCTTTTTTTTCTTTTCTCTTTCTTTTTTTCTTTTCTCTTTCTTTTTTTTCTTTTTTCTCTTTTTTCTCTTTTTTCTTTTTTCTCTTTTTTCTTTTCTCTCTTTTTTCTTTTCTCTCTTTTTTCTTTTCTCTCTTTTTTCTTTTCTCTCTTTTTTCTCTTTCTTTTCTCTTTCTTTTCTCTTTCTTTTCTCTTTCTTTTCTCTTTCTTTTCTCTTTCTTTTCTCTTTCTTTTCTCTTTCTTTTCTCTTTCTTTTCTCTTTCTTTTCTCTTTCTTTTCTCTTTCTTTTCTTTCTTTTCTCTTTCTTTTCTCTTTCTTTTCTCTTTCTTTTCTCTTTCTTTTCTCTTTCTTTTCTCTTTCTTTTCTCTTTCTTTTCTCTTTCTTTTCTCTTTTCTTTTCTCTTTTCTTTTCTCTTTTCTTTTCTCTTTTCTTTTCTCTTTTCTTTTCTCTTTTCTTTTCTCTTTTCTTTTCTCTTTTCTTTTCTCTTTTCTTCTCTTTCTTTTCTCTCTCTTTTCTCTTTTCTTTCCAATCTAAAGCAAATAACTTTGAAAGATTTAGTTTTGAACTTCATTTACCTCATTAGCCCCCAAAATATAAGCAGTATCTTATAAAGTTGGCTCTGAAAGTTGGTTTCATTTAAGATGCAAAAAGGTCTTCAAAGAATTGCAGAGGTGAAATATTGTTGTATGCATCTTATTTGACGGTCCATGTTGAAAAGCCATAAAAAAACTAAACAGTCAAATTAAGTCATCAAACCTAAATTAATCTGTAATAAAAAGCAACAAAAATAAATTGAAAAATCATCACCCAAATTAATGACTGCTTCATGTATGAAATTAGAATAACTTAAGGAAATTACTAACTTCCAAATTTTTTTTTTTTTTTTTTTAAAACAATCTGAAGGAGAAGTTTCTTAAATCTACCAATGCAAGCAATTCAAGCCAGATTGGCCAATGTCAAACCTATTGGAGATGTAAGTAAAATTTATTTCAATGTCTTTCTTTTTTTAATTGCTAACTTATGATTTATCATTGGAAATGGTCAAATTTTTGGTAACTGACTTCTACTGGGAAATTCAATGTGAATCTCATCATTTTTCAGAGATGGACCATCAATGCCCGGAACCGAATGCTGAAATTATGTTCCAATAGACCTTTGGTGGCTCTAGTAACAAAAGTAAAGGTCAGTGTGAAATGGGAATTATTTTTTTTTTTTTTTTTTTTTTTTTTGGAGGGGGGGATTATAAATGCCATTGTGAATATTCTGTCATGGCAATATATTAAAAAAAAAAAAAAATAAATGTGGTTTTACTCAATATTTTGTAATCTGGTGAAGAAGTTTGTTATAGAATTTTTTTTTTTTTTTTTTTTTTCATCCCCATCAAATTGTTGAGTTTCAATCTGAGAAAATACCAATTCTGCAAATGTCACTGTCATTTACTTTGCAATATTTTGGATACAAAAGGATTAATTTACACCGATGACTTCAAACCCATATAATTATTTTTTTTTTTTTTTTTTTTTTTTTTTTAAATATGATTCCATCACAAGACAGAACATCCTACGCTTCAAAATGAAAAATTTCAAATCTAGATTAATTTTAAAAATTAAATCTACAATCTAAGAAATTGATTTACTTGATATTAGCATAGACAATCTTAATATTTTATTGGTGGATTAAAGACAGTTTAATTTTTAATATTTAGAGATGATCAGGTTACACGCTAACTCTTGTATTATGTATGATGATTGTAAATTCAGTCAAATTTAGGTGGGATATGGGGTGTCTCTTCCTTGACATTCTCTCTCTCCCTTTTTTTTTTTTTTTTTTTTTTTTTTTTTTTTTTTTTTTTTTAGCAGTTATTTAAGTTACTGTCTTATTTTTAAACATCGTCTGCGTTCAAGGGTCAATATATTTGGCATTTTTATTTTTTTTATTTAATTTATTTGTTTTATTTATTTTTATAAATATCAAGATTTTCTTAAAGGGTCAATTAATTATGATAGTCCTATTTTTATTCCGACAAATATAAAGTATTTACGTCATTTTATATTAACTAATAGATTATATGTGGAAGTGGAAAATTTATATATTAGAATTTTGTATTTATAAAATTATTTTATTTATGATCAATTATAAATATACAAGTTTCTTATCTATAAATTATTATTTAAGAAAAATATTTGACCATGTCTGCAAAATACAGCTATTTCATTTCTTTCAGAAATTTAATAATATATAACTTTTCATGCACAAAGGACATGGGTCATTTAAAGATCTACAAGTATTTTTGTTTTGTTTTTGTTTTTTTATTAATTTTCATTTTACTGTTGGCGTTTCATTGTTTGCTTTTAAATGCCAAAAATATTTAGATATGGATGTTTGGTTGCAATATTCATTATTATTGAAGGAAGTTTGATGTTGATTAAATCTTTTTTTAAAATCACTTTTTGTACATCCTATATAGAATCTGATATCATTTGGATTCTCAATAGATGAGATATTGCATTGATAAACTGTGGATTCTACAAGATATTTATTATTCAGAGGACAATTTTTAGGATTTCTACAGTTACGTAATTTTTCTTTATTTTCATTTTAGGATTTATATTTCCTTGATTTTTGGCATAAGTATTTATTCAAAATTTTTTGCATTATGTTTCTTAATCTTTAATTGTGTATTTCTTCCTCACTGCTCTATGCTTATCAAAATTTCATGCATACAGCAATCATTGGGCACAAATTAAAACTCCTTTCTTTATAGGGTACAGGTAAAATAATATATAGCCCCCACATAATGGAAGGGTATTTTCTTCTAGTGAAAGACTTATGGGGAGTATTTCTGCTGTACCCTTTGTGTGTGTATATATAATTGCATATTTTCCCAGCAACCCCTCTTTTAAACATGTTTCATTAAAGACGACTGACAAGGTACTGCAATTAAGTTTTTTATTTAATTTTTCTTGCGTTCATATAAGTGTTTTCTTTTCTGGACATAAAATGTATAAAGAATTGTCCAAATGTTTTGTATATTTGTTTTATTTTTAATTGAATGTGCAGATTTTATAGAATGATGGGAATATTTTTATTTTTCAAACACACTTATGTTAACATCCTTTATGCCTAAATGTTTATTTAATCTGGCAAGCGAATCCTTTTCTTTTTTATACACACAGTTTAACAAATCAATTTCATTAATATGCAACCTTTTGTTTTATCTGTTTTTCTCATCAAATTAATATATATATATATATTTTAAATAAAAACAGACCACTTTAAGGTTCCATGTAATAAATCATATCACCACAGCCCTTTTAAAGTACTGCGGATCATCAGACTTCCAAACCTAAGTTTTGTTCAAGACAACTGACAACTTACTGCGATTAAGTTTCTTATTTAATTTTTTTATGCTTATATAAGTGCTTTCTTTTTGGGACATAAAATGTGGAAAAATTGACCCGAGTGCTTTCGGCTCTTTTAGCTATTATCAAGGGCAATTCTTATTTTTATCTAGAGTTATAGGAATGTTTTTTTATTTACCTAAACATGGTCAGCACATTGTAACCGTGTTGATGTTATTCACTGTTTTTGTCTTTTCTTTATATGCGCATATATGAATGCTTATTCTATATGCAATGTAAACATATATAGAAGATTAATTTTTTTTTTTTTTCATTCAGGATCGTGTCATGTCCCTCTGTTTGATTGATACGTCGGAAACTAATGTTGACATCCATATTAACGATCACCTTGTTAAAGAGGAATACTGTTACTTTTCTCCAGATGATGTGGGGGATACCAAAAGCCCAGTGAGTATTTATTCAGTCCCTTTCATTTTACTTTTCTTTTTTTTTTTTTTTTTTTTTTTTTTAAAACAAAAGGCAGAAATAATGATGGATATCACGTTTAATACATTTATTCTTAGAAGTACATGAAATTAGATGCCTCCACTCAATTTCAATACCTAAGGTTTAAAATGAATTTTTATAAATGAAAAAGCATTATTGGAGCTTTCATTTTAACTTTAATTGAAAGCTAAATGGTTAAATTTACCATTTCCAGTAAGCAAAATATTCTGGTGTATTTCACATAGGAATTATATTGATTGGAATCCCAACTTTTTAGTTGCTTTCAGAAAATCATTTAAAATCTGCTATTTTTAGCACAAAATTTAATCCTTGGTTTTAAAAATCTTCCAAAAATAAAATCTAATTTTAGGAATGTTGAATATAAATTTACTATAGTCATCACCCTTATTTTCTGATTTTGTTCTGTATGGTTGACCATATTTTCAAAGAGGGGGACATAATATTTTATATACATAAAAAAAATTTAAAACTATTGGTTGTAAACAACTCTTATTAAGCTTTTTAATTATTGATTTGTAATTATAGTTTTCATTTAATTACAATATCATCTAACCAGATTGAAGTTATGCAGAATTCTTGTAAAAACTCATTCATCAAAAAACAATTTTTTTTAAGACAATAGTGTCCTTAATAAATCTTATTTATGAAAGTTTTTCTAACTAAATAATTTCATAGTTTTATTGCATGTTTTATTTTACGATTCAGAGCAGATTTTTGGTAACTGGATGACCTGTTTCACAAAAAAAAAAAAAAAAAAACCCTAATGATTTAAATTCTCCAAGTCGTTCTGCTTTTAACAATTAAACAAATTTTGAGATTGAAATTTAATTTCTCAATTTCATGAAATTAAATAACTAGGAGGTAACATGTTAAAAAAAAAAAAAAAAAAAATCAAAATTAATACAGTGGAACCTCAGTTTTTGAATTTAATTCATTCCTGAACCGAAAAGTTTGAAAACTGAAATGGTTTTCTCATAGGAATCGATGTGAACTGGATTGATCCATTTCTGGGCCCTTATTCAAACTTTTAAAACAGTATTTCGTGTACAAGTTCATACACAAAACCAATGAAAGTCATTTGATCTAAGAGATAAACAACTGAATAAAGACTAAAGCTACATATAAATAAGAAAGGCAATTTTATTTATCCTTACCTGTGCGGAGGAGTCTTGGAAGCACAGGTGGAGAGGAGGTGAGAGGAAAAAGATGTTATTGTTTGGAAGGGTAGTCCCCGATTTCCTGGATTTTCTGTTTCTTGCTAGCAGATTTTTCCTGGGACCCACTAGGCTTCTTTTTCACCGAAAACCTTTCTATTGAAACTTGCTTTTGCCTCTGTCTCACAATGTTATGGAAGTGAGATAGGAGTGTCATTGAAAAGGTTACTGACATGGCTTCCTACTGCCTTATCAGGGTGAGATGCATTTCAAAAAGATGTTTCACACCCACTCCAATTTTGTGCATATTTCTTTAGTGCACTAGGCATATCCCCGCCTTCTCTTCCTTTGAAGATATCTCCTCAAGCATCTCCTTCTGCTGCTTTTGGAGGAGTTTGAGTTCATCAGTAGACAACTTGGTTCAGTGTTCCTCCACCAGCTCTTTGGCGTCATCACTGTTGACTTCCAGGCCCATGCTTTTGCCCAGAGACACAATGTCATCTACAACTTGAGTAGACTGTGTCTCAAATCCCTTGAAATCCCCCTCTGCAACACAATGAAGCCAGAGTTTCTTCCAGGATGAGTTCAAGGTCCTGCAAGTCGGTTGCTGCCAGGCATTGTCAATAAGATTTAAGCAATGCAGGATGTTGAAGTGGCTCTTCCAAAAGTCACGGCAAGTTAATTCCACGTCAGAAGTAACTTCAAAGCACCTTTGAAAAAGTGCTTTAGTGTATAACTTAAAGTTAGAAATGACCTGTTGGCCCATTGACCGAATCAGTGGAATTGTATTAAGAGGCAGAAACTTCACAATAATGAAGCCTAACACTTCCAGTAACTCAGGCGCCATGTCTGGGGGTGGACAGGAGCATTGTCCACCAATAGCAGGCACTTCACTGATAAGTTATTTTTATTAAGGTAATCCCTCACACTAGGAGCAAAAACTCCATGGATCCATTCCAAGAAAAACTGTCTGGCCACCCAGGCCATACTGTTAACCCTCCACATGATGGGCAACTTGCTTTTTCATACGGTTTTTCTTGAACACATGAGGGTTCTCTGAATGATACACAAGCATTGGCTTCACCTGAAAATCACCGCCAGCATTGCCACAAAGCAACAGAGTTAGCCTGTCCTTC
The DNA here is from genome assembly GCA_903632075.3 of Acanthosepion pharaonis. NCBI lineage: Eukaryota > Metazoa > Mollusca > Cephalopoda > Sepiida > Sepiidae > Acanthosepion > Acanthosepion pharaonis. The sequence goes on from CAHIKZ030001026.1 coordinate 818,505, forward strand.
ATAAGCTTGTGTCAAGGTAAAGCCTTTTCCTCTTTGGTTCTGTATACGCTTTTAGGCATTTTCTTCCAAAACAGTCCAGTTTCATCACAATTAAACACTTACTGGAGGATAAAACCCTCAACATTCACATACGCACCAAACTCTTTCACCAAATCATCTGCATCTTTTTTGTTAGCACTTGCGGCCTCTCCATGACGAACCACACTGTGTGCCACTTTGCTTCTTAAACTTTTCAAACCAGCCTCGACTTGCCTTAAATGCATCATTCTCAGAACTTGTACCTGGGGTTTTCTTGAGCAAATCCTGATACAAATGTTTTGCTTTCCCACAAATTATTGTCATTAGCCAACTGTTTTTTGTTGATCCAAATCAGTAACAATGTTTCCACTTCTTCTAATGTCTGAGATCTTTGCTTGGGGATCACAATCACTTCTTTGGCAACCTTAGCTTCTTTTATTGTTTCTTTTCTCTTAAGGATCGTACAAATCGATGACTTTGCTAAGCCATATTGTAAAGCCAGGTCAGAAACACGAACACCATTCTCATGTTTCCATATAATCTCTTTCTACACTTCTATTGCTGTTCTCACTATTTTTTTTTTTCACTTTCGCTAACTTTCTTACGTCCCATGGTGGCTTATGGGGGTGGGTAGAAGAATTAATGTATAACATAAGGTATAACAGCAAAATCAGATGACCGTTCTTAGCATGTATACTCTGATTGCAAGCTGTGGCAAGACTGGCATCAATCATGCTACGTGCTGCCCACGTTTTGTTTTTGGCTTGTTCGGCAATAGTTATGGTACGACAAACAGGAAAATTTTTGCTTTGAAAATTTATTCAACAGTTGATTTGTTAAAAAAAGGGAGCCGTTCAACAACTGAGGTTCCACTGTGGTTTCATTCATTTGTGAATAAATTTGAAAGTTTCATTAAAATCTGACAATTATTTGATTTTTGCAAGAATTTCCAAATCAATGTATTCTTCAGATGTAAAAAAAAAAAAAAAAAATAAACAATTTCAAGAAAGGATGAAAAAAATTAAATAAACTAAAAAATAGTTTTATCTTTCCTCTTAATAATAACATGAACATTTAGACAATAAAATTCCGTTTTTATTCAATTTAGAGCCTTTTTCATCATGCTATGCAGTTTGTTTTTTTGTTTTTTTTTTATTTTTCAACAAAGTAGTTGAGATTCCTACATAAAATGATATGGCAAATTTGGCATCTAAAGATTGTCAATGTCTTTATCAGAGTTCAGCCTGTATAAAAAGAGTACTAACTTGTGCAGTTGGCTCAGGTGTCTACAGGATCAAAGTCATGAATCTTTTTTTTACACGAGAGAGTGCAGGATTCTCTTGACTTCCTCTGAAAGTTATTTTTCTTTTGTTTTTTTTTTTCCTTTGCTTATATAATAGGCACTTGCCTTTTAGTTGTAAAAACATGCCCTCTACTTTTTTTTGTTTACTGCAATTTTAGTTATCCAAATTAACCCCCCAAAATAAACAATTAATAATGAATGCCCAAAACACAAAGGTCAGGGTGTTGAGAACTCTTATATACCAGTGAAAAATTGAAAATCATCAACTTAATAAGAAATGAAATCACATACTGATGTTGCTAAGATTGCTGATGAAAACGTCACATAACTTTTATTCCAGTCTATTGTTATCATTGTTCTATTTTATTAGTTATTATCGTTAATCTCTTATTGTACCTTAAAAAATCTGCACGTCTTTTTGACTTATTTAGGTTCTCTGGAATATAAATATATAGAGACAACTGTCTCCATATAGTGATTCTAATATGGAGTTGATCCCCTACTTTATATACACTTAATTTCTGATTTACACTATTTACATTATTTGGACTATTGTCCTCATCTTTGTTGCCATATTTATCACGAGGTTTCAGCCGTTGTACCCTCTGGCTTTCTTCAGGTGGTTAGGGCAGTGGAGAACTTGGAGGGGTGAATTAACAGAAGATAACTGATAACTGGCATCCATTAGACATGGCACGTGGAACTAGAACAGTCTACCCCAGCAAACGATATTCCAACCGCCTGAAGAAGGCCAGAGCAAACAACAGCCGAAACAACGTGATAAATATAGCAAAAAAGATGAGGACAATAGTCCGAATAAAGTAAATAGTGTACATAATACCTCATCTCAGAAATATAGACAGATACTGAATTTGTGATTTGTTTATCAAATTTTGATGAGGTATGAATCTCTCTTCTCTCCCCTAGCTATGGGCTAATTAGTAAGACTTTTCTGGCTTTAAATAACCTTCAAAAGGGTTGATAAGCCATAGAAAATGAGTTGATCAATCAAATAACTGTAGATTGATACTCAAGACTTAAATATTTGACGATATTCAAAATGCTTAATTGTTCCCAGAGAATCCAAAACTAGAAGGTTGTTATCTTTACCAATCACAAAGAATTTTGGCATCTCAGTTAATAAAAATGATTTTGCTTGTCCGTTTTTGGTTAGCACAGTAATCTTTTTCTCGTGTCTATCCCCAACCAAAATATTTCCTCCTTTTTCGATGCACAAAATATTCGGACCCTCGGACACTTTGCAGTTAAATATTACCCTGCCTTCGGATGTTAGCTTCGTGACACTCTGGGATCCAGAATCTGCGAGCAAAAGATCCCCGTTTGTACTGCTCAGAAGGTAATCAGGTTGTTGAAGGATGTCAATGTTTTTAGCTTTGTACATTTGGTGGGTGAGGCGTTTTCGGACAGCACCAGTCTGAGAATCAAAAACCGTTATGTTTGTGTCTGTCTTGATAGATTTACCACCAAATTCACTGTCATCAATGTATCTGTTTGCTGTGACGATGAGTTGATTTTTGGCATCGACAGTGATTGTGTTTATCCCCAGGCATTCAATCTGTGTTTCTTGGAGATGCTTAAAGCCATCTGAACATTCCATGATCTTAACCTGAAATTTAAGAAAGTCTGAGTTATAAGCATCTCTTTTGGCATCAGACACTGATAAATACTTACTCACTCCTCTTTACTATTTCTAAGATTTTTTTTTTCTCAAGAGAGTATTCCCTGATATCTGCAGCTTTCAAATATATCTTTTTTTTTTTTTTTTTTTTTTTAAATTTATGTATTTTCTTAATTGACCTCATATTTTAAAAAAAGATTCATATTTTTTCCTGCTCTGAAGTCGGCATCTTCTGGGGTTTGCAGCTTTTCTCTTTAAATCATTTCTAATTAATATTCTAAATCATATACAGTGCCTTATTTACTATATTGACATTCACTTCATTTTTTTTGGCAAGGTGTCTGAAAAGATTTAATTTGCTTAGTCTGACACAAGGCTACAAGTATGGTGCATCCACTGATAAACAAACTTGGTAGTAATGAGCTTGTAGTGAACAATTATGTAGAAGCAAGTGAGTCAGAGTGGCTTGCATCTGGTGCAAAGGGAAATAAGTTCCTTACCTCAATACATGACACATAGCAGCAGCATTTTGCTCCGTGATGGCATGAATCTCTTCCCCCCCCACACACACACACACTCTTTAGATTATTCCAAAAGTGTATATTCTGTAACGACGGCTTTTGTGGTTAACTTAGCATAGTTCGACCAATAGGAAGTCGTGTGCTGATTGGTCTGGACTGGAGGATGCTATTTGATTGGGTAACTGAGTACAAAGCAAAGAAAGCTAATTGGTCAGTCATGGTGTTGGTATGATAAGAGGGCTGAAGCAGTGCAAAGCAGAGCAATTTTTACGTTGGTGATGTGTGCAGGAAATAAAGAACAACTGATTGAAAAAGAAATATTTAGTGTTGTACGAGCGACGTCAGGGGAACACCAGCTTATTTATGCTACAGAACTATAAGACCAACTTGTTAACCATTGTGCGATAGTGAAGTATCGCAATCAAATTTTCTTGTTATTTACTAGACTTAATTTTTGGTAAAAGACTGCAAATATGTGGCGCCCAATGAGGAACAAAGTTATTACTCAATACTAAAGCCAGCTTTCTATTACTCTATAGCAAAGTGCTTATTAGTACATACTGTTTAGATTAGTTTGACAACGCTACAAGTATCAAGTACTTGGGTCAATAATACAATTGACCAGTCTGCTCAACTCTATCCTCACAGCAAGGTGCTCTGATAGTTTCATGTTAAACTGGCTTAGTCTGGTACAAGACCACAATAATAAGCTTGGGTTAAATATGAATTGAATGCTTGCCAATAATAAAGATTGTTTCAAAAACTTTAGATTAAAAACTAAATATAAGAAATCTGAATTTTAATACCAAAATTACACCCTTTTCCATCCAAGGAAAATGATGCAACCTGTTTGCTGGAAAAAGATTCATCCTCAAAAATATTAATAATTTAAGTCTACTTAACAAACGAAATGACCTCATGCTAAGTCGTAGTCATAGGAAAAAAAGTTTCTCTTAAAATATTTTAATTCTAGATAAATGTATTATCCAAATTTTGCTCTTATATTTTAGGTTATATATTAATTAACTCCCTTTTAACCATTTCACTGTACATTATCACTCAAAGCGTCAATCAGCATTCCTATCTTAAACTTTCAACTTGCTTTTAATTTCAAAAATTTTTTGGCCCCTTACCTACACCCTATTTTCTGCATTTATACCCCAATGTTATATTTGTCTGTGAATCTGCATTAGACAAATATTTTTTTTTTTTAATTGTAATGCCTGATGAGTTGGTAAACAATGAAACTTAAGTTGCACTCCTAACATAGGTATATGGATATTTATTAATATTATGGAAATAAAAATGGCAAGACATGCTTTACCATTCATAATTAAAAGGAAAATAGGAAGAAAGAAAGAAAAAAACAATAATTTGACCAGCCGACCAGTTTTGCCCTCACTCAACAGAGCTGAAATCAAGGGAAGACTAAATATTGCAATATAAAACATGAGAAGCATGTGATAAATTAAAGGTAGAAAGATCAGATGGAAATCATGTCAAGCCCTAACAGGCATTTCCTCTGTTTACAGAGGGAGGGTTGCCTGGGCCTGACATAGATTGTTTCCAATACCTTTAAATGTAACACAGAATGAGCATGACTAAGGATGGAAAATGAGTCAATGCTGAAATTTGTGGCACAACTTGGATTGTTTATAAAGTGCTCAGCAGTGGCAGAGCTGTATGTGTTCCAGATATTGTCACCAGAGTGGAACATATCATTCCTAATTTTGTAATTCGAATGGTAAAGCACATCTTGCCATTTTTATTTCCATAATAAAATTTTGTACCCCCAAGAAAATAATGATTTATTAATATATATTTCTTAGCTCTGTCTAACCACATCGAGCACTGTTATGTTTACACCTTAAAGTAAATTAATAAATATTTATTTGCTTACCTGCTTTTATGCATGCTAGTGCGCATATGCAGTTGCTAATATCTAATTATTTGATTTACCTACCTCTATACCTATAAAAAAAAATTGTTTATATCAGTAACTGCTGCTTACATTCAGATCACGTTGAAACACTGGTTCTTGTTCAATCAGCATAATGAAGCAACATTGAGCCATGTCAGTATTCAGATGGGTGACTGCTGGGGAATACCAGGTGTTGCAAGCTATGATACAGGCCTAGCATGCTGTCAGTGTATATAATATCACTACATATACTAACAAAAGACCTTGCTATGTGGAGGTGCTTCTGGATTGACAGGTCACAAAAGGTTAAACAACATTGAGCCTGGTCAGTACTCAAATGGGTGACCACTGAGGAATACCAGGTGTTGCAAGCAATGCTACAGGCCTAGCAAGCTGTCAATGGATATAATATTGCTATGTATACTAACAGAAGACCACTATGTGGATGTGCTTCTGGATTGAAGGGTTACAAGGAGTTAAGCAACATTGAGCCAGGTCAGTACTCAGATGAGTGACTGATGGGGAATATCATGTGCTGCAAGCTATGGTGGGAGAATGAAAATTAAATAAAATAAATAATAAACATAATAATTAAAAAAAAAAAAAATAATTTAATTTTCCCATAATGCAAATGGAAACCAAAAGAAAAATGGGTTTCCAGTCATGTGCAAACTTTGTGATCCCACTACCGGAATGGAGATCATTTAGTCTGGATATTTTTGAATCATTGTATTCAGACATGATTTGCAGTGTTCATAAGGAAAGGGGATTCAGTCATCCTCTCTCAGCATCCTGTTGACTTTAAGTCACCCATTGAATTACCTCCAAGTCTAGTATACACACGTGCACGTGCATCAAGAAAAATTGACCCTTAATTTTCCAACCAAGTTTTTGTGTTATTATGGTCCAGCAACATTACCATATTCTGATACCAGATGAAAAACCAAATACCAACCCACTACACGATGATACAGTCTTAGCAAGCTGTCAATGGCTACAATCTTACTACATATACTAACAGAAGACCTCAGTATGTGGAGGTGCTTCTGGACTGACAGGTCACAAGAGGTTAAACAACATTGTGCCTGGTCAGTACTGAAATGCGTGACCACTGAGGAATACCAGGTGTTGCAAGCTATGCTACAGGCCTAGCAAGCTGTCAATGGATATAATATTGCAACATATACTAACAGAAGACCATGCTATGTGGAGGTGCTTCTGGACTGACAGGTCATAAGATTTACCTGCATTTTGCTGAGTGGAGTGGTCAGTTGTAACTGCAATATTGACCAATATGCCATAGAGCTTTAATGCACTCATTAAGAAAGAAAATTAATCTAAATAAATAGAATGAAAAAATACTTACCTTAAACTTGCTGTGTCCTCTTGCCAAATACAACACCCCTTTTCCAGTTGGTGTAATAGTGTGGAGTGTCCAACCATCATCGACAATATATTTATCCATAACTTTCCCGCAGTGACCATCAACAATATACACTGCTTGTCTATTGATCAGGGAAGCTCCAATAACCAAGTTTCCAATGGAATTAATACCAATTCCTTTTATGCAGTACTGGGAAATTTCACTTGGAAGGCTTGTTTCCCAAATTGGTTCACAAACTGGGAGACATTCGTTTCTTGAATCTTCCATCGATGTTTTTCTTTTGTTTGTCAGTTTATCTTTCTCTGAAGAATTTGAACCTGCATCCTCTGTACAGATTTCCCCGATGTTAACTTTTTGGTTGACATCATTCAAGGTTGTTTCTGTCTGTAGATTTCCATAGATTTTTCCGATGTGTTGAAGGGAAACTTTTGGCTTTTGTAACGTCCAAGACATGACTTTGTTTACCTCATATTGTACTTGTTCATCGCATAATTCTTGCAGGCATTTTCCTACCATTTTTCTCAAAGACACTTTCTCCTCATCTGTACCATATTGCTTCAGCATTTTTGTAAAGTTTAAAGCAGAGGTCAAAGCAGAGATGTGAGCTGCCATGGCTTGTTCTTGGTTGTCTAGATGCTTTATGGCATTCTTGTGGATTTTGTCTGCCTTTTCTAGCAAGAACTTTTCATAGTTCTTAATAAGTTCTGTGAGAAACACTGTTTGTTCCTTGATTTCTGATTGAATTCTTTGATGATTGATACTGCATTCTTCTTCGTTCTCTTTGACACTTTGATAGTTGTTTTGGAGATATTTAATTTGACTTGTGATTTGTTGCATAGGATTGGTTACTTTTTGGCTGAAATTTGTTGCTACTGCTTGTATTGTTGCACACCTGTGTCTTGAGTGGTCAGTTATTTGGCAGATAGTGCAAACAGTTACATCGCAGTCGACACAATAAAGCTCACTTTCATTTCCATTTCGGTCACCTGCCCTAAAAGAGAAATTGTTTTTGTCTTTTTTTATATTATGCATTTATAGATGTAATTCTTTTCATCCTGCTATCTGAAAGATTATTCTTATGACAACTTTTGTAAATTTCAGGAAGCAATTATTGCAATTTTTTTTTTTTTTTTTTTTTTTTTTTTTTTTAAGTCAATTTACCTCAAACAAGGTGATTATACCACTAAGTCTACTGGGAATGAAAGAAAATGAAAAATGCTTTAGAAGGAACCAGAAACCCAGTCCTTTTCAGGAAACCTGGGATACACCTCTATTCCTGTTCAAAAGACTAGGGAGGAGTGTGAACCGGATGATAGGCAAACCTAAAATAAATAATTAATAGATAAAATTTCAGAGTTCAGGCAGGAATGTTAGAAGTATAGAGTTGAAGTAGACTTTAGAAGGAACTGGAAATGCAATTCTCAGTAGGGAACAAGGGATCAAATTCTACTCCTGTTCAGAAGAGTGGTATGTATAAAATATTTTTTGAGCATTCCCAAACTGAAACAGTAACTAGGCAGATGTTTACTATGTTTGACAATGCTACAATGACTAGAAAACAGATTTTAATTTTGAAACATCTTTGGCCAGGACTTCATGTTCTTTTGCTTCCAAAGTATGAGATTAAAAAATAAAATGAGGCTAAGTAATCAAGCTTTCTACATTAGGCAAGTACAGGTTAATTTTGAGGTATGGAAATGCTAAAATATTTTTACCCATATATGAGGGTAAGTCAAAAATTATCCACACTTTTGCTATAACATTTTTAGGTTTGCATATTGCCTTTTGCTCATGCATGCTTATAATTGGTACTATTGTAGTCATGTGATCAAATTTTGAGCTTGAACATGCCAGTTTTCTTACTGCTGTTACAGTGTAAACATGGCCACTTCACTAGCAGTGTGCACCCAGGAGGAACAAAGAGCAGGATTTTAGAAGTAGAATGATTCAGTTTCATTGTACTCCCCCAGACACTAAATGAATAACAAAACTCCCCAAATTTTTGATGACACTAAATGAATAACAAAACTCCCCAAATTTTTGATGACACTAAATGAATAACAAAACTCCCCAAATTTTGATGACACTAAATGAATAACAAAACTCCCAAAATTTTGATGACACTAAATGAATAACAAAACTCCCCCAAATTTTGATGACACTAAATGAATAACAAAACTCCCCAAATTTTTGATGACACTAAATGAATA
>CAHIKZ030001026.1:832500-850000 GCA_903632075.3 Acanthosepion pharaonis
GACGTGGTTGTCTGTACTGCATACCACATAAAAAACAGGTGAGGAAGTTGACAAGACTTTTAGAATTTATGTCAGCCATTCTACAGAGTTTTACTTGCTGGCAGAGGAAAAGACATAAAATTAGATATGTGTAACTTGTAATATCCCAGGTAGGATTTATTAAATGTATCACAAGTTTCACGAGAGAGAGAGAATAAATCATTGTAAATGTGGCTTTAGCATGATGCAATATGTTAGAAATGAATTTAAAAACAATTTCAATCCCTGATATCACAGGAAAAAAAAATTCTTGATTTTTTTCTAGTGATATAGCAAATACTAAAAGCATCAATAGAAATTCATTGCAAATGATTTTACTATAGGAATGCATTAGAAATGATTTGAATACTAGCTCTTTATGGAACCTGGAATATTATGGCTAGGATTTGTGAAACAAATCCATCCAAACTTTTATTCCCTCTAATGATTCCATATCTAGTGATATAGCAAATACTAAAAGCATCTATAGAAATTCATTGCAAATGATTTTACTATAAGAATGCATTAGAAATTATTTGAATACTAGTTTTTTTTTATGGTATATCATACATTGGATTTATGAAACAGGTTCTATTTTAGAACCTTTCATAAATGCTGAAAATTTTTAATAAATTTATATAACACTAATATAGTATATTTTATGAAGAGATTAACAGAAACATGTCATAAAAATGTATGAGAATTTTTTTTCATACATGAACGAAATGAAAATTTTAAATTTGTGAAAATCTACTTACATAGAAATTCTCTCTACAGCTCAAATCAATGAAGCTTTTTTACCCATTTTTTTTCTTAATGTTTCTTGTTTTTGCTTCATTTTAAACTCCACTCGATAAGTAAGAATAACGGATCATGTTGAAACATGCACTTATCTGCTTTTTTTTTTTTATCTATTGACTTCCTTTGAATGTTGTCTTTCGTTCTAACTTGTTTTTCCTGATACCACTTTTGTGTCGAGGCAAATACCAAACATCCCTCCCCTACCATCAATATGGTCACACCAAATTATTTGCTGTTAATCAATATGCGTTTGTTGTATAGGTATTTGAATTGGCAATTGAAACTCTGAAACTTCCTTAATGTGAAATATATATGAAAAATAAGCTAGCTAGCTAGCTATATATATATATATATATATATATATAACACACACACACACACACACACACAGGTAGTAATCTGTTGGTATAATCCAAGCAACACAACATAGAATTTAAAATCTGTTAAAACTGACTCACAGAAGAGCACTCAATGTCTATTTTCATTAAACAGAGCAAATTTTCTTTACATTTGAAATTAAGATACCTTTAGTTAATGACCATTTTCACCTATGAATTTTAATTCTAAAATTCGCAAGATTTTTCAAACTGTTTATGGTCTTACCCAAGCTCTCTTACCTCAATAATATAATTCCAGTAACAGTGCCGCCTTCTCTCCATATCTCCCACTAAGTTCCCTATAATGCTCTTTCTCACTGTCTCCAACTAACCAGTATCCCACTACAAACTGATACCATAAACAGTTTGAAAAATCCTGTGAATTTTAAAATTAAAATTCCTAGGTGAAAATGGGCATTAATTAAAGGTACGTTAATTCCAATTGTAAAGAAAAGTCTCTGTGTGCGTATGTATATTTGGAAGCAGACTGAGCTTTGTTGCCAAGTCTACAGATGGGCATGAAATGAGATACACAGGTAATTTCAAAATTTATATATACAGAAGCATTTTTTATTGAAATTGCTTAATTTTCTATTATATTTTTCCAGTTTTCATATAAGCCAATATATATCAAGATCTGAGTGTCAAATGTTTGTAAAAATTTAATAACCAAAACAAAACAATGAAAACAATCGGTCCTTATCAGTTAACTTGATAAAACCTGTCTGAATGAGTTTTTGTTTTCTAAGTATATATAAAAATAAATATGAGGCCAGTCTGTTAATTCTTGGCATTTTCTTTTCCTGAAAAAAAAAAAAAAATTAATCACCACTTTAGAGATTCTTGCTTCCATAGTTGCCTTGGAACCTAACACTTGTATCGGCTCCATTTTCTGTTCTTTGGGAATTATCATCAGCAATATTGTTGCTATTATCTTTGTCTTAAAAGCATTTTAGTGAGGATCTTAGCTTTAGGAAAAGCTATAAGCTGTGGGGAGCCAAATTGTTTGGTCCTGATATTTCACCCCCACCAAAATCCACTGTCATGAAGAATCTCCTCTGTTTGTCTTTCATTGTGACAAATTGTACTTGAGCTCATTTGGTGGTATCTCAGCAGTAAGGTCCCTTCTAATTTATGACCAGGTTTCATCAAGGCAGCACATCCAGTTCTAGAGAGATATTGAGGATAGCTGGATATTTTCCAAACATTCCTGTCAAAAGACATTGGCATAGAAAAGAAATCAACCAACAAAAAATGTATTGAAGAAGTGGGTTTGCTTTTGTTCTTGTGCAGTCAGTCCTATAAAGCAGCTGTTCTTTTGTAACCTCTTCTGTCCCGTTTAACTGGATTCCATAATAGACAGGTGGGTGTACTGAAAAGTTCTCGGCCTGAATCTCTTCACAAAAATCTGAGTAGTCATTTATTTTGTATATAATTTTTAGGAAATGTATTTTTGACATGCATGTATGAATTAGATGTAAATTAGGTGTGTAATTATATATTCTTTTATGTGCCGTGTCTCTTCAGGATGTAGGCAGTCATAGCCCTCCACTCCCTCCTTTCCTTTGTTGCTCTTAATAAGTTTTATCTTTCTGTTATTTCTACCAAACCCTGTTCTGCTATCCATTTGCTCAAGCTCATTAAATATGTTAGGCGCTGCTTACCTCTTTCTCTCTATTTGTCCTGTGAGTATCAGATTTTCCAAACCCTCCTCCCTCGTTACGTGCCCCAGAAATTTCAACTATCCCTTTCTGATGTTAAGTATAAGTGTCCTTTTTTTTCTTTTTTCTTTTTTTTTCCATTTTCTCCAAAACCTCATAAGAGGGATCTACATAGGAACAAAACTGACCATAATATTGAAAGGTACGAATCTACCTCTTCTTCCCTCCAGCTATGGGTTAATTAGTAGAAATTGTAATGGTAGATAATTATCTCTAAAAAAAAATTCTTACATTCCTAAAATGTTTGCTGGATTTAAATAACCTGCAAAAATGTTAAGCCATAAAAATCAAATCTTGCTTTCAATATGTCCTGTGAGTGTCAAATTTTCCAAGCCTTCCTTCTTCATTATGTCTCAGAAATTTCGACTCTTTCTGATTTTAAGTGTAAATGTCCTTTTTGCTTCCATTTTCTCCTAAACCTCATCATTGCTCATATGTTCAATCCATGGTATCCTCAGCATCCTTCTGTAGAATCACCTTTCTGTTGCTTCAAGTCTCTTCCTCATCTTTGAGGAGATTGTCTAGTATTCGCTGCTATACAGAAGGACAGATATCATGTAACAGTTCAGTACTCTTTGTTTCTAATAAAAAATTTTCCTATCTCTTAATACTCTGCTTACCTTTTGGAATGCATCTTTGCCCATCCCAATACATCTTCAGATCTCAATGTCGCACTTTCCGTCCTCTGTAAGAACACTTCCCAGATATTTCAATTTCTATATCTGTTTGATTTTAGTATCCTTGATCTGTAAATTGCATTTCAGGCTCATTGTTTTGCTGATAACCTTGCATTGTCTTCTTGTAGTTTATGCTTAGTCCTTTCCTCTTGTGGTTTATGCTTAGTCCTTTCCTCTTGTAGTTTATGCTTTAGTCCTTTCCTCTTGTAGTTTATGTAGTCCTTTCTTCTTGTAGTTTATGCTTAGTCTTGTAGTTTTAGTCCTTTCTCTTGTAGTTTATGCTTAGTCCTTTCCTCTTGTAGTTTATGCTTAGTCCTTTCCTCTTGTAGTTTATGCTTAGTCCTTTCCTCTTGTAGTTTATTCCTTTCCTCTTGTAGTTTATGCTTAGTCCTTTTCCTTGTAGTTTTGCTTAGTCCTTTCCTCTTGTAGTTTATGTAGTCCTTTCCTCTTGTAGTTTATGCTTAGTCCTTTCCTCTTGTAGTTTATGCTTAGTCCTTTCCTCTTGTAGTTTATGCTTAGTCCTTTCCTCTTGTAGTTTATGCTTAGTCCTTTCCTCTTGTAGTTTATGTAGTCCTTTCCTCTTGTAGTTTATGCTTAGTCCTTTCCTCTTGTAGTTTAGTCCTTTCCTCTTTAGTCCTTAGTCCTTTCTCTTGTAGTTTATGCTTAGTCCTTTCCTCTTGTAGTTTATGCTTAGTCCTTTCCTTTCCTCTTGTAGTTTATGCTTAGTCCTTTCCTTGTAGTTTCTTAGTCCTTTCTCTTGTAGTTTATGTCCTTTCCTCTTGTAGTTTATGGTTTTAGTCCTTTCCTCTTGTAGTTTATGCTTAGTCCTTTCCTTTCCTTTCCTCTTGTAGTTTATGTCCTTTCCTCTTGTAGTTTCCTTTCCTTGTAGTTTATGCTTAGTCTTTTCTCTTGTAGTTTATGCTTAGTCCTTTTCCTCTTGTAGTTTATGCTTAGTCCTTTCCTCTTTGTAGTTTATGCTTAGTCCTTTCCTCTTGTAGTTTATGCTTAGTCCTTTCCTCTTGTAGTTTATGCTTAGTCCTTTCCTCTTGTAGTTTATGCTTAGTCCTTTCCTCTTGTGTAGTCCTTTTCCTCTTGTAGTTTATGCTTAGTCCTTTCCTCTTGTAGTTTATGCTTAGTCCTTTCCTCTTGTAGTTTATGCTTAGTCCTTTCCTCTTGTAGTTTATGCTTAGTCCTTTCCTCTTGTAGTTTATGCTTAGTCCTTTCCTCTTGTAGTTTATGCTTAGTCCTTTCCTCTTGTAGTTTATGTAGTCCTTTCCTCTTGTAGTTTATGCTTAGTCCTTTCCTTTCCTTTCCTCTTGTAGTTTATGCTTAGTCCTTTCCTCTTGTAGTTTATGCTTAGTCCTTTCCTCTTGTCCTTTCCTCTTGTAGTTTGCTTAGTCCTTTTCCTCTTGTAGTTTATAGTCCTTTCCTCTTGTAGTTTATGCTTAGTCCTTTCCTCTTGTAGTTTATGTAGTCCTTTTTGTAGTTTATGCTTAGTCCTTTCCTCTTGTAGTTTTGCTTAGTCCTTTCCTCTTGTAGTTTATGCTTAGTCCTTTCCTCTTGTAGTTTATGCTTAGTCCTTTCCTCTTGTAGTTTATGCTTAGTCCTTTCCTCTTGTAGTTTATGCTTAGTCCTTTCCTCTTTGTAGTTTATGCTTAGTCCTTTCCTCTTGTAGTTTATGTAGTCCTTTCCTCTTGTAGTTTATGCTTAGTCCTTTTCCTCTTGTAGTTTATGCTTAGTCCTTTCCTCTTGTAGTTTATGCTTAGTCCTTTCCTCTTGTAGTTTTGCTTAGTCCTTTCCTCTTGTAGTTTATGCTTAGTCCTTTCCTCTTGTAGTTTATGTAGTCCTTTCCTCTTGTAGTTTATGCTTAGTCCTTTCCTCTTGTAGTTTATGCTTAGTCCTTTCCTCTTGTAGTTTATGCTTAGTCCTTTCCTCTTGTAGTTTATGTAGTCTTTCCTCTTGTAGTTTTGCTTAGTCCTTTCCTCTTGTAGTAGTCCTTTATGCTTAGTCCTTTCCTCTTGTAGTTTATGCTTAGTCCTTTCCTCTTGTAGTTCCTTTCCTCTTGTAGTTTATGCTTAGTCCTTTCCTCTTGTAGTTTATTAGTCCCTTTCCTCTTGTAGTTTATGCTTAGTCCTTTCCTCTTGTAGTTTATGCTAGTCCTTTCCTCTTGTAGTTTCCTTTCCTCTTGTAGTTTATGCTTAGTCCTTTCCTCTTTAGTTTAGTTTCCTTTTCTCTTGTTGTAGTCCTTTCCTTGTTTTATCTTGTTTCTCTTTCTTGTTTCCTTTCTGTGTCGCCTATCAGCACTGTGTCGTTTGCATATCTTGTATTTTTAAGATTGTAGCCACCAATATAGGATCCTAGTAGGACTTCTAATTCTCTCAGAATTGACTTGCTGTAAAATTGAATAAATCCACTGAGAAGATGCATCCCTGTCTTACGCCCCTTTCTATTTTTGTATATCTACTGAATTCCTTTTCAGTTCATATGCCGGCCATTTGGTATAGATTCTTGATTATTCTAATGTCTTTCCCATATATGTCAAATTGTCATTTTTTTTTATTTTTTTTTTTCTTCCTCCATTTTCCTTTGGGATGATGTCGTTTGCTGATGTCCCTAAAGCTTCTCTTAGTGTGTCCCATTTCGAATTTCCATTTTCATTTCATCCCTTGTATCTTTATTTTTCACATTGTCCATATATTTTTCCTTCAGGTCCAAGTCATTCAGGAGTCTGTTGTATTGCAATTTAGGTGCTGTGTTAGGCTTTTTCAGTTTCCATAGTTTCATTCTTAGTTTATATGTAACAATGATGTGATTGCTTCTACAGTTGGCACTTGGAGAGGTTTTGCAGTGAACAACTACGTTCCTGAATCTTTTGATGGTTATATTGTTGATTTGGTTTTTAGCTTCTCCTGGGTTTCTTCATGTCCATAATTGTCTCAGATGTTCTTGGAACCAGGTATTGGCTGTTAAATGTTCATTTGTTGTGCAACATTGGACTCATTTTCTTTGCATTCATTGCAGGTTCCTAGCCCGAATTTGCCTGTGATTTCACTATCCCTCTCCTTTCCAACTTGGGCATTCAAATCTCCCATGATAATTAGAAGTTCTTGTGATTTATACTGACCTTTGGCATTGTCTAGAATGGTGTAGAAAGATTTGATATCTTCTTCTGTGCTATTGGGACATACACAATTATAATAGATAACTGTCAGTAACCCAGAACATATTTCTTCATGTCTTGATCTAGTATCAATCCAACTCCATTTTCATTTTTCTATCCATCTGTATATATAATTTTGTGGTTGTCACTGAGGCAGTCTCTGTTGAGTGGCCACCTAGTTTCACATACTCCCAGAATGCTGGTATTTAACCTATTCATCTTCTGTTTTTACATTTTCTAACTGACCATAGTTGTTTAACATTCTAGCATTCGATTTTCCAAGAGTTATTTTTATTTGATGCCAACAGTTACTGGATGATGGTCAGGCGACACCTGTTGCACATGTCGCTTCTTACCAGGTGAGGAGTTAATTCCCATAGACTTAACCTTCCCCCATGATGTTAAGTTTCATAATTTGTTTGGTAAATGCTATATTTCTTTGGATTGATATTGGAGTGTTGTCCTGTTGCCTTCTCCACAGTGATTTTATTGAGACACCACCTCTAGTTAGCTGGCCGTTGACTCATAAAGAGTTCTTCCACTCTTTGATAGGGCTTTTATAAACAAATATCTCAGATGTTTGGCAACTACTTGATAGGTGGGCATATCATTGTAAAACATAATCTGTATAGCCGGGAAATTGTCACATGATTTGATGGTAAATAGAGGCATGCTGGTTTGCCACCGTTACATATTTTTAAATAAATGTAAAGAAACAAGTATGTATAATAAAAATTATAATTATTTGTGTTTGAGTGAAGTAATATTGTATGTGCGTAATGATGCAAATTAAAATATGTGTAATTGATAATATTGTCACCTCATCATTTTGTATCATGAACTGCTTTTAAAGGGAACTCAATGCATTTATGGGTGGTATGGTAATAAATAAAATACATAATAAATTATCGGTAATTTTGAATATTATAATATTTTGATCTGTGATCGTTGGTAAAATCTGCTGAGTTTATTTTTCTAGGTATTTTTATGCAAATCCTTTTTTATGATATTGAAAAAAATATAAAAATCAAGGTAATTTTAAATGTCATGTTTATCACATTCTCTCTCTTTCTCTCTCAGATATCAAATATGTTTGAAATTGGTCCTAACAATACACATTTTTTTTCTGTTCAGTATATAAATATATCTCTTAATAAATTGAATAGTTTTATCAAATCTTGCTTGATGTGTGGTATATTTGCAAAGCTTTCAGTCTGACAGATTTAAGTCTATAGTTTTTTGTTGTTAAACACAAGCTACTTAAAATTCTTGTGTGGTATTGTGTGACATTTGAGAAATGAACGTATCAAAAGAACTGGTTATGATTTTTGCCGATGTTTTCATAACAAATTCTCTCTGGTTACCAATTGCTGAAATTATTATTTTTTTATTTTTATTTTTTTTTTAATTTCAGGGTACTGCAAAAGTTGAGAGTTCTTACCATTCCAATTCTGACAGTCCAGTGTCTGCAGGTGTCTATTCCCCAAACCCCCAAATCCAGTCACAGCAATTTCAGCCAATAACCCTGAAACCTGAGCACCAAGAAGAGAGAGATTCTGCTATAAAACCAGGTAATATATGAAATTAAAATTGAAAGTTTGCTGGAAAGTTCTCAGCTTGACCCACTTGCTAAAATCTTTCAGTTACCAAATGCCAGTGTGTGTAACTATGAGTGAGACATCTACATTGTATCTTAGTTTTTTAAAGTGTTTAGGGGTCTTCAAAAGCAACCACCCAATTTGCCAGAGGAGATTAAAATGATTGATAAATAAATGAAAACTTTTGGGAACAAGTGGCAACAGACTGGATGTTGAAGACTTCCAGGTGCAGGCTTATATTAAATCATAGTTGGGTTTGGCAGTGTGCCAGGTTTTCTGTTGAAAGATTTACCAGTTGTGTGTCATGAAGTAGAAATGGAAAGAGTTTAATTTTTTTATGTCTCTTCTTGAAACACTCTAGGCAAAGGGAAGGTTTATCATCACATTCAGCACAAAATGGATTTCCTTTTTGGGTTTTTTTTACCAGCTCCATTTTCACTCATTGTTTTCCACATTTCACACAGATATAGTGTTGGGACCCTGGGACAACAACAAAGGAAATGAGGCTTGGGTAACAATGTTAATAGACAAAACATGTCACACAAAAACTTTTACACATTGTTTTAGTTTTTCTCTTAAAATCGTTCTAGAAATATTTTTCAGGCTGTCATGGAATTAAAATGCATATGCACATGTACACAATTGGAATGAAATTGCAATGAAAATCTATGCAACAACAGCTAATTTCCTCTTGTCTGGCAACAACCCCTGAGTAATAGGAAAAGAGTATAAGCCAAAATATGCTGTCTTTCAAGGCATTTTTATTACTCCTTTATTACAGAGATATCATGTTGAAACACTAGTTCTCATACAATCAGTAATCTTAAGCAACATGGAAGCTGATCAGTATCTAGATGGGTGACCACTTGTGAATACCAGGTGCTGTAAACTTGGATGTGCAAGTGATGTAATGGAAAACGGCTTGAAATTGGAGAGTCTGGTTCCAGTTCCAGTTGGGTTCATTATGTTCACTTCTGCACAAATACCCTTGAGAAAGATATAAATTCACTTCTCCTCCCCTCAGCTATGGATTAATTAGTAAGAACTGTGTTACTAAATCATTAGTATCTGAAGAAAATGTGATAATAATGTAGGTACCTCCACTAATTTGGTATACATAAGGCTTAAAATGAATTTTTTTTTTTTAATTAAAAAGCTTTCTTGGAAAGCCAAAGGATTTAAAATTTACTATTTCTCGTAAGCAAAATACTCTATTTCAAACAGAAATTATATTGATCAGAATTATTTTTTTTATCTTTATTAAAATCAGTCAAAACTGCCATTTTTGACATATTTGTAAACAAAAGGTTAATTCTTGGTTTTTTAAAAATCTTGCCAAAATAAAACATATTTCTGAAATGTTACTTGAGAAAAATTAGCAAATTTAAAGTTAAATTAATCTGATTTGAAACAAATATTACAATAAAATGTTGTATACAAACATTTCTTCACTATGGGGTCTTGTTTTTCTGACGTGTTGATTTATTTACATCAGATTAACAGCTAAATGTTTCCATGTATGGTGAAACAGGTAATTTTTTTTTTTTGCCATAAGGCGTGGACAATCCTTAAAATATGTCACCTTTAAATGATAGATGTATCAGTTTGTACATCCATACTTCAGAAATTCTGCACATAATCACACATACAAAACCAAATCAAAATTCTTTTTAAAAATATTCAGTTTCATCAGATTGTAATAAGCTTTACAATATATAATTAGTAAATATAGTTTTACTTAATAACAATATTTCATAAGAATTGCCTCATTGAAAAGTAATTTTAAAAAAATTTAAAAACTTTATAAATTGTCCAATTTAAAATTGTAAAAAATGAAAACGAATCTTAAAAAAAAAAAAAAAAAAAAAAAATTCATTTTTCATCGGAAAAAAAAATCTTTTTCTACAGACAATATAGTCTTTAATATGTATTATTCATAAAAGCAATTAAGAACTTTTCTAATTAAATAATATCTTAGTTTTATTGCACTTTTTATTTTTTGATTCAGAATAGATTTTTAGGATGACCAGGTTCAATTTTGCAAAGGATTCTATTTTGAACTAATATAGTCACAAAAAATTATCACGTTGAATTTATCAAGTTTTCATGAAATTAAGTAAGGAGCTGAAACACATGTTTAATATATATATATATATATATATATATATATATATATATATATATAATATTAACAAAAAAATATATTACCAAAATTTTCTAACAAAAAGATCCAAAAATAATGTATTTGTGAATAAGTCCTGAAAATTTCATTAAAATCTGATAATTATTGGATTTTTGCAAGAATTTCCAAATTAATCTGTCTGCCACCATAAACAAGAGGCCAAAATTTGCTATGCTAAAAAAAGTTAGTACAATTGCTGACAGAAGAAAAACTTGGGGGTGGGGGGTAATAAAAATTTCAATGTTCTAAAAAGGAATAAAAACTTTAATTAAATAATCAAAAAATACTTTGATCCATCTTAATAATAGCACAACGATTTTGACGATAAATCTGTTTTCATTATTGTATGCTGATTTTTTTTTTTTTTTTTTTTTTCCATTTTTGTGTGGGTATCTATAATGATTTATTGATACAAGTCCTATTAATTAACCCATAGCTTGCGGGGAATAGGAAGTGGATACATACCTAATCAGAATTTAATAAACAAGAAATGTGGATATAAAGTGGAGGATAAATTATATATTACAAACAAATATATAAAGTGATCCCTCATTTAGTGGCCATGGTAGTTTCTATACATTTATATTCCAGAGAATGTAAATAAATCTAAAAGACATGCCTGTGTAGCTAATCAGTATTTCATTGATTGATTAATTCATTTTCTACTGCTTATCAACAAATGAATTATAACGTAAATATAAAGTGGGGGATCAATTCTATATTACAATCAATATATAAACTGATCCCTCACTTTGAGGCCATGGTAGTTTCTATACATTTCTATTCCAGAGAATATAAATAAATCTAAAAGACATGCCTGTGTAGCTAATCAGTATTTCATTGATTGATTAATTCATTTTCTACGGCTTATCAACAAATGAATTATAACGTAAATATAAAGTGGGGGATCAATTCTATATTACAATCAATATATAAACTGATCCCTCAGTTTGAGGCCACGGTAGTTTCTATACATTTCTATTCCAGAGAATCTAAATAAATCTAAAAGACATGCCTGTGTAGCTAATCAGTATTTCATTGATTGATTGATTCGTTTTGTATGGCTTATCAACAAACAAATTATAATGTTGGTATAAAGTGTGAGATCAATTCTACATTACAATCGATATATAAACTGATCTCTCACTTTGTGGCCAGAGTAGTTTCTATACATTTATATTCAAGAGAATGTAAAAATAAATTTAAGACATGCCTGTGTAGCTAATCAGTATTTCGTCGATTGATTTTACTACAGCTTACAAACTCTGTGGTTTATTTAAAGCCAGAAAATATTTTTTGATTTTGAGTTTGTTTTTTTTTGTTTGTTTGGAGATAATAATGGCTGTAAGCATGATGCTCTGATGTCTCGGAGCAAAAATAAACGTACGTTTGTATTTTGATATATATTTTTTTTCCTCCCAGACAAATCTAAACCGTCTGTCAATCGGCCGACATCCATTCACCGAGAAAGTCCATCAGTTTCACCAACATTTGGCCCAAGCACCTTGAAACAGAAACAAGTAAGTTTTAAGGATACTGTTACTCCCTTTTGGCCTGTCCCACAACAAATTGTCTTTTAACCTTTCCTTCCCCAACACACCCTGTTTTCCAATGTCTTTCTAGCTCCCCACCCACCTATGTATACATGTCATCCAAGCATTTTTCTACCTTCCTATGCACACACCTTTCATTCTACCTACCCATTCACTGATTCCCCTCACTCCCACATGCCCTTCTTCAGGGTGGGGGCCTCTTTTTACTTCCCTGCCACAAACACACTCTGCTTCTAAAGGTAGGAAGAGGACCAGAGCAGTGTCTGTGTATGACAGGGAGCTAAAAT
Source organism: Acanthosepion pharaonis (assembly GCA_903632075.3). Lineage (NCBI taxonomy): Eukaryota > Metazoa > Mollusca > Cephalopoda > Sepiida > Sepiidae > Acanthosepion > Acanthosepion pharaonis. The sequence goes on from CAHIKZ030001026.1 coordinate 844,875, forward strand.
GAGCATGTGGTGAGGAGGCATCTGTTCCTCTTTCTATCTGCCCCCACCACACACACACACACACACACCTTGCCTCTGGGTTTCTCTCCACCTCTCCATAACATGCATCTTGTCTCCAAACTTCTTTCTACCCCACCCATCACACAAATCCTACTCTCCTCCCATCATGCACATCTTTCCTCTCTTACCCCTCCTTCACCCCAATTGTAAACATCCTGTTTCTGGGCTTCTTTCTACCCCTCCACACACTTCCTGCTTCTGGGCGTCTCTCGAGAAATCGCACGCATCCTGCTTCCGGGCGTCTCTCGAGAAATCGCACGCATCCTGCTTCCGGGCGTCTCTCGAGAACCCTCCCTCACCAAACACACATCCTCTTTCTGGGCTTCTTTCTATTCACCTTCCACACTGCGCCCCCCCCCGCAATCACACACATTCCATTTCCAGGCTTCTCTCTCTCTCACTCACGCCCTCTCTCTCTCTCACTCACTCTCCGCCCTCTCTCTCTCCCCATCCCCCTCTCTCTCTCCTCTCTCTCCCTCTCTCTCCTCCCTCCGCCCTCTCTCTCTCACTCCTCCCGCCCTCTCTCTCTCTCACCCTCACGCCCCTCTCTCTCTCCTCACCACGCCCTCTCTCTCTCTCTCCACGCCTCTCTCTCTCTCTCCTCCCGCCCTCTCTCTCTCCTCACGCCCCTCTCTCTCTCCTCCCGCCCTCTCTCTCTCTCTCTCTCGCCCTCTCTCTCTCTCTCTCTCTCGCCCTCTCTCTCTCTCCCCATCAAAAAAAATTATACACATCTTGTTGCCAGGCTTCTCTCTACCCCCAACTCCAATACACATCCTGTTATCAGGCTACTTCTCCATAACATCACTTCTGGGCTACTCTCTACACTCCACCACCCCAATACACATCCTGTTATCGGGCTTCTTTTCACTTCCACACACTTTCTCACTTCTGGGTTTCTCTCTAACACCCCCCCCCCCAATCACTCATCCTGCATCTGGGCTTTTTTTTTTATTGCCCCCACCCCACTTCCTCATCATGCACATCCTACTTCTTCCAGCCTCTTTCTATTCCAAACACCTTGCTGCCAAATGCTTTCTTAATCTGTCTTCCTTCTTCCAAATGTTTTTCTCTAAAACCACTCAATCCCTGCCACTCTGTCTGTTTTTTCTCTCTCTCTCTCTCAGTTGGTCTTCCTCCTTTCTCCAAACCAACTATTACCATTTCCCCTCCCTCATTCTCTGCTCCCCATTCCCCAAATAACTACTGTTGTCAACTAGGATTTTATCAGTAAAATGCAAATATTATTAAACAGCATCTTTAAAATGATCCAGGTTTCATTATCTGTATTTTTTTTTCCCCTCCTTCTAGAACTCTACACTCAAAAATCTGACATTGAACTCTAGTAACAATTTCCAAAGGCATGAGAACATTGCTCGACCCACCAGCATCTCCACTTCCTCCTCCTCCTGTTTGAACCAAGTGAAAATGACTGGCAAAGCCGCAGACAACACCTTTATCTTACATTGTGGCAGTGTTAATAATCATGTCCCAAAGATTGATTATCCTATTAGTAAAGGCAATAACTTGAAACCTTTTGTCAAAAAGTAAGTTGTCATTGTTTTTGTTACATTTCTTACAGTACTTGAATTGTCTTAAGTGTTGTAGTTTTTAAGTTCTATTAAAACAACATTAATAACAAACTGTTTCATCTATATATAAAATTCTGTGACTTTCGGTTGTCCGTATGTCATACCCTCTAAAATAGCCATTGACTGACTGAAACCAAATTTTGGGTGAGAATTGCAAACACATTTTTACTATCTGTCTATATTTCTGAGATGAGGTATTATGTACGCTATTTACATTATTCGGACTATTGCCCTTATCCTCATTGCCATATTTATTACAACGTTTCGGCCCTTCAGTATCTGTCTATATTTCTGAGATGAGGTTTTTATGTACAATATTTACATTATTTGGACTATTGTCCTCACCTTTGTCGCCATATTTATCACGTTGTTGTACACTCCAGCCATCTTCAGCTGGTTGTAATGTCGAACTGAAACCTTTATTTCACTCACTGGGGTAGACAGTTCTAGTTCCACATGCCATATTTAATGGATGTCAGTTATCAGTTATCTCCTGTTGATACCCCTCTTCACTGCCTTAACCGGGTATTGAACTCACACTCTTTATGTCCTGTCACTGGATCTAACCAACACTTTTATCCATTGTGCCATTTATCCTTGAGAATTGTCATTACTTTTTTGCAATTCTGCAAAAATCTTTTCCCAGTCACAAGAGAAATACGCAGTCTTGTATTATCCTGATAACATATAGCACTGTTTCTGTTAACCAATTCCAGGTGAATTTCATCATTTATTGCTTTCAATTAGTCACATTGAGAGTAATATTTGTTATAACTTGGTTGTTTGCTTCAAAATAGGTGCAAATCACTAAACAAGACTCGACCTGTGCTCGTTTGCATGTCAAGAGCATTCTTTACGACTGAGAAAAAGCAGGTGTTATATAGCACTCCCAGTTCCAGACCCCACACTGACTATTGGCTAATACCTGCCCAATATCATTTGTATGCAGGTTTTGTTAATTCACTTACTGTAAATAGAATGACCTCTCAACGACCAGCAGTGGAAGATGACGTAACTCCTGGTGCTTCCTGCAACCAAATCTGGGTCGCTTGGTGGGTTGATCCGATTCTCCGTTACACAAACACTCCATAAAATTTTTAAGGTAAAACAGTTATTATACAAGAAAATGAAAGAAAGAAAAAAACAGGTACAAATACAAAGTTTGCACAAAAACTTTCTTTTGTGCATATATTAAAGGCCGGATAACAATTTCTGATAAAAAGGATTACCATTGAAAAATGGGGGGGGGTTACAGTTTGGGAAAAGACAAGGATTCAATGACAAGGATTCAATGACAAAAAGAGAAAACAATTCAAGAAAACAGATAAACAAAGGAGGCAACAACCTTTCAGAAAAAAAAAACAAAAAAAAACACTTACTTGCTCGACAGTCATCTCAGGAGACATATAGTAATTTTAGAAAAGTTCTTTTTAAATTAACCCTATTTGTGTTTGGGAAAATATCTTTTCATACTTTGTTGTATAACTGAACTTCTAGGTTCTCTGCAGCTGGCTGGTAACTGGTACCACTTTTGATGTTCTCTTGATGTCAAATGCTATTTTGCTCCTTGATGTTGATTTGCTTTGTCTCCTTGCTTTCAAAATGTCTTCTCTCCTTGCTTTCAAAATGTCTTCTCTCCTCATCCACTGACTTGAATTCTATTTATTTGAAAAAAGTGATTCACAGAAGATTCCATCCAAGTTTTAACAAGGGCTTGAGATCATGGCACTCATTTGCCACAAAATACAAAAAGACAATTTTCTATAAACTAGAAATTGATCCTTAAAATTTTGGAGGTTTTTAACCACCGAGTTGAAAAAGATATAGTGTTAACAGATTTTTTTTTTTTTTTCATAAACTATCTGGCCTTCATAAAAATATACGTCTCTCAAAAGAACATGTACTAAAAAAAAACCTAGACAAACCTTTATTAAGTAATAAAAATAAAATGTTTATAAATTCTCAATAATAATAATAATATATTAATTAATATATTAATGTAATATTAATTAATAAATGGTAGGAAAAAGGCAGTGTGGAATAATGAGACAAAACAATTTATAATGCAAGTCAAAAACAAAACAAAAGGGATACAGTCAAGTAGTTATAGTTTAAGGCAGGAAGAAAAAATGAGCATATAAGTTCATTTTCTAGTGTTGAGGATGAAATGATGTGGCTAATGAAGAAGTCTAAATGTTTCTTCTTTACCTCACCATGCCACACAAGCAGGAGAACTTCTGCGACCACATTACCCCTTACATATGGCCACCTAATTCCCCTGACTTGCATCCCCGTTGATTATTATATGTTGGGTGAGAACCAACAAAACAAGGATTATGGCAGCATTCACCAACTTAAACAAGGAGAACATCCAGAAAAGTTGCAGAAGATTCCGGAGTCATCTGGAGGCCATGATTGAAGCCATTGGCAATTTTATTGAATAAATTTACTCTTTAGTATTTCAAGATATTTTTGTGTAATTTTGGTCTGTTAAAATGAGATGTTATTTTCATTCAAGTGTAATTTAGCAGACAATTTATCCATCTCATATATATATATATATATATATATATATATATATATATATATATAAAATTGATGCATGTTTCATTAAATAATATAGACAAGTTGTCTATTTATTTTAAGTAAGTTCCTTTCATATTGTCTGATAAGCTTAATAACATTATCATTGAAAACACAACTATACTTAAACATGAAAACAATAAACAAAAACTAAAAATTCTTGAAGCTATATACATAAAACAGTTGAAACCTTACCTGAACAAAATAAACTATGAAATCTCCACAAATATTCTTAAATGCCTATAATTGATAACAGAAGCCATTGGTTTATACCAAAGGCTTCCCATACTTAATACTTCTCGTTTTCACTCTCGCGTGGTCATGTGTGATGTCACGAGCTGCGATGTGATTTTCGTTTCCGCATCTCGTATACACTAGTTAGTCGTTGCTTGGAAATTTTTCATGCAACAAAAACAGACTATCATTATTGTTTCGTCTGTGTATTGTTTGATATATTGAAATGTAATTGTCATCTTTGATAATGGCTTAGATGGGATTAAAACATGTATCTATATGGTGATTTCCTTTCGTCTTTCAATGATAATGTTATTAAGCTTATCAGGCAATATGAAAGGAACTTACTTAAAATAAATAGACAAAACTTGTCTATATTATTTAATGAAACATGCATCAATGAAAAATTGCTGCCTAAATATATAAAATTACTGATAAGATATATTCAAATTTCCCCATTGCTGGCAGAACTTCTGTTATCACAGTGTGGGATATCAGCTAACAAAAGTGATGGACAGGAATAGAATCTATATGGAATTGGCTAGATCAGAAAAAAAAAACAAAAAAAACCACATTTATCTACGCGCGTATTCCAACTTTCCCTCCTCATTCATTATTATTAATGTGTTTTCATTGTGTCCTTGTTTGTTTGTTTGTTTT
>CAHIKZ030001026.1:852500-857500 GCA_903632075.3 Acanthosepion pharaonis
AAATACAATCTGTCCATTTTGGATCCCTGACTTTTCTGTGGTCTTACTTTCCATTAATGTAGTTACTCACAGTCAAATACAGAAATAAAAATACTTAAGTTTGATCTAATAAGAGCTTCAAATATCAAGAAGACTGATGCTAGCATTATCATATAAGCTATAAAGGACTTCATTCAAATGAAACGGTGTAAGATTTCGACTTACTAATTAAAGAAAAACCATATGTATAGGTTACAGATTTACTCTAAGTACAAATCTTCTGTCATCATATAACTTTTATCACAGTATAATTTTATTGTTAGTTAATCTTGTAAATATTCAAGCAAGCTTAGGAGTAACCTAATGATCACCAGATGTTGCATTTCAATCCTTGATCTCCATGTTCAACAAAAGCTGGGAAAGAGTGTACTGCAAGCATGAAAGAAACGCTACATCTATGAATGCAAAACTTGTTTCCCATATTATATGTAGATGATTTTGCCTGCATGTCCGGGTAGGTCAGGAGGTGATACGTGGGGACAACTTCTGCTAAGTCAACTCTTCCCCCACCTTCCAGCTACTGACCCATCTCCTCTTCCCATACATAGTAGCTGGCTATACAAAATAGAGGCTTTGGAACTGTAACACAGGCACAACAGTCAAGGTTTGACCAAAACTTTTCTCAATCCAAAGCATGACTGTTCATATAGACCAGCACCTGGATATAACCTATTTCCTGTTTTGTTGCCACTTGATCCCCAAAAATCTCTTTATTTTTCATTCTACCTCGGTTAAAGTGGATGCCACATAGAAGACTGAACTTCAAAAGGACTCCCCTACTGATGTACTAAATGGAAACACTCGAGAATGAGATTAGATCACCTCTTCACTTTCTATGTGGGTGTTCGAGATTTACCTTAACCAACTACCAGTGAGTTAGATTGTGACACAAGGTCAGTTTTTAACACAGGGACCTGAGTGCTTCCACTCGGGCTGCTGGTTTAAGCTGGTCATAGGTGGTCATACCACCACTACATAAAATATGCTACCCAATGATGGCGGAATGCAAGGGAGGAGAGAAAGCCTCCAGTACGGAACAGATACTACAACTGTAGCATCTACTCTGACTGGAAAAACCCCCTTCTCCTCCTCAGCCACTCCATCTGGATGAATCTGAGAGGAAAGCCCCCTTCTGTGTGGTTGTCTGTAGTATCATAATCTCTTATTGTACATAATTTACAAATTAAACTGTAATATGGGGAAAAAAAAAAAAATTTGAACTTTTTTTTTTTTTTTTTTTTTTTTTTAAATCAAGCGAGGTAGTAAAGTCACTGAGACATAAGGGGTTTACTGGGTGTGGAAGAGTTAAAAATAGCAACATTACTAAGGAGCGAGAAAAAAAAGTGTGATCAGGGGACAGTAGATAGCAATTGACATATCAAAGTTGGCTGGAAAGCATGAAGCCAGAAGGGAGTTCCACAAGCGAGAAGTGCAAGAAAAGAAACTGTTAGCATAGAACTTGCAGTTACATTTAGCCAGCTCAATTGTAAATTGATGAGATCTTGCCACCAGTCTAGTACTGTGCTTAAATCCAAAGAGTTTAGACACCATAGTGAAAAGTTCATCTGAACAATTACCATGAAAGTGTTTATAGAAAAGGCACAGGATATATATGCCAAGTATCTGCTTGGGGTGGTGGGTCTTGAAACATGTCCCCAGATCTATAAAGGGAAACAATTGTAAAAGTACATTACTTTTTAAATAAAATTCCTTTTGCTCTTATAATATTTATTTTAAAAATCTGAGTTTTCTGTTTCAGTTACGGACAGTTAATCTTGGAATCTCTAAGGTGATAATTTGTGAAGAGGATTATTCAGAGCTCTTCTCAGAGTTAAAACGGTAAGAGGCACTTGCAAAAGAATATTTGTTAAAAATGTCTTATCATTTAAAGTAACCAAAGAAAGGCTTGTTCGTTCACATTGGCTTGATGATCCTGACCATGGTCAAATAATGATGACTTATCTCATGATTGGTCATTTATTTGAATTCAAATAAAAGCCAAGCTTACTTGCTTCTATCCTCTAATCCTGTTATGTGCAGTTGTTATGAGACAATAGCTGTCATTCTTTTTGTGTGCATGCATGTGTTTGTGTGTGCATGTGCATGTGTGTGTGTGTGTGTATATATATATATATATATATATATATATATATATATATATATATATATATGTGTGTGTGTATATATATACACACACACACACGAACATTGGGTCACAAACTCCTCTTATCATGAACAAATCAGTTCATGAAAAATTTTCTGGAGAAAAATATCTTGGAGGAACACAAGCTGCCAACAATGTGGAGGTGGGGGGGGCGTGACAGACTACAAGTATCAGTGAGAGAGTGTCAGTTGTGGTGTAGCTTTTGCTCCATACACATACCTGCTCGAATTCTATGTGCCTTCTCTTGATTTGTATGCTTTTTTTTTTTTTTTTTTTTGTTTGTTTGTTTTTTTTAATAAAGTGACCAATTGTGATTGCTTGACCAGATTCTCACATGACAATTCTACAAAACCTCATTTTGAAATGGGCATCCTAGAAAAAGAACTTGGTGGTTGTAACATGCTGAATAATAAGGTATTGCTTCCAGCTATCCAGTTCCAAAGGAGAAGTTACCTGAGGATGAACACAGTACAAATATCTTACATTGATAAAACATCTAAGAAGAAGAATTGTATGAAGAAGCACTAAGAATTAAGTAAAATATCCTCACATTAATTTCTCTGTTTTGGTGATGTGAATTTTTAATCATCAGCCTTGCCATGTGGCAGAAGCCGCATCTGTCATCCAGCTTTGTCATGTGGCAGATGATGTACAATGCCCCCAGTGTTGAAATGCCATGTGGCAGGGGCTGCACCTGTTTCACAACATTTCTTTGCCATTGCTCTATCATGGCATGTATTGTAGTTGGGATGTTTAGTTTTAATTTTGCTTATGTTATCAGACTTTAGTGTTGGATGAGTCTTATAAAATAAGTAGCATTTATTTATTCATTTAGTTATTTCATCGATGCTGATTACATTTTATTTAATTTTTTATTTTATCATTTAGGATCAATTTCAGTGGACTGTGGGATGGCGAGGAACGTAAGGACTGGGTCACTCTTTTCCAGCTTGAAGAGTAAGCAAATCACTTTCTCATGCCTTTCCATCACATGTCTGTAAATCTGTGTCAAAGTCTTGTGCTTAGTATACCACAATGGTTAGAAAAAAAAACTACCAGAACTTGGACAAACTATTCTCTTGTAAAAAGCTTCTACAACTATTAGTCTTGAAGAAGAATTATGTTCCCACGCAAAAGGGATACAGTCAAATGATTATAGTATTCTGACTTCAAGACAGCAAAGAACAAAAATATAGCAGATGAAACCAAGAAGTGGTTTATTTTATTGGTTAGGAAGAAATCTCAGCTTGCATCTGTATGATTTGTCTATAAATTTGGGGAGATATGTTTTTATCGGGTGCAGAATTAATTTCACTTGGAACTATTTAAACAAAATTAAAATATGGTCTGGTGCTCCTGTAATATATTTCGAGATTCTTGAAAAAAAACCCAAAGAATCTGCAATGGTTTTTTTCCTTATAAAATCAAAAACTTGACACGATATACCTGTATGTCGACCGAAAGATGTTTTTTGAATATCTGCTATTATTGACGGTTGTGTAAGATCTCGGAACGTGCAAAGACGCAACGCTAAGTTTTTCAAAATTTTTTGAGTGAGAATTTTATTTAAATATTTCTTGTGATGTTACACAACCGTCAATAATAGCAGATATTCAAAAAAACATCTTTCGGTCGACATACAGGTATATCGTCTCAAGTTTTTGATTTTATAAGGAAAAAAAAACACATGCCTGATGATGGATAGAAGACTATCCGTAAGTACTAGCATTTTAACATCAACTAAACTGAAAAACTACAGACAACAAGTTTTTCGTCAAGGATCAAAACTCGCACTATGGATGAACAGGATTTTAATGCATATATTATGTTTTCTAGCGATGGATGTCACCAATAATAGCATTAATACTTCTGATTAATTCTATGTGTGATTATTCTTTGTATGTAAATCATATGCTGCCTAATGTTTTATGTTTATATAACTAAATTGGTCATTAAATGACCTACAGTGGTTGATATGCCATAAAACCCGACCAACCCAATTGAAGTCTCAAGTGCCACTCAAGGTAGAGTGGTAGTGAATGAGATTGTTATAAGAGAGATAGAAGGAAGTAAGAAATTATGAAGATGAGTAGGTGTTGTGTAGAAAGACAATCTACCTTCTCTACACTAAATTATTGAACAATTACTCATCCTCTCATTATGAGTAAGAACATTCCTTCATAGAAGCAGGGTCACAAAGTGGATCATAATGTTGAGTGCTATGCATTGCCACACAGAACTACAATATTTACTATATTATTAATCCACGTCTCTCGCATGATTAACCCTTCTCTAATCTTTTGTTCCAGTGTTTTCTTTACAATATTATGAATCAAAACTACAAGCTTTATAATAATAGGATAGATATTGTTTGACCCTGGACTTAGACATCAGGATTGTAGTTGTCAGGAAAGCATTTTGTTGGGAGTATGTTCCACAAAGTAACAGTTCTGAGTAAGAAGCTGTCTGAGTGGAACTTCCTTTTTAGCAAAGGAACAAAAAGGGAAATGGAAATTGTTTGCTAACATGAACATCTGAGAATCTGTTAAAAGCTGCCTACTTTCTTTGAGAAAGCATAATATACTAAAGTGAACTCATGTGAACTGCAACCAAAGCAAATTTATGATTGATAGAGAAGTAAATCTTGGAAATCAATCTGGAAATTATCCAGCCATTTTGAAAATCATTACTGCTTCCTTCATTGTTTATGCAAAGTTTTGATGACATGCTGCATCACCCAATTCAAATTTGGCTCCCTCTCTCTTGCTTAACTTTTCCCGGTGTTAAATCCTTGTTG
>CAHIKZ030001026.1:860000-882500 GCA_903632075.3 Acanthosepion pharaonis
ATAGAAACGAACTAAGGACAAGTTCAGCAGAAAGTTCACCTCGTTCAAGACGGCCAAGCACAGTCACCCTAGAGGATATCAAGACTATCAATGCAAATTTAACCCATTTGCACAAATTAAGGTAAGAATAACTTCCTTGTTGGATGAAGGAATACTGTAAACAGATGGTGCCATATTTGCATGTGGAGATTGCAGCTTCTTTGATTTTACAAGTTGTGCACCAGAAGTTTTGAAACTATTTTTCAGAAGAAACATTTATCAATTTCAAAACTCTAATCTCCTTTAAAATATGATCACAACTAACCTATAACATTCTCTGCTAGAAATGCTAATATGATGTTCATTCAAATTCATCTAATTTTCTGAAAAAATATAACCGGTTTTCGGTTGACCAGAGAATAGTACCAATAAGTTATTCGCAATTTGTTTCCTTGTACAAAAATGGGGGAACTTACATTAAGAAGTATTTCATCTTCATCAGATTTAATAATACATGTATAAATGAAAAATTGCATCTCCTTCTTCTATCATATATATATATATATATATATATATATATATATATATATATATATATATATATATATATAATATTAGTGGTCAATATATATAAATAAATTTTTAAGAGGATAGAATCCAGGTAGAACTCAATGTCCAGGACAGAGTAATCATATAATAAAAAAGCTCAAACACTAATATTCCATGGTTATAATTTATTACATTGGAATAGTAATCACAATCCAATTCATCAGAATAGGAGTTGACATGCCGTTAAATCCAACATCCATCCATCCAATTCATCAGACCTACAAATTCAAAAAGAAATCAAAAAATATAACTCTGGGTATAAAAAACAAAATTTTAGTGGGAGTGTATGTGTGGGAGTGGGAAACAAGTGTGAGAGGGAAATGTATGAAAGCTCTAGAGAGAGGGTGTAACAGAAGAAAGAAGAACAGGAAGGCCTAAAGGTGAACATGGGAATTAAAATTTAAGAGAGTGAAGTTTTAAAGAGAGGAGTTAAATAACGGTTTAAATGAGTGAGATACAGATAAATATGAATTATTTTTCGATGCATCATTCGCTACCAAATCGCTGACCTACATTAAAATTAAAAAAACAGACACCAGAAACATGTGTATACATTTGTGGTGACATTACACACAATAAAAAAGAAAAACTATATGATCTAAACTTAAAAACCAGAAGATGAGAAAAAGAGAGGAGAAAAAAAAAAAAAAAAAAGAATATGATGGAGAGGGGTGCAAACTAAAAATGAAGGGTATTTATAAGAGAGCCAATGTGTAATAAAGAAAATTTGACAAAGCAAGTAATATCACCTACAGGTTAGAAATTTAACAGAAACATATAAAATCTAACTAATATTTAATCTAGTAAGGACCTATTATTTATATGCCCAAAAACACATACGTAGATACAGACATACACAACAACATATCTACTCACGCATACATACATATGCGTGTGCATATATATATATATATATACTCATGCATACATATACACTTAAATATAGACATAAACATATGTGCACAAAACCTTATGCACATCCATACATATACATCATATCTATCTATACATATGCACACACACACACACATATATATATATATAAATATATAATATATATATATATATATATATATATATATATATATATACGAGGGTCATTCAATAAATAAGGTGAATTTTTTTCAGTATAAGGACTTCTAATACAGATAGAAGCTTATTTTTTTTTTTTTTTTTTTTTTTTCAACGTAGTCTCCCAGCACTGTCACACCCTTTTTCCCATTTGTGCACAAGCTTCTGTAATCCCTCAGCGTAAAAATCTTTGGACTGATGTCTCAGCCAGTCGCTCACCACACTTTTGACTTCATTGTCACTTTTAAACTTTGTACCTCTCGTGAACGCTTTCAAGGGACCAAACAGGTGAAAGTCTGAAGGGGGATGAGGGAGCAGTTCCCAGGCCAGCTCGTTGATGGTCTGCACCGTTTGGGCTGCTGTGTGAGGCCTTGCGTTGTCATGATGCAAGATGACTCCTTCTGACTGATGACCCCTGCGTTTGTTCTTTGTCTTTCTTGACCTGCCTCAGCAGTTCACAGTAGTAGTTCTGTCAGACTGAATAAGGTCATTGACTGATTCAATCACCTCAGGAGACCTCACTTCTGTAGGCCTCCCAGGCCTATCTTCATCCTCAACACTGTTCCGTCCTTCTTTAAACAATTTAGCCCACTTGTAGACATTTTTTTGTCTGAAACATGTGGCACCATACACAGTTGACATTCTCCTATGAATTTCAACTGGTTTGCACCCTTCAGCAACCAAAAACTTGATAACTGACCGCTGTTCAATCCTGGAGCATGCTTCTTGGTCGGCCATCTTTGTTAATGGCCAAAACTCTCAAAGTTTTTTTTAATATGCAAAAGAAATTAAATCCATGTGAAAAAGAAGTAAAACAAAAAAAAAAAAAAAAGTAATCTTCTATCTGTATTAGAAGTCCTTATCCCGAAAAATTCACCTTATTTATTGAATGACCCTGATATATATATATATATATATATATATATATAAAAAGGTAAAAAAACACATCCATCCATCCATACATGCATTTTAACATATAAAAATAGATGGTTAGAATTAAACTAATTTGTACTTAAAAAACTACTGAGGAAGAAAATGTTAATAATATTAAAAACCCATGGAGTGATTAACACGTATATATCTCTTAAGTTTACATATATACCTAGGTATATAAAAATATATACCTTGAGTTTACCTATATACAGGCAGATTCATGGCTAGAGCTTTTTTTTTGTTTTTTTTGTTTTTTTTTCTAAGCCATGTTTTAATGAAAGGAGTGGCATCCCATAAATCTCAAGTGATACCAATAAGATTACTTGTCATCAAGTTTGTTGCATTTCCACTGTAAGGTGGTTTCTTTTATCTGAGTATATAATATTTATTCTTGAAAAGCCTCTTTCTGTCTCAGAAGAACTGATAGCAAATGTATTGATAATAGTTTTCACTTTTTGTGCTCTTTGAAGAATTACAGAATTATGAAATTTTATTTTATTTTTTTTTTTTCAGGACATTTTTCACATAGTCACAAATCATTAATGGGAAATTTTACTGAAGCCATTTAGGTTTTCTTCCATGGCTTTCCAGGTTTCTTGCTCTATCATGTTCAGCAGTTCATGAAATTTATATTAACCTGTATTCAGTCTCCTGAATTAATATCCTCAACCGATTATGTGACTACAATTTATAGACAGTCTAAAATTGGCAGTTTGTTTGTTCGTGTTGCAACTAGCAACGGGTTTAAGCTCACAAAATTCCAAAACAGGTTTGTGCAAACCCATTGAATCCCACCACTGTGGACATCCCATAACTATGTAAACCTTCCAACTATAAAGTACAAACCTTTGGTCATTCCAACTCTGCACAAGGCTGATTTGAGCTTGACCATTAATACAATGCTTATATTTACATACCCTAACTGCTGGACAACAAGAAAAATGGACACACTCAAGAGATATTAAGATCTTTGGTTCATGACAAGTTATATATAAAAAGAGAACAAGTGATTCATGGTAGAAATGAAAGTTTTTGTAAGTTTCTTTGTTTATCATATGTGAATACACATCACCTAAACTGCACAAAAATGCAACCTGTTAAATTCCATTGTTCAAAATTTGCTCTATTTATGCAGAAAAAAAATACTCTATCGGCATTAACTGTTTGAAGATATAACCAGTATGGATATAAAAATCGACACTGCATTGTGACAGGCAAATTCATGGCTAGAGCATTTGATGGTCTGATGATCACTCAGTGTGAAACTGATACTCACCTTACAGTGTTGATTTCTATGTCCACACTGGTTATGCATACAAATTTTATGATTTTATTGTGAAACGTATATTAAAAAAATCTACCAAAGGAGATAAAAACCAGAAATCAATTATATTGATAATTTGGCAGATGCCTTTTCTTCTGTGTTGTAGATAAAAAATTCTGCGTAGTTTGTCAGTGGTAACAAGTTTGAGTCCTGGTTTTGGAGCCAAACAAACAACATTACTGATAATTGTTTTTCGTTTTTCATTTCGTTTTAGACAATGTATATTGAACAAAATGGAGAAAGCCAATTGTCCCTACGAAAATTATGCTGCGACATTGGCGAGTGTTGAAAGCAAACTGCAGAAATTAAATGCCTTGCTTATAAAAGCCAGCCCAACAGTGGAGAACAAAGATCCACCAGGTCAAGGTAAGAATGCCTCCTGACATAAAAGTTTCATTTCTGTTTTCTACTTTTCCTTCAGTAGGACATATTGATCTAGGCCAGTTGATATTAATTTCTATGTTTAAGAAAAAAAGAAAAAAAAAACAAGAATAGGAACTTGAACACATATATATGGAATCATTAGAGGGAATGAAAGTTTGGATGGATTTGTTTCATAAATCCTAGCCATAATATTCCTGGTAATTTAAAGTTTTAATTAATCTTTGTTATTTATTATTCCAGTTTAACTTTCTCAATTTTTTTTAATGGCAATTAAACATTCTCTTTTTCCTATCAATCTAAATTGCTGATTTTTTTATTTTATTTATTTATTTATTTTTTCTGTTTAGGAAGACTCCTTTCACCATATCAACAGAATTCTAGCAATGCACGACGGACTCCTTCTCCCGCAGGAAATCTTGGATTTTCTCCAAGAGATACAAGATCGGCCTTTCAGTCACCAAGTCCATCACCGGTAAATCTTGATTTTTCTTTGATAATTTGTTGAATTCTTTGAATTAATTCTTTAAATTCCTAACCCGTATTAATGCAAAAGAGTCATGACCTTTTTTTTTAACCTTGTGTGTAAAAACTTATAGGAAGAAGGTGGAATAAAGCAGAGCCTGAAATTCAATTTAAAATGAGAGAAATATTCTTCAGAAGAAATGTTGGGATATGTAGTTCTTTAAATTTGTCTGACACAAGTTCATTGTATTTTCAAACAACAAACTGTACGAAGATAGCCAGACTGGTAAATAGAGAACCATTACCTAGTCAAAGACAGGACGTAGTGCTAAGCAGCGTCCAAATTGGACACATGTAAATAGTTACTCAATTTGGAATATGTTTCCAAACAACAAACTGTACGAAGATCAGTTAAGTCAGATTGTCTAATAGAGAACAATTACTTTGTCATAAACAGGACATAGTGCTAAGCAGATTCTGAATTGGACACACGCAAATAGTTACTCAAAGCAGAAATGGCTTCTCTCTGCTTCTGTGATCAATTTCTCACTGTCATGTATGTCATAATAGATGGCAAAGAATATAAGAAAATGCGCCAAAAATACTATGATGTACCAAACCATACTGTTATGGTCAAAAATGTATCTGAAGTAATAGACTACCTGAAAAAAAAAAAATGAACCATTTCAAACACTTATATAAAAAAAGTCTAAAATACTAATTGACCCCAAAATACCTAAACATAAAAAGGAAAAGTACTTTCAGAATTCTACTAAAAATCTTGCACAATTGTTCCTTCAATGACTGTTCCACAATGCACTTTATTTGGCATAAAATGGCCTACAAGATTGGTGTGCTGTAAAATAAAAATTTAATTCAATCCAATCATTGAAGGTGAGAGTTTAACGTATCAGAATAAAAACAAAAAAACATCTGACCAACAAACATTAAAATTGGGTGTTAAAAAAAATGTTTATAAAATGTATTTGAAATTATCTCATGTAAGGAGTCTTTACTAAATAGCAAAGTCAAAAGTAAAAGGAAAAAAAATTCTACATTTATAGAAGCAAATGTAATTGAAAATCAACATGGACCTTGTGAGGAAATAGGATTTCCCAGAATTAAGCATGTGACCAATATTTAGTAAATTTAATATTTTGAAATTGTATAAAATTTTCTCATTACTGAAAAGAAATTTTCCCAATCTTTCTAAAGTAATATTCTTCTGCCCATAGAATAGAGGATCATAGCTCTCCACAGCTTCTTATCTGAGAATTACAACAACTTAATGGGGAAAAATATTGTCTGGACAGTGAGAGATAGATATATATATATAGACTACCTGAAAAAAAAAAAATGAACCACTTCAAACACTTATATAAAAAAAAGTCCAAAATACTAGTTGACCCCAAAATACCTAAATATAAAAAGGAAAAGTACTTTCAGAATTCTACTAAAAATCTTGCACAATTGTTCCTTCAATGACTGTTCCACAATGCACTTTATTTGGCACGAAATGGTCTACAAGGTTGGTGTGCTGTAAAATAAAAATTCACTCCAACCTAACAAGTTCATTGTAGTAGAGGGTCACTCAGTGAGTAGCAAACTTACTGCACTCCTGATTTAGATCATGAAATAAGCATGCTTGTCAAGGTTGGCAGACAAGATTGCATGTAAGCTCTCTCCCCACCAAAAAAACCGTAAATAAAATTGCCTTTAATCTAGCAGTGTCTTAGTTATACTTTGAGATCTCCAGAATCTTACATATCTATAAGGATTAAAATATTACTACATATTGAATATTAAAATATTGCTGCTACATGTGGTCCAGTGATCTTGCTATATATCTAGAGCCTTGATAAAACCCAAAGAAGAATCAGCAATATTCTTAGTCCTGATCTTGCATCTCAGCTTCAGTCACTTTCCCATTGCCATAATGTTGCTTCCTTGTACCTTTTCTATAAATACTTTCATGGTAATTGTTCGAATGAGCTCGTTGCTATGGTACATAGACTTTATGAATTTAAGGGCAGTACTAAATTGGTGGCAAGGTCTCATCAATTCACAGTTGAGTTGGCTCGATGTAACTATAAATTCTATGCTGTTTTTTTTTTTTTTTCCCCACTTGTGGAACTCCCTCCTGGTTCCATGCTTTCCAGCCAACTTTGATCTACAAAAATTTTAATGCAATGTCAATCGTTATCTACTTTCATCTTGAGTACTCTTCTATTGTTTTTGATCCTTAAAGCCCCCCCGATTATTTTGGGAAAAACATTTCATTTTTAGACAAATTTTTTTTATTCGTTTTTAATATGGTAACTGAGACACATTGAAGTACCCGAGCAGTGGCTAACACCTACCAGACATACAAATTGACAATTGGACTTGTTCCAAGCTCAGAAGGGCATAAAAAGAATCTCAAGATCAATGTATAAACACGTCTGTAGATGGTTTTTGAACATTGCTTTGGATGTATTCATTCATCTGTGTCTGAAAAAAGACACTTTCTGCAAAAAAGCGTCTATGCTGGGGAAGAGGTTAAACTGATTGGTAGCTGATCAAGAAAATGCTATCCAATATGCTGTTAACTGGAGCAAGGAATGGCTTGTTAATTTTACTGCCTCCAAAACTCAACTACTCTCTATTAATCGTCTGAGAGAACCTTCTCTGCAATCTATCAGCATGGCTGATGCTAACCTCCAGGAGAATGACTTGTTGGACATTCTCAGGCTAATGTTCTCAGCTGACAGGAATCCATTGCTAGGTCAGCTGCAAATCTCTCAAAAAATTTAAATGCAATAGCAATCGCTATCTACTCTCTTGATTACTCTTCCGTACTTGCTCCTTAGTGGTGTTTCTTTTTCCTAATTCTTCCACACCCAGTAACACTTTGCGTCTTAGTGGCTTTATGGCCTTGCTTGTGGTGAACTTGATTTAAAAAAGAAAAAAAAATGATAATTTTAATACTGTAGTATTTTAGTGCTGGTAGTCTATGATGACTGGATAAATCTTTATTTTTTTTTTTTTTTTTTTTTTTTTTTTTATCATTTCATCCCAATCGAGGCGTCACTTAATTTGTCTTTCTACTGACTTGGTACGTGACTCTTTTGCTGTGCCTCAACTCCGGTAACTCACAATTACCAGGTGATGCTATTTACTTAACCAACACTTTAAATCATTGGACTACTGTCTTAATTTTGCAAGTCTCAGCCAAGGTGAAAATGATTGTCATAGAGTAAATTTATACATAATTGTAATCCTATCTCATAAATTCAGACAAAGATTATTAACAGTAATTCATTCAAAAAAAAAAATTTTAAAATTTAATTAAACCAGAATTATTTTAATAATTGTCATTTTTAATCAGTTAACAATTAATTAATAATTATGATTTTAATTATTTAACTGCCTTCATAATTAAAATTTGTATTTTTCATTTTAACAAAATGTTTCTAATGATAAAAATGTTTTTAATAACCAAAGTTAGGATCTTGTTTAGAACCTGATGAAAAATAAAATCTAACTGCAAACTTGGACCTTCGTGCCTGCATAAAAACTGAGTTACAAAAAGATAATTTTTTTCTTCCCTTGACACCGCTATTATTTTAACTACCTTCACTCCTCGGCAATGTTTGTTTTAAAAAGCGATGATTAGAATTGTAATAAAACGTAAACATGATGAAAGTTAATTTATACATTTTTTTGTTTGTGAGGATTTTTCAGCAAACATGTAAAACTATTCATTATATTTTATCTACAAGAATAATTTTATATTTACAACATTCTAAAAATGAATACAATTAAAACTAATGCAGTAGAACATTTATCAATTTATGAAGAAAAAAATAAATGTCAAAAAGTTTTTTTTTTATTCATAAATTTTTAAACATTTACTAGATTATTAAAATATGTGAATCCACTCTAAGGAAATTTTTATTATTTACCATTTTATAAAGTTTGAATAAAATTGGTAATTAGTCAATGTTTTGACAACCATTCCAATAAATAATTTAAATACTTTTTTTATTTTTGTTGTCAATTCTCAAGAACAAAGAAAATATGTAATTTCACTTTTATATGTTTAGGTTTTATTATAATTTTAATCATTGCTTTTTCAAAACAGACATTGCCAAACAGTGAAGGTAATTAAAATAATAGTGATGTCAAGGGAAAAAAAAACCCTCCTTTTTCACAGTCTCTTCCCCCCCCCCATGCCACCTAATCTCCTGGTGCAAAGATCCAAATTTGTCAATGTAACATGACTAACAATTGTACTAACAGCTGAAATTAAATTGTCATACTAATAATTCCTTAAAAACAGGAATTAAATCTCTTTATTTCTCTCTCTCTCTCTCTCTCTTGGCCTGATGATAGATTAACTAGAAACACCCCTGAAAATTTCATGTGTTTCCTATTTTAATTTTCTGATGAATCATAATTCTTAAGTTAATGATTGAATAAGCTCATAGCAAATGCAACAACAGTAAAATATCCATAGAAATTCCCCTCTTACATCATTAAATATTTGAGCTTAACAATTTTTACAAAATATTGCAATAAAAATCATATATATGAATGCTGGTCATTATTTTAAGGAGTAGGAGGATACAAATGAAAAGATTTGAAATTGACAACATTTTCCATTTCACTGAAACAGATGTTAAACAATTTCTTAATGGTTAAACTTTCTTTCATTTTCTCACTGAAACCGAGTCACATCTCCGATATGTCTTTTCATCTTTCCATGAAAACAAAATGAAATAGTCTATTATTTATGAAGTATTGGCAGGAAACATTAAACACTTTCTTTCTTTCTCTCACTGAAACCAAGTAGTGTCTCTGATATGACTTTTCTGTCTTTCCACATGTAACATAAGCACATTCTAATTCAGGAACTAAAGGAGGGACAAGCAGAATTATAAGATTAGCAGACATTACGGTAACTGAAGGTCTCAAAAGTTTTAAATTTAGAAATTATCTCTTTTAAATATATCTCAAATCAATGGATGATGCCTGCTCAAAAATTCTTCTTGTTTAACCCCTTTAGGGTTAGAAACACTCGGCAAGTTTCACATGCTTACAGCCCTGGAGTACCTGAATGCTCCTGAAATTAGGGATTACTGTATACACAGCTTTAACACCCGTCATGTGATCAGCTAGATATGTTGAAAATCTTCAACTTTTGTGATATCTAGAACATTGGAAAAGTTGTAGATTTCCAAAGCCCAAATCTCCTAAGAGACTAAATTTGATGTCATTTGAAAGAGAAATCAGTTTACTTTCATATAAAATCCGTTTGTAATAATTGATTTTTCAGTGGTTTTTGAGATACATCAGTTTCACTAACATTACTTTGTCAGATCTTTCAACAATTTAGTGAAAACTCAAAGGATTTAACAATTGAAATCTTTTCAGTGCTGATGTGGTTAAGGATTCCAAAAATCGAATTTAGTTGCAATTTATTTCAGTCAACACTTTTTTGGAATCTATTTAAGAGACAAAGAACATTTGACACCAAAACTTTTATGAATCTGAGACTAATTCCCTCAGTATCTTTATCGTCCATTTGCCTGTCCTTGTATAACACTAGGACAGCTGAAGCTATAATCGGCTGTGTTTACTGACAGAAACTTGAAGTGTATTAATATCATTAATTATTGAAAAGTCCAAAACCAAGGTGGACAGAATTTTTTACCTTTTTTGTTGGATGTGCAGGTGGTGTAATGAATATTGGCTGTGAAATTGGAGAGCCAAGTTTGAATTCCAGTTGAGTTCATTACATTCACTTAAGTGCAAAATTCAAACCTTGGGAAAGGTATGAATCCATCTTTTCTCTGTTCAGGTATGGATCAAACAGTAGGATTTGTATTTGGAAAAGCAGGCCAACTTTGGAGGATTTTTATTCACATTAACACATTAGTTACCTATTGTTTTAAAAAGCAATAGTGTTAGATTTGCAATAAAACTTAAACCTATGATAAAAGGGAATTTAGACATTTTCTTTGTTCTTGAGAATTAACAACAAAAATAATAAACACTATTTGTTTCTTTACAAGAATAATTTTATATTTACAACATTCTAAAAGCTAATACAATTAAAACTAATGCAATACAATACTTATTTTCCAATTTATAAAGAAATAAAATCTGAATCTGGCAGTGTGATTAAGCGCTGAATCTGGCAGTGTGGGTAAGCGCTGAATCTGGCAGTGTGAGTAAGCGCTGAATCCGATTGTTTATTTACACAACTAGATTGCCAAGGAGTGAAATTTGTCAAAATAGGAGTGTCAATGAAAAAAAAGCAAAAAAAAAAACGTTCATTTTGACATGTTTTGTGTGTGTGCATGAAGGTCCAAATCTGCTACATAATCTGTTACCTCAAAAAAGAATAATTATTTGTAAAATACTAACAATGTTTTGATTTTTAAATAAATTACAAAGGGTTGACAAACCATAAAAGCAAAGCTATCAATTAGTAATTTACGTTTTTGTTTAACTGTGCAAAGTCAACATTAATGTGAAATTTTCCTTGGCAGAAACTATATTCATGATCTTCATGATGATGAATTTTTTTTTCCCCAGTCATTGGAAAATCCAGACTTTATGCTTCGTCTGAGGCTACCAGAGACACAGACATGTCAACTTTTTGATGACTAAATTCTTTTTTCTTTTAAATTTTTGATTACTAAATCCAGAAAAAAAATAATTTCCCAAAACACGGATTCTTGAAATCTTATGTAAAATCTTACCAGATATTTAAATTCGTACCAGTGGTTATTGTTTTTTTTTGTTTTGTTAAAAATAAGCTGATTCAATAAATGCATTGGTCACATCTGAGATTTCTTATTTGGGTTAAAAAAGATCAATTTAAGCCTTCCGCTGAAACTAAATGAAAATTCTTCCTTTAAGGGTGGCTTTTCAGCTCTCATAAGAAATTGAATTGTGTGGGAGAAATTATCATAATAAATAAAATTAAAAACATAATACCACCACCATCTTTATGCAAATAACTGACAAATAACTAGTATATTAGTTTAAAGCAAAACTGAATCTGTAACCTATGTTCAGTAAAAGAGGGGTAATAGAACTCGTGTTGTCTACAAATTATGGGTTGCCTCCCCTTGGCAGCATACGCCTGTATTACTTTGAGGTTAAAATTAAGGGCACTGAGATCAAAAGTAGTTAACTTGTGTTAATATCAGTAGTCAAAAAAAAAGTGTCATCCTTAAAAAAAAGAAATGACTTTCATTTTTTATGTAATTAATTTTGACCTTTTTGAGCCTCCACCCTTTTTATGTAGTCCTCTTAAGAGTATCAGCATTAGCATTTTAGGGAGGAAGACCTGTACTGTATTACTCTGACTTTTTTTTTTCTTTCTTCTTTCTTCACATTACCCCTTGTGGCACCAAAATGACAGCATCAGAACATCTTGTGGAGCAGAGCACAAAAAAATAAGTTTATTCCTAAAATTAAATTGGCACACCAGAATTTGAAGCATTGATATTAAAATATTTTCTAAACTTTTCTTTTTTCTAAATTAAATGTTGTTACACTATTTACATCATTCTGACTATTGTCCTCATCTTTGTCGCCATGTTTATCACCACATTTCGGCCGTTGTACACGCCAGCCTTCTTCAGGTGGTTTGAATGTCCCCAAGGACACATGGCACAGTGGCCGTCCTGGGTAAGACGTTAAACTACATCTACGTCCTGGGTAAGACAATAAACTACACTGATCAGGTTTTGAGGAACGTGGAAACACCTCTTAATTGCAGACCCGGGGTGATAGCACCTGTTAGGGTCCTAGCTATGGGCAAATAGTCAACTATTACCAGCAATACTTATTTGAAAAAAATTGTTAGCAATTTTTGAAGGAAAAATATTACCAGAAACAGATTTTTGACAAAACAAAATATTACCAGCAATAAAAAAATTGTCCGCATTAAATAACCTATTGCGATTGATTTGCCGTAAAATAAACCAAACCAAACCAAACCAAATATGGCACATTGGATAAAGGCATTAGTTAGATCCATTGACAGGACCCAAAGAGTGTGAGTTCAATACCTGGTTATGGCAGTGAAGAACTTGGAGAGGGGAATTAACAGGAGATAACTGACATCCATTAGACATGGCATGTGGAACTAGAACAGTTTACCCTAGTGAGCAAAATAAAGGGTTCAATTCAACATTCCAATCACCTGAAATCCAGAGTGTACAACATCTAAAACATTGTAATTTATATGGCGACAAAGATGAGAACAATAGTCCAAATAATGTAAATAGTGTACATAATACCTCATCCCAGAAATATAGACAGATACTGAAGAAGGTCAGAGCATACAACAGACGAAACATTATAATAAATATGGTGACAAAGATGAGGAAAATAGACCGAATAATGTAAATAGTGTACATCTCAGAAATATAGAGAGATAAATGTTATTAAACGGGGCAAGGAATGACTTGTCAATCTTAACTCCTCCAAAGCAAAACTACTCTCTTTTCATCATCTGAGAGAATCCTTTTTTACCTTCCATCAACATGACTGATGCTAATCTCCAGTAGAGTAACTGATCACACCTTCTTAGACTAATGTTTTCTACTGATATGAAGTGGAAAGAGTATATTGAATCAATTGCTAAGTTTTCGCAGCTGAGAAAGATGGTCAACTGTGTTGTATTAGACAGTTTTTCTCACCAGAATCTATCTTGCATATTTACAAGTCTACCATTCGTTCAGGTTTTGAATATTTCTGTCACATTTTATTTAGTGCAAGTCTGCTATATATTTAGAATATCTTTGATAAAATCCAAAGAAGTCTGCAATGTCATTGGTTCCATCCTGGCATTTTGGCTTCAGTCATTTTCACAGCCATAATGTAGCTTCCTTGTGCATATTTTTTCCAATACATACTTTCATGGTAATTGTTCTGATGAACTTTTCTCTAGACTTTATGAATTTAAATGCAGTACTAGATTGGCAGCTACGTCTCATCATTTTGCAGTTAAAATGGCTAAAAGTTACATGCTGACTATTTCTTCTGTTGCACTTCTCACTTTCCAGTCAATTTTGATCTTCAAAAACTTAAGTGCAATGTCAATTGTTATCTTCTGTCAATCTTAGTTCTTGTTCTTTTATTGTTTGCCTTCCTTAAGGATGATTTTTTTTTTTTTAAGACCCCATGTGTATTGAAACCATAGCAACAGTCATGTGTTTGGGTAAGCTAATCTGATGGAACTCGTTCTTCATCAGGCTTGTTTTGAGTTCAGAGTTTTTCTTCTCCTAGAATGGTTGCCACCTCAAAATTTAAGGACTAATTGATAATTTTTAAAGCTCACCTCTAGGAAAGTAACACATTGCATTTTCTCAGGCTAATGTTTTCTGCTGGTATCAAGTAGAAATAGTATACTAAATGAAAATGTAAAATAGTATACTAAATAAAATAGTATACTAAATAAAATAGTATACTAAATAAAATAGTATACTAAATAAAATAGTATACTAAATCCATTGCTCGGTTTTCTGCTAGGAAATTTGGTTCCCTGTATCGTACTAGACAGTGTTTCTCACCAGAATCTGTCTTACATATTTATAAGTCTACCATTCGCCCATGCATTGAATATTGCTGCCACATCTGGTCTGGTGCTTCTACAATGTTATTGGTTCTGACCTGGCATCTCTGCTTCAGTCACTTTCCCACCACTGTAACATAGCATCTCTCTGCCTTTTATATAAAAACTTTCAGGCTAATTGTTCTGATGAACTTTCCACTATAGTATCAAGGCTTTATGAATTTAAGCGTTGTACTGGATTGGCAGCAAGGTCTCATCATTTTACTATTGAAATGTCTAGATGCAACCATAAGCTCTATGCTAATAGTTTCACACTTCTCACTTGTGGAACTCTCTTCCAGCTTCTTGCTTCCCAGTTAACTTTGATCTTCAAAAATTTAAATGCAATGTCAACCTTTATCTTCTGTCTTAATTTTTGTTCTTTTATTGTCTTCCCTCCTTAAGAGTATATTTTCTCATACTCACTAACACAGTGTGAGGAACGAGAAGACTTACCTCCCACAAAGCGAATTTGCTTGACGTGTCAGGTCCTGTTGAAAGATCATGACTGGCATTAAAAGGGAAAATGGATTATTCCAAAATTCCCATATCGCAGGCGGACGTGCAGGGGAGAAAATAAAAAAGACTAAGAATTCAAACCAGCTTGAATTTATAAAACCAAAAATCTTGGGCGAATGAGAAGTAAGTCCTGTATGCAACTTTTAGTTGCCCCCGACACAGGCATAAATAGCGAGTCTGGGAGGAAGACAGGAGAGCGCATTGTTGGCATGACGGTGTACATGTGTACTAATGAGACTTAGAGAATAAGAAGTCACTAGCGATAGCTCAGTTGGTAGACAGGAGGACTGGATGAAAGCAAGCACTTTAATCCATTTCAGTCATCGCAAATGACGGGTAAACTGATTTACCCACACTCAGTGACCCCTTGCATCTTTGTGGCTTTATTGCCTTCCTTGAGGTGAAATAATTTTTTTTAAATTTTTTTACCAGTTTGTAAACTAAATAAATTAAAACAGTTTCTTAGCTTTCGGCACAAGTTCACCCATCCATGACACACCTGATCAACAACTAGGCTTATGCTCAACCTGTAATTGATTTTGGTTATTTCAATTTAAAATACAAACATATGATTATACATTTCCAATGAAAGGCGATCAATAACAATATATATATATATATATATATATATATATATATATATATATATATATATATATATATATATATCTCATGAATTATTTTTTCAAAAATTATAACATAAATATGTTGAAGATTCAACACCATCACTTGATAAGACACCAGAAGAGTTGAAACAAAATAACTATTTTTGTAGTGATTTTATAACATATTTGTTATAATTTTCAAATAAATAATTATATTTGCTCTACTCTGTATTGAACACTCTTTTAAGAATAGTATATGTTGGTTATTGGAATTTATTCCGTATACA
This sequence comes from Acanthosepion pharaonis, assembly GCA_903632075.3. NCBI lineage: Eukaryota > Metazoa > Mollusca > Cephalopoda > Sepiida > Sepiidae > Acanthosepion > Acanthosepion pharaonis. The sequence goes on from CAHIKZ030001026.1 coordinate 875,790, forward strand.
CCAATCTTATACTGTATGTATGTATGTATGTATGTATGTATATATATATATATATATATATATATATATATATTTCATACCGCCACTTTAGTTTCAAGCTCCTGTGATTATCGGGTGGCCAGATAATTCTGGTCAGCTGACAATTAGGGAAACTTGAAAGTTAAGTAATGGTAAGAATTTTGTCTCTTTTGAGGTATGACACTGAAGCATTTTTGCTCTGTATTAATAACATAGTCATAGAGCACTCTTGGTTAATGTTTAGGTAGGTAGCCACCTTTTGGTCTTTTTTTGTTTTTCTCTTTGTTTATTTTCCCATTCTTGTATAAGTTTTCTTGATTTTTAATGTAGGATTTTTTTTTTTACTTTTCTTTTTGTCAACTGGCAGGCATTGTTGTACTAATACTTTGGATATATGTTGGTAACACACATGCGCACACACACACACACCAATGTATTGATAAGACCAGCACAGAGCCTGCTAAGTAACCAAAGATAATCAAAAAGGGAAAGGAAACAAATGGTGTGAGGGTCAATCAAAGACAGCCCCTTATCTAAAGAGTAAAAGAGAGTTCTTTAAATCTAAATGAACAAGATAGAACAAATACACTACCCAGCAACACTGCATAGAAAGAGTTTAAACTGCTACTCAAGTTAATTGCAATTGTCAACTCACTCTCATACATACATACACACACACACACACACACAGTGTGTGTATGTATATATATATATATATATATATATATATATATATATATATATATATATATATATATATATATATATATATATATATATATATATAAAATCTCCAAATCTAAGTGTAGGAGAATGAACAGTAGGATTACGTTCATACTTAACAATAATTTTATTTCATTCTCATTTTTATCTTTTAATTCTGTTTGAGTTAAGATTCATTTAAAAGATTTTTTTTTCTAATTTAACTTGACTCTTTTTGTTACCCTTTGAAAATATTTTATCCTAACATAGGGTTATATTTAGATACATGTTGGCTGGTATATGTATGTATGTGCATGTATGTAGTTATCTATGTGTATGTACGTATAGATGGCTGTACGAGCAGAGATGTTCTTAACGTATACGGACGCATATGTGTATGCACTTATATACAAATTTTCTCCAAATCTTTGAAAACTCTTCCCTTAATTTTTAGGTTCTGATATATGGATAAATTTAAGACATCAATAATTCTGAATTATCTCCCTTTCATCTCACTAAGGTTATCTCTTGATATTTTATATAAATTAGTTTTTTTTATTTCATTAATTTCTGTGGATTCCTGCTGAATCAAACTTTAGCCATGTGACCATTAAGGTGTAGGTCAGCTCATCGGGTTCCTCTTCTCTCACCCTGTCCACTCCTACTTCCATAATATAATACCCCCCCACATTACTTTTGGTAACTGTGCCTTCTTCTGTCATCTCTTCCCCTCTGTCCTCTTTGATGTTCTCTGTCTCTTTCTTTCCCCAACTAACCAGTCACCTTCTACAAACTGACACCATAAACAGTTTGAAAAATCCTGCAAATGTTAAATTTTAAAATTTGTAGATGAAAATAGTCATTAACTAATAGTATCTTAATTTTAATTGTACAAAAATATATATTGGAGTTGAATAAGACTGACAAAGTTTTCGTCAGTTGAAATGGGTCTATTCCCCAAATGAGGTAATTTTGGATTTTAGTGTATACTACTATTTGCTCTGTATAATAAATACATTGAGCTCTCTTTGTGGAACAGTTTTAATATTATATATTACTAGGATACACTTGGATTACATACCAATGAATTTATTACCTTTATTTATATATATATATATATATATATATATGTGTGTATATATATATATATATATAATAGATGGTTTAACTTTTTTTTATATATATTTTTTTCAATTTTTGAATGTGTTGAGTATTGTGCTTGAAGTTGTCGATAAACTATCCAAAGTTAATATTTTTTTTTGTTCAAGTACTTTCAACTTTTGCGGTTGCTATCAAGAAACAATTATCAAAAGTACTTGAACAAGAATATATATACACTTTGTGTGTGTATATAATTTTACCGACAAGAGTTTTATACACTATTTATTCGGACTATTGTCCTCATCTTTGTCGCCATATTTATTACAACATTTCAGCTGTTGTATGCTCCAGCCTTCTTCAGATGATTGGAATGTCGAACTTAACTTTTTATTTTGCTCACTGGGGTAGGCTGTTCTAGTTCTATGTACCATGTCTAAATATGGTGACAAAGATGAGGACAATAGTTTGAATAATGTAAATAGTGTACATAATACCTCATCTCAGAAATATAGACAGATACTGAAGAATTTTATAAGTACAAAATCTGCATTAGTCAGAGAGCACCTGATCCATGTTGAATTGTTTAATGCTTAACTTTGTTATGGAGATTAGGTTTGATTAATTTCAATTCTTTTGATGTTTTCCTTTTATTTCCTTATTCAATGTTCATATATTCCACGTTGTTCCAATTCTAATCCGTCCTGGGTAAGATAATCTACGTCCACGTCTTGGGTAAGACGATAAACTACTTCCAACACCAAGGCCTTTCAGGACGTTTTGAGGACCATGGAACTACCCCTTAATTGCTGGTGTTCCAGGTTCACCTAGGGTGGTAGCACCTGTTAGGGTCCCATCTATGGGCAAATCGTTAACCCCCAAACTAGGGTCAAAATACCATGAAACTGTAAAAATAGGTTTTAATACCAGCAATGAATTTTTGTAAAAAAAATTATTACCAGCAATGAATTTTTGAAGGAAAAAATATTACCAGCAATACATTATTACCAGCAATAATAACCTTGTCGGCATTAAATAATCGATCAAGGTTGATATGCTGTAAAACAAACCAAATGATTTCTAATTTTATAAGACTAGGTAATAAACTGAAATAACTAAAATACATGAAAGATGACTTGTTGATCATAACCTTTTCATAACATTCATCTTCCAGGATTTCTTTGAGGGAATTTGTGCCATACCCTTTCTGTCTCTCCATAATTTCCTTTCCTTTGTAGCTGTTATTATATTTCGTCCTTCTGCTATCTTTCCTAATCCCTGTTATGTCAACAATTTACACAAGCTCATTACGTGGTTATGCATTGTTTAACTCTGTTCCTCTTGCCTTCTGCATGTTCTGTGAATATCAAATTCTCTAAGCTCTCTTTCCTCATTACGTACCCGATTAATTTCAACTCTTTCTGATCTTAAATATAAGTGTCCTTTTTGTTTCCATTTTCTTCAAAACTTTGTTCTTGCTCACATGCTGTTCTCAGCATCCTTCTGTAGAACCACATTTCTGTTGCTTCAAGTCTCCATCTGTGAGGAGATTGTTCATCATTCACTGCCATATAGGAGGACTGACATTGCATAACAGTTCAGTACTCTTTTCTTTGTTTCCAATGAAATTTTCCTGTTTCTTCATAATTTGCTTAGCTTTTGGAAGGCATCTTTCTTCTCTAGTCATAAACTTCTAAACAACCTCAAGATATTACTAACACTTTCTCAACTGTATTGTTAGAGTAAGCTAGATTTCTAACAGACAGGAGTTTACGCTCTCTCTTATGACAACCACTACTTATTTTTCAAAGATTTCAGACAGGATTAATGGCGACACTGGCAACCCCACCGATGATCTTCAGGATGTAAAATTCCGAAAACTCAATGTTGGAGGCTTAAGAAAGAATGTAACTGACAAGATGCACTTCAAACATTTCTCAAAGTCGGGCAAGGTTGTTGAGTGTATTGTGACACAAAAAAACAAATCCACTCAATTATCTTGTGTCACATACGAAACTTCAAAAATGGTTGACAATGCGCAGAAAAGACGTCCTCACTATGTTGCTGGCAAAAGACTGACCACTAGGCGAGCTGAAAAGACCAAGAACTACAGACCATTTCTTAAAAAAGTACTTGTTGATGGAGTTGAACCAGCAACTATAGAAGATGGAATTGTGAGGGAGGTTTTGAGCCATTTTGAAATTCTAAAAAAACTACAAATGACTTTGGACAAAACAAGTAAAGCCAATGATAACAGTCTGGTACTATTTCAAGATTATGATTCTGTTGACCGATGTATTTTAAGGCAGCAAATTTGCTGTAATCTTGGTTATGTGAACATCAAAATGGCAACAGAAGATAAAGAGGATGAGGAAATTTACAACTGCATTAAGTGGATGCTTGCTTTTCTAAGTGGAAGCTTGGTTGTATATTTGTATATGTATATATATATGTATATATGTTTGTTTTTTTTTTAATGAATGAATGCTTACTTGCTTATATATATATATATATATATATATATATATATATATATATATGTGTGTGTGTATATGTTTGTTTTTTTTTTACCAGATGGTTTATATATATATATATATGTGTGTGTGTGTATATATTTGTTTTTTTTTACCAGATGGTTTTATATATATATATGTGTGTGTGTGTATATGTTTGTTTGTTTTTTACCAGATGGTTTATATATATATATATATATATATATATATATATATATATATAATGTGTGTCTGTGTATTTAGGCAGCAATCCTTCTTTCATGCACATTTCATTGAATACGACAAAATGCTTTTAGTCTTTTATACAATTTCTCATGCAATCTCATAATTTTTTTCTTTTTGGATGATAAATTATATAAAAACTGTCTGAATGTTTTTATCCAAGCGCTTGTGGCTATACATTTAGCCATTTTCAAGGATTAAATATTTTAACTGTTAAATAAGAAATAGTTTGTTGTATGTATGTTTTATAAAACGTTTTCTTTTTTCAAAATATTGTGCCCATGTTCCAACAAGTGTGTTATGGTTAGAGGTTTTAAATTTTTTGTAATAAATAATCTAATTTTTTTGTTGTCGTCGACTGGTGTTATGCGTTTTTTATAATCTTAATTCTGCTTTCATCTTGTTTACAATTTTTGTTCATTTTTAGTAATAATACTTTTAAAACTTCTGTTTATAAAAAAGCCAATTAGTAAAAACCCTTGCCATCTTAATTTCTCTAGTGATGGCGAGAATAGAAACATAAACAATAACATTAATATTTTTTATAAAAATCAAATGAACGAAAATTATAAAGATGAATGCAGAATTAAGAACATTATAAAAAAAATGCATAACGCCAGTTGACAATAGCAAAAAAAATTACAAAAAATTTAAAAACTCTAACCGTAACATATTTGTTGGAACATGGACACAATATCTTGACCGTGTTTTGAAAAATGAAAACATTCTATAAAACATACATACAATAAACTATTTTTTTATTTAACAGTTAAAATATTTAATCCTTGAAAATGGCTAAATGTATAGCTGAAAGTGCTCAGATAAAAATAACATTCAGACAGTTTTTATATAATTTATCATTTGAAAAGAAAAAAATTATTAGGTTGCATGAGAAATTGTATAAAAAAAGTAAATAAAAGAACCTTGTCTATTGTATTCAATGAAATGTGCATATATAACATGGTAATCTGTATGGAATTTCCAAGAGGATATATATCCGGGGAGAGCTCTGTCAAAAGACAGAAAAATTATTATTAATTAAAGAATACTGAACACTTAAACTCCCATAGGTATTAGGTATTAATTTTTTATATGATTTTAGGTGTTTGACATTTGTCAATTAATAATTACACACACACACACACACACACAAAATTGAATGGATGTAATATATTAGGGATATGACTTTTTTGTTACCCTATGTTCCTGTGTCATAAATCAATGCACTTTTGTTCAAATCTAATGATGTAATGAAAAACACACTAATTTGTTTTAGTTCTTGAAAAAGTCACCCCCAACCCCAAAATTTTATTTTACTATATACACAATAAGGCTACAAAAAATCAAAATGTTTCAGATTTCAATATGCTAATGATGTAATTGGAAAGTTCTTATGTATTTTTTAATGTATTTAACAGTTTATAACTATAGCATAACATACAAACTTAGAAATAAACAAAGACAAGTTCAAGAAGGTTCTATATGCTATACTTAGATGATTTTAGAAATTGTGTTGAGGGTGACATTTTTAAAGAGATAAACTGAATTAAGCCCTTCATTATTAATTTTTTTTTTTTTTAACAAAAGTTCATCAAATTATTACAAAGGAAATCTGTTATTTTACAAAAATCCATAACCATATATAAATGTATGACAACGTTGAAAAAGTTTACTTGTGACGTGCTCTTCAGGGCTTCATCAGACTAAATGTGTTATGTTAGTAGGGCTGTACATTCACATAGATGAGGGATGATGGGAATTTTGGAAATTTTTTTTTATATCCAACCGCTTCATTTAGGTTATTTTTCTTCATCAATTTTGTTAGTAGATATTCAAAACTGTGATAAGAGAAGATCTGCCAGGAATGGTGAAATGTTGTAAGAGCCCGGGTACAAATTTACTGTAGATGATATTGCAATCAAGACAATTCCTAGATATTTATGTTGCAGTGAATTATTTTCTCCTTTGATCAGAGTAGCATTTTTTTTATGTCAAATTTGTGGTCAGTCTCATTACAGATGGCAACCAATGCATTTGACTTATTGTTTTGTAAAATGTCCCTTTTGTGTTCATATAATCTTTAATTTAGATTCCTTGAGGTTTCTCCTATGTATTTTTTGTAACAATTATTACAGGCAATTGAGTAAACAAAGAATAT